>MEHQ01004495.1:336690-406811 GCA_008828725.1 Saccharina japonica | reverse complement strand
CCGCTGCTGTGCGCCAAGAACGAGCTTTGAGGGTCGAGGGGACAAGGGGGTACCCGTGGTTTGATTTGAGGGGGTCACTTTTCTGTCACGCTTTGACTTGATTTCGGGGGTCACTTTTCTGTCACGCTGAGTACCTTGAAAACTGGGGCCACGTTTGTCACGCCTATTATCTTGAATTGAAAATCGGGCTTCACTTTTGGGATTATGCTTTCTGAGTCTCCGGTCCAAGGACCGGAGAACTATGCGGGTGGATGAAACCACCCCTATTCGATCTTCAAATAGAAGACGACCAGCAGGTAGGCACTCTGAGCACCGCTTAGAACGAAAAGCATCCTGTAAAAGGAGCATATGTCCTCGCTCTGTAGATTTATCGTCCTTCGCAATGTACCAGAAGGTGCTTGCAAGCGCGCTTGGTTGGATTTTCTTGTGCTGTGCGGACTTTCGGTTTTGCTTAGGTTCGATACATAGTTGCTTACAACGCCTGTCTCTTGTCCATCTTCTACGAAGGTGTAGAGGCGGCAGGGGTCCCGTCCCTCCACGTACGGGCATGGTTTGCGGAGGAGAAACGTCCCCAATCCTAGTATAATGTTAAGTTTAAAGTGTCCCTGATAGTCGTTTTGTGGACGAGGTTCGTAAGGTGCTTCAAACAAGCATATACGCAAACTCGAGATATATAGAAAACGTGAGCGCAAACGACAAAAATCAGACGTAAGCGCATCCGCCTCAAGTCATCATCGAGGCCAGCTGTGCAAGCGGTTCCCTTCCACCAACAATGAACACCCCCCATGGAGGAACGGTTTACCACCACCAAAACAAATATTACTAACGCTGAAGGCGCACAAAACGAGCATTCAGCTTAAACATGAAATGAGCCCTGCCGAACGCCATGGGACGATGGGCTAGAATACCTCGTTTTCCTTCGACCGGTTACGGTATTGCAGGCAACACCGCCCTCGAGGTAACCATGGTCACCGCAGTGAAAAGGCTGATTACCATTTAGTTCCCACCACAGTATTTCCGTGCAACCCGTAACCTTGCGCCTTGATCCGATGTTAATCGCCGGGTCGCCCATGACATATCTCTTATGGTGCGAACAAACAGAGGCCGTATCGTCGGCCATTAAATCCCACCTCAACCGCCGAGCGCACGATTCAGTGAATCAACTTTCGGAGCGGTTGCCGCTCACCATGCTATCCGCAGCATGCTGCTTGCATTACGCCGGCGTCTTGCTAGCCTCGACATTGAAGCGTGTCCTCTAGGTGGAGGAGTCATGTAAGCAACAACAGCTATTGCAAACATCCACCATGCCATCCACAGCATGTTGCCTGCAGTACGCCGCCGTCTTCAGGCCCTCTACATTGAACTTCTGTCGCGCCGAGGGTCATGTGTGACAAGCCTGTCAAAAACGTCCACCGTGTCATCTTTAGCAGGCGTCTTGCAATACGCCGCCCTCTTGCTGCAAGTTAGGTAGCTTCGTGCAAGAGTCCTGGAAGCAACCCCTGATCAAAACCTTCACCATTTCAGGATCAGCTTGTGCTTTACAGTACGCCGGCGTCTCGCTGCCTTTAGTAGTGAAGGACGGCTGCTTCGTCCAGTCGCCATGTGAGCAACGCCTCAGTCTCGCCCAAGCTCGCAGGGGCGGTGGCGTGCTGAAGGGAGCTCAGCAGGGAAGGCGGATCAAAGGCGAACACTGTAAGCTGAGCCCTGCACGCCTGCCGCTCGTCGAACAATGATAGATATAAACGGAGTTTGAAGACCTAGAAATATAGGGAATCCTCGCCTGTTGGAGTATGTCAACATGTTCAACATGCACGTCACAGTAGTGGCTAAATCCCACAGAGCAATGGCGCCGGATGGCGAGCAGTTGGAGATACGACGGTTATTCGCGCTTGTCTGCTGGAGTTTTCTCGCTCATCCACCGTTGGAAAAGCTTGGCAAAGGGCGATAATTGTCTACAAGTCGAAGGCCATGCTATTATTGAGACGTTTTGTGGGAAATGCAGAGATTGAGTAGACTCGTAAAGGCATGCTATGTGTGCCATCGTCTGCTCCTGCGTCGTGATTTCCCGACTCTCATAGCTTTGCTGGACATAGGCGCCAATTTCCTCGATACGCTTTGCCATCGCGGTACTATCGAAGGCAATGAGACACACCGCCAGGCAGTAACGAAAACAGTCGACCTTCTAGTGGTGGGTAATTCTAGCGCTACACGAGTGTGGGTGTCGGTGATGTGGAACTCCTCGTTTTGGGACAAAACACCTTCGAGTGATACTACGGGTGGGATTTAAAGCCTTTAAATGCAGCCACTTGAGCTCGGTGAACGCAGTCAACCATCTTCTACTCGAGTCCGCGGCTCTTTGGAACACCTTTAAGCTACACCACCTGGCCGCAAACAAAACCCCATTGCCACTTAATGCCAACCGGACAAACTGCTACCGAGACAGCTGACAATTCGTAACTTCCAGACGACATACCAAGGCCGGGCACACTCATAAAGGTACAACGCGCATGATAGAGATGTATTACTAGCAAGGGGTGCGCATGTCGAATACAGGGAATGAACGAGGACCGGGATATTTGCTTTGAGCATACCGGAAGGACGCCATTGCACGTGTAGTCGGTGTACGCAGATCGATTCGCGTTTGAACCTGTGCCTACCTTTGCGAAACTTGAATCAAGAGCGCATGTCATCAATAAAAATAATACCATAGGCTTCTCGAGTTATTATATAGCAAGAAAATAAACACTACACTACGGATGCATTTGTTGGTCGCGCAGTACGTACGCGAACATATGTAGAATACCATACTACTTGGAAAGTGTATATCGTGAAACGTTGTACCGGGTAGAACCGGAACGGTTGTTCGATGAGATAGTTCGGTATGATATAAGTACGGCCTTCACGTGGAGATGGTGTGCTCTTGGTGATGTAGATATTCGACCACTGTTGGTCGGTCAGCCCTTCCAACCTCGCGATGTTGCCCATCAAGGGCTGTGCATCTGAGGTAAGTGTTCAGTTCGCGGGATCCTGGGTAGGGTGCTTCGATTGCGATCTGGATTTTCGTTGACTGCGTATATGTACAAGTCGGCGGGCGGGACCAGTATAAAAACAGGTGTTGTGTCGTTACCGGAAATTCATTAGGGAGGTATTTGTTTCCTCGTTAGAAAAATACGGGAATCAACCAACTCACCATCGTCCATTCTGACGAAAAATATGTACGAAGCGTTAGGCCGACTCTTATGGGATCGGAATCCAAAAATGTTTTTTCAACACCTTCGCAGGCTTTTCCCCCCGGGGACGCTAAAAAATGTCCCCTATTATCTCAACGAGCCCTTGGTCAATTTTCGAGAGGGATCTAGTGATATTGGCTGATTTAGGAGGCTCGAATTTCCAATGGATGGCCAACTCAGGTCAATTGGCCCTGTTTCGATTTTTTCATCGAAACCGGGTAAAAAGTACGAAACAGGCGGCCTGTTTCGATTTTTTTATCGAAACAGGGTGAAAAAATCGAAACAGGGTCAGTTGGCCATCCGTTGGAATTTCGAGCCTGCAAAATCGGCCAATACCACTAGATTCCTCTCGAAAAATGACCCATGGCCCGTTGAGATAGTAGGGGACGTTTTTTAGCGTCCCCGGGAGAAAAAGCCTGCGAAGGTGTTGAAAACTCCTGTTTTGTATTCCGATCCCATAAGAGTCGGCCTTATGGTTGGAATAAATCTCGTCGTCATAATTGACTGCTCATATTCTGGGTGGTATTTGACGCAAGATTGGTGATAAATATATACTCCACACCACGTACCAACCGCGTCTTGTAGGCTACTGCTCGTTGACTCCAGCTGATGCTTGCGTTTTGCATTGTGTGTGACCTTTTTTACCACACCCCTCTTTCGTCCTCGTGGTGGCACGGCCTGCTGTATAGCAAGTAGTACAACGGCCCGAAGCTCGGGAGAGGTCGGGTATTGATGGCATAAACCACGTATGGAAGGAGACTGCTTGACAGGGGGTTCGTGCGAGTACAATTTTCAAGTTTCCTGACTGAAGTAGTCGGCAGTCACGTACCCCTTTGGCTGCGTAAACCTGAACCCTGCCGCCCTCACCTTTTCAGTAGGAAAACCGAGCATCAATACACAAATAATGCGCCCAGTGTAAATTTATGCTCCGAGTAAGCTCGGAGTATCGCGTACATTTCATACCCCGAGTACTGAGAGCACTACGAGACTGACGGCCTGAATACTTAAGAGTATACAGTACTACAGCAGTAGGAGTACAATGTACTGAAGCGCCAAATACTGCGAGTACTGGGAGTATAAGTAAGACAGAACACCGAGTGCAAGCAGTGTCCGCGGTAAAAACATTTAAATACTTGCAGAACTCAGAGTATTCCGAGAATTGGAACTACTGCAAATACTCGCAGTACGTACTCCCGCAAAACAGCCAGAACACTAAGTACTCCAGTTGCCCCCCCCCCCCCGAAAGCAATTTGCTCCCCAGCTCCCACTCGTGGGACCATCCTAATTTGTTTTCTGTAACTTAATAGGGAAGAACGTATCGACAAGGTACAGAAATTCTCGAAGTAAATAAATACTCTTCATACTCCGAGTATATCGAGAGTATGTTGGTGCTGAGACCTGCGAGTATCCGTTGTACGAGCAGTACAAACAGACGAAACACTCCCGGTACTTGCAGTACCCGCAGTACAGAACCATGGAATACTTGAAGGGGGGTATCCACAGTATCGAGCCCCGAAGCACTGCGGGTTCGGAAGTATCCGCAATACTGAACCTCAACATACTGCAAGTACTTGCAGTATCCGCAGCAGATAATATCGAAATACTGCTACTGGTATACCAAAGATATAGTACTCGAAGTACCTGTTCAGTTTTTCACTCCGAGGTACTGGGAACATCGGTGTGATGTATGCAATTATCAAGATGAGGGTGTGGAGACGTCCTGCTCGTATGGCTCTCGTCGTACACAAAACACGAAACAGCACACACCTCACCTCAGACAGAACAACCACTGCATGAAGATAGCGATACGACAAAGAGACAAGCAGCGGCTGCAGCAACAGCGAGCGAGCGGAGATCGCGCCTCTGGACCAAGAAAAACATATGCTACTCCCTACATAAGAACGTTTCAAATATTTCTGGAACTCCTGAAACTCCCTGAAGATGATACACCCATAGAGCGCAACCAGCGTCTTCTGTTGCCCGTCTGCTCTAGTCGTTCTATCGCTACTGTAGCATTACCCTGCGGCGGCTCTGTGTGAGGTGAGAGGTTATATGTTCTAAAATTGTGTGTATATGGGATCAGCGAAACATCATCAGTAAACAGCCTCGTACTGCTGTACTCTCCCACTGATGTTTTCGAAGGCTGCGGTGGACCGAGTGGAAGAAGGCAAACTCTAGTGTGTATATTCGTCTTTGTGCACTATAGATAGCCCCGACGTTCAGCGATCGACGAGTCATTTCAAGCACGAGCCGATGATTTGCCGTTACCCCTGTACACTCATGAGGTATTTCAGCTCGTTCTCGCGCGCAGGTAGCTGGCAAGCATTCTGCTGTATACACTCAAACAGCAGCGGTACCTCGTACAAGCACTACGTACTCACCTGTGTCGCTCTGCCCCCAAAATCAAATCGTATGATGTACAAGATTTTTTGCGGCTGACGCCGCCCGATCAATGAATCGTACCCAAGACCTTGACAGCGATGGCATACGATAAGTAGCGCTATTGGTGCCTGGGAGCTGATAGCGCCACGTGGGAAGAGTATATTGAAGCTTTGCATTAGGACGGTAGTTTATTGGCGCGGTTGAAAAAAAGAAAAGACTGCAAAGAAACTTGGCTGCTAAGGCTAATTATTATGCAGTCGGATACGTGAATCGCAAAAGGCGGTTTCCGGTTGAAGACGCAATTGGGCTTTCTTATGCATATGAAAATAGACAAGGGCTCCGCATGGGTGCCGGCATTCGCCGGCACCCATGCTTCGGATAGGATAATATCTGTATAATATCTGGTACAACGTCAGTTATTTGGTGCCATCCCTAATATTTACGACAATGTGATGGCGCTCGCTCGTGTTTCGATATCTGACGCATACGTGCAGAATCAAGGCAATGCCAAGTGTTGCAGAATCAAGGCAATGCCAAGTGTTGCAGAAATAAGGGAATTCTGCATGTTGAAATATTCAGTCCGCAACCTCATTTGTCAGTGTCAACAGTCACAGTCTCAGAAATAATGTAATTAGTCGCTTTCGGTGTTTCCTGGATAGTCTCAGTTCTCAGGATACAGTTTGTGAGATTTACGACAACAACGTGATAGCGCTCGCTCGTGTTTTGATGCATGACACATACGTACAGAATCAAGGCCATAATAAATGTTGCAGGAAGAAGGAATCGCTACGTGTTGATACTCAGTTCGTATCTTTATTTCTCAGTCTCTGGCAGAAGTGCACCAGTCGAGTTGACGGGCTCAGTTTTGGTACGTGCGCAACTTGACGTGCGGCAAAAAAAAAACCGTGCCGAGAAAGCGGTTCCGCGTGGATAGTAGAGAGACGTCAAAGCTGGCCACGGGGGCGGGGGGGTGTACTTCATTTTCATGCATGGCCGTAGTCGTATGACCATAGACCCTCGCATCCCTACAATGCCGGGACGGAGCACGTTGGGTTTTCACCGGGGTCCCAACTATTCTCTGACTCTCGTGTCTGAGCAGACTCGTATCTACAACAGCACTACGTATACACTACAACAGTAGTACTGCTGTACAGCAGTACGCACCACAGCAGCAGCAGTTTCTACATACAGTACGTACTCGTACCAGGTACTGGTATTGCTGTTTGTTGTAGTAGTACAGCAGTAATATTTCCACCTTTAGAAGCTACAGCAGTAAAGTACAGTAGCTACGTATGACTCCTCCAGTTTGGGCCTCCGCCCGTACCTTGATTCCCAGCGCCAGAATCGTAATAATCAGCCCGACTTCTGGAAGATCTATCCTACGAAGTCGTTGTCAATACGTAGGACTCACGAATCCAACCGAGAAAAAAAAAATAGTTCGTACTCGGTATATTATTGAACCGAGTTTTTTATTGTCGTACTGCAGCGGCAGCTGTACTTTTTTTAGCCGAGTTTTGTGTTGTCGTATTGCTGTGCTTGCTGCTGTTGTTGTATCGTACTCGTATCCGGACGAAGCAAGGCCGAGGGGGTGGAAGGGACTAAAGACGACCGCTCAGGTAGTCGGGAGAAAGCGATCGCATTTGCGAGACCGAGCTATCGAAGAAAAGAAGCCGATATAAATAGCTGTATGGAAGAAGCTTGCTTCCTTGAGGAAAGACCTGGATTTCCCGCAAGGAACCTTGCTGTCTCAAGGAAACTATCTCGATGTCCCGCCGTCTCTAAAGAGCCTACGGATTGAAGGCCGCCGCGCTCGGCGGCGACGCGCGACCTCGAGAGAGCGCGAGCGGGAACAGGCCCGTCGGAGGCCGGAGAAGGCGACCTGCGAGAGAACGGACGAGAAAGCGCGGGCGAGGCGCCGAGAGCTGACGCGTTTCCATTTCGGTCTGAAGCCCAGACGATAGGAGGGACTTCGGTGATTTCCAAAATCACGAGAGGCATCGATGTTCATTTTATTTATATCTATATTTTTCGGAGTTTTTCGACGGGATTCGTGGATTGGATTTCTCAATCGAAAAAGTTTTTGAAGCTCACCGCATCTCTCTCCACCCCTCCAAACACACGGTCACACTACCCAGCGGCCACCAGCCGTATAATTGCACGTACGTGCTTGGCTGTTCGGATCTGCACGTATTTTTGCACCATATTTACCCTTGCTCCCACCCGGACCTGATCCCACCCGGATCTGATCTCATTTGGCACCCTGCTCTCACCCACAACGTGCAGAAATATAAGAGCTGATAGCGCCACGTGGGAAGAGTATATTGAAGCTTTGCATTAGGACGGTAGTTTATTGGCGCGTTTGAAAAAAAAAAAAGACTGCAAAGAAACTTGGCTGCTAAGGCTGATTATTATGCAGTCGGATACGTGGATCGCAAAAGACGGTTTCCGGTTGGAGACGCAATTGGGCTTTCTTATGCATTTGAAAATATATATTTTTCGGAGTTTTTCGACGGGATTCGTTGATTGGATTTCTCAATCGAAAAAGTCTTTGAAGCTCACCGCATCTCTCTCCACCCCTCCAAACACACCGTCACACTACCCAGCGGCCACCAGCCGTATAATTGCACGTACGTGCTTGGCTGGTCGGATCTGCACGTACTTTTGCACTATATTTGCCCTTGCTCCCACCCGAACCTGATCCCACCCGGATCTGGTCCCATTTGGCACCCTGCTCCCACCCACAAGGTGCAGAAATATAATCAGCCCTCGGCAGGAGCCGCCGGAGGCCCACCTTGCACCTCGATCCCATTTGGTACCCATGTAGGCCATACATATCTACAACAATTCCTGCTATACAAATAACCGTATTGAATGTACGTGCAAATTCGAGTAGCCTGGCACGTACGTGCGCTTTCTCCCGAGCCACCAGCGGCAGCCTAAACACCTCTCCGATGCTAGGTTGACTGCTCTACTGCTGCTGTTGCTCTCTGCTGCTGCTGCTGCTGCTGCTGCTGCTGCTGCTGCTGCTGCTGCTCGCGGCGCAGCACCTCCTAGAACCCACGAGCAGGACACGAAGCAGTTTTCAACTCTCGTATCGACCGCCCCCAGGAAGAGCACACAAAAATGCAAAATCGATCCGATTGACGATTGGGAAGGCATCCAGCCACACCCCGTTGAATTTATAGTGGATCGGAAACCGAGTTTTTCGATCCTCTCAATCCGACGGTATAATAATTAGCCGAATACAAGGGCTCCGCATGGGTGCCGGCATTCGCCGGCACCCATGCTCCGGATAGGAAAATATACCTCAGTGTCGTACGAGGTGGCGCTCGTTCATGACGGAGATCTGTCTTGTTAAAAAATCTACGTAAAAACATATGTAGTGCGACAGATCAAGGTAATGCCAAGTGTTCGAGAATGAATCAGATGAATAAAGTGCTGTAAATATTAGCGCCTGCTGGGGTAAGGGTCGTTCTTATCGAGCAACTTGTTTCCAAAAATTCCTTTTTTTCCCAAAAAAAAACTGATAAATCAAGAAAAAACAGGATTTATTTGAAAATTTGGAATTTAACAGAGGGCAAAATATTTGGAAGGCTTCGAACTCCAATATATGTAAATTATTCATAGAAAATATGGAAGTCCTAAAAATTGTACAAAAAAAAAAATGGAAATTTTGGAAAAAAGGTGCTCGATAAGAACGACCCTAAGGCGTCAATGGTTGCAGAGACCATTATTATAAGTAATTATTATAAGTAAGGATAAAACAAAAAAAATGCAATACGTGAAAAAATCGCCAGAGCATATTGCCTGAGCGCCTGGCGGGGCAAGGTGTCAATAGTCGCGGAGACCTAACATAACGCAAAACAATGATATTGAAAAAACAGGGTTGTTGCCTGAGAACGCCAAACGCAGTATTTGAAAAAGAGACAGAACATATGTTTCGAGGGCCTGGCGGGTCAAGGCCTTAATGGTCGCGGATATGAAAAATAAAGAAGCGAGTTATATACGAAAAAAGAGGATTGTGGCTCAGCCTGAGAAACCGAACTGCAGAATAAAAAAATGTAGTAGAAACATGTATCCTAAGCTCCTGCCGGGGCAAGGCCTTAATGGTCGCGGAGACCGAAAATACGACAAAGCGTAATATTTAAAAAACAGGGTTGTTGCTCAGCCTGACAAACCTAAATGCATTACAAAAAAGTTAAACACACGTATATCCAGAGCGCCTGCCACGGCAAGGCGTCGGTGCTCAGCCTGAGCATCTAAAGAAGTACATAAAAATGTATAGGCAAAACATACTTCACTCCAGAATGCCGTCAACTTTGTTTTCGACTCAATCTACAAAGAAACATACCCTCAAGGGTACGGCAACCCGGTTGAAATCCGGCAGAAAAGATCCAAGAAACAGATTAAAAAACGTATGATATGATTGCAATCGTGTAAGATCGTTGTCAGCAGCGGGTATGAACGCATACTACATACACGTACCACAGGTAATATTCAATATCAGATCCGAGACCAAAAAAAAAAAAAAGTGGTTGTGGGAATCGAACTCAGACGATTCAGAATTTGTGGTCGGTCGATTATCACCTCACCTAAAATATCATTTTGCAATCCGGCGGCCTGATTTAGTTCTTGTTTACCTCGTACGGAGTGATAATTCCCCCGAGAAATTATTGCT
This sequence comes from Saccharina japonica, assembly GCA_008828725.1. Taxonomy (NCBI): domain Eukaryota; class Phaeophyceae; order Laminariales; family Laminariaceae; genus Saccharina; species Saccharina japonica. The sequence continues at coordinate 396,521 of MEHQ01004495.1, read as the reverse complement.
CGTACTCGTAGCTACCTGGTATGATATTAAACGGAGTTTTTTGGTTGTCCAGACTGCTGCTGCTGCTTGCTGCTGTAGTTCCTGTACCTACATGTACGGTGGATACTATTAATACTACTGCTGTACAGTAATACTACAGCAGTACTATATACGACCTGGTACTATCAATAATACTGTGCTGCTGTTGTACGAGTAGTACACAGAGTACAGCAGTATTCAGCTGAAATGATTGTTATCGTACTTATTGTACTTGTGTCTTCACTCGTATTCCCACGAGGTAAGGCGGAGGAGATGGAAGGGGCTAAAGACGACCTGCCCAGGGAGGTAGTCGAGAGTACGCGGTCACTTTCGGGAGTCCGAGCTATCAAAGAGAAGAGCTACGACGTACGATGTATGTATATCAAACCTCCCGGCAAGTAAAAAAACGATATCCTGCTGGAACCAAACACCAAACAAACAGATCCACAGAAGAAGAACGTACGTAGAACCTCGCTATATCTCGGATCTCCAAGAAACAACCACGAAATAATCTGCTGGTACTATTAATACTACTGCTGTGCTGCTGTTGTACGAGTAGTACAGAGTACAGTAGTATTCAGCCGAAATGATTGTTATCGTATTGTACTTTGTCCTCACTCGTATTCCCACGAGGTAAGGCGGAGGAGATGGAAGGGGCTAAAGACGACCTGCCCAGAGAGGTAGTCGAGAGTAAGCGGTCACTTTCGGGAGTCCGAGCTATCAAAGAAAACAGCTACGACGCACGATGTATGTATATCGGAGCTCCCGGCAAGTAGGTAAAAAAACGATATGCTGCATAGAACCAAACACGAAACAGATCCACAAAAGAAGAACGTACGTACTCGTAGAACCTCGCTATATCTCGGATCTCCAAGAAACAAAACCACGGGAAAATCTTGCTGCCTCAGAGAAACAACGTCGACATCCCGCACAGAACCTTTCTGCCTCGAAGAAAAAGTCTCGATGTCCCGCCGTCTCGTAAGAGCCCACGGATTGTAGGTCGCCGCGCTCAGCGGCGGCGCTTGACCCAAGAGTGCGCGCGGGCGGAAAGTGACCGGCGAAGGCTGAGGGGGGCGACCCTCGAGAAGAGCGGGCGAGAAAGCCAACGCGAGGCCGCCGAAACGGGTCCCGAGCGCGAGTCCGGTCTGAAGCCAAGTGAGAGCCCAAGAGGCCCCGGAGCACCACAGCGAGCATCAAGGAACGTATTTATATCTATATAAAACCCATGGCCTATATATAAACTTAAACAGCAGCGGTACCTCGTACAAGCACTACGTACTCACCTGCGTCGCTCTGCCCACAAACATCAAATCGAGGGTTATTGCGGCTGACGCCGCCCGATCAATGAATCGAACCCAAGACCTTGACAGCGATGACATATGATAAGTAGCGGCATTGATGCCTGGTAGCTGATAGCGTCACGCGGGAAGAGTATATTGAAGCTTTGCATTAGGACAGTAATTTATTGGTGCGGTTGAAAAAACGAAAAAACCGCAAAGAAACTTGGCTACTATTAGTAATATGCAAAACCCATGGCCTTTAAGAAGATAACTCACCAAGAAACGCAACGAATTTGTTTCCATCCCATGTATTATCTTCGCCCTTTCTTTCTCTCTCCTTCCTGGTCGTGACTCAGATCCGGGGTCACAAAGTAGGCTCTTCTCTCTCCTTCCCCACTACGGTTCTTGCCTTGCATTTTCATCGCGAAAAAGATTCAGCACTCTCTTCCCTCGTCGACTTGCGTCGGATTCCGCCTACCCACGCCACGAAGGCGCTCTCGAGAATTGGTTCCTTTTTTTATTTTGTCAAATAAAGTCAAAATATCTCACCACGGTGGGATTTGAACTCGGGTACCAAGGATACTAGTCTTTGAAGCTGACCACTACTTTACCGGGGCGACCGTGTGGCGGAGAGCAGCTCGAACAAATTCGAACTGAAATTGGGGGATGATAATATTAGTACTGCTGTACGTACGTCGTAGTGGGTTCGAGCTCTGAAAAATAAATATGTGTGCTTTTGTGGCCAGCGAGCTGAGGTTTAAAGTTCTTGAAAGTGACCCACCGAGTACTACAACCAAACAGCAAACTGCGTGTAAGAGCGCGTGAAGGAGTGGGCATGACCAATTCGACGCGAGACTACGATGGAATTGTTTTAAAAACTATTTTCGCGTTCGACACGAAGGCACGAACCGTACGTAGTGGGGAGAGGAGGGGCGGGCCTGCAATGTGCCCCCCGATCTGAGTTACGACAGTGATGATGCTCGGGCACCACTGGGGCACTACGTATACTGCTGGAGTGCAGAGATGAAATATGGTAGATGGGACAAGAAAAAACGTACAGATATATACGAATCAGTATATACGATACTCTGAAATCATAATTGAAGTCGTTTGCTTGGTATCATTTTTTTTGTGGCCAGCTAGCTGAGGTCTAAATAAAGTTATTGAATGTTACCCACTTGGTACAACAACAAACTAGCAAACTGCTTGTAGGAGCCCTCGAAAGTGTGTGCATGAACACTTCGACGCGAGGCTACGAGGGAAGTAAACTATCAACTATGTTCGCGATCGACACGAAGGAATGCACCGCACGGGGAGAGACGTACCTGCAATGTGAACCCCTATCTGAGTTACTACGGGGATGGAGCTGGAGATTTTACGGTCAGCGTTATACTCTGTAACTTTCGAAGACGAAAACACATGCAACCGAAAACGAAAGGGTCATGTGCGAGCTGGGCGTGTAAGTGAAGTTGTGAAAGCTATACGTATCGACAACATAAAGTGGGCATGAATGAATGTGGGAAGGCTATCGAATTGCCACGCTGGATGTGAGCTTAAGGGCGCGTGGCGGCAAAGAAAATGAAATGGGGGCGTGTAAACGAAATGCTAAGGCTATTAAAATGCAGCGCTGTCGTGGACTGGTCGCGTGCAGAAGAGAGAGGGCTGAAACGGTTTTGAGGGGCGTATGGTCTACATGGTCTGAAGGGCTTCGAGCGTTTTCGATTTAAACACAACCCACATAATATATATTGTGACAAAGAGACACAAACTACATCTGCCCCGATTGTTTTTCCTGTAGCACATTCCGTAGTTCTGCTCTAGCTCCGAACTTTGCCGTACCCTCCTTCGATGCGGACCTCATCGCTGAACATTTGAAAATGTGGTTCCAGCCGCTTGAGTATTCAGTGATTCATATTTTCAAGCCAAACATGTGTTTTCTGCTGTAGAACGAGCACGATGAACTCCTTGTGCTCGTCCGACAGCATCAAGAATACACTCGAACAAAGTACAGGAGAGACCGCATATCCAAGCGACTGGAACCACATTTTCAAAATGCACAGCGACGAGGTCCGCATCAAAGGAGGGCACGGAAACTGCTGTCGCTTTGGCATACTCACGGGATCGCACCAAGGAGCTCGTATCTGCCTTGCCAAATTATGGATTAAGGGGAAAGTTCGGAGCTAGGGCAAAATTACGGAATGTCCCACAGGAAAAACCGTGAGGGGGTAAAGGTGATCCTGGTGCCTCTTTGTCACGAGATTTGGTAAAAACGACTATTTTAGGTGGGCGTTGCAACACAGGTGTACTTCAAACCTTCTGTCTGAGTACGTACTCGTAGAATGACGAAACACTGCAGATTTTGAGCAGCGTCCTTGTGTGGGCGTCTCAAGGAATGGGGTACCATGAAAGCCCATGAAAATGCCAGTGGGTACTAGTGGACGTGCGGTGCAAGCGCATGAAAGTGTCATGGCCGCCCCAATGACGTGTATACCATGAACGTCCATGAAATGCTATGGACGATGCCATGGATGTGCACGAAGTAGTATACTCGGTATTCATATACATCGCCCGCATGGTGAGGTTGATTGGCCGTTGCATTTGTGGCAACAGCCTATATCTGACATGGTGGGTCGGAGACCCGCTTTCTCTTCCCACGGCGGAAGTTAAAACTGGCAGCTTTAAAATAGTGCTTTCGGATATGTACCTACTGCTGTTGTGCAAGAACCCCAGCGTAGACCAGCTTTTACAAGGACCGCATCGAAATCGTTCGGAGGCAAGAGCTGCCTATACGAGAGCTACTGGCAATGTGATGGACGTGACTGGTGTGACAGACAACATGGTACTATTCATAGGTGCACGTGTTGCCGCAGGTTTGTTGGGTGATGCCTTTCATCCGAGTCGGCTCGATTAACGTGTGTTTTCTAAATTATTAGCCAGCCTGCCGCAATTAGCCCAAATGGCGACAGAGGTTGCGATGCATACTCGTCCAGGTTGCTACGCCCTATGTACTCTCCTGACGGAGTCCTAGGGCGATGCTAATTCTTACCTAGGGCACACGACTATTGATAAACGTTCTGCACAGGCTTGCGTGTACGTGCCACAAAAAGAACACGCGGTACAACCCTACGTGCACTTGCCACACGCGGAATATTCAATTGACAGTGATGAGCATGAGACGGAGTGGCAACTACAACCCCGAGCGGTGTGCCTAGGCAAGTACTGCCCTTTGCTGTATGTCGCAGAGAGGAGGAGCTGGTGTGTTTATGTCTTGAATATTACAGCGGTACCCAAGGGATCACGGATATAAAAGGGATGGAGGAGTGGGTGTAGGATGGCTGGTTGGAGACCCACCCGTATTTTATTGTCACGGTAGTTGAAAGTAGTACGTTTGAGAATAATGTTTCGAGTATGCAATGTTGAATAGGAAACCACAAGAACTGCAACGAAAGGTCGGAGACAATGTCAGTTCTTACTGGAGCTACTGGCAACGTGATTTCGCGTGGCCGGTGCTACAGGACACCATTGTACTGCAAGCATTGGTGAAAGTTTTCTGGGTTGCTGTTTTGCCTCCGAGTCGGCTAGAAAAGTGTGTTCTGTGTACAGAATTAGACAGCCCGTCGCAATTAGTCAACGAGGCGACAGAGGTTGTGATGAGCATTCATCAAGGGTGGACCGCTGTAACCACGCTGTAACCACGTAGGTTTAGTGAGTTACTATGACTCACTGGTCGAGGCTCCGTCTCCCAGCACCAACTATACGGACCGCAGCACACCCATTGCACGTCAACTTGCGCTGGGCTGTGATAGTATCCTAGTTCAAGTCGGAAGCGATGGCCCTGGTAATTAATGTGAAGGAGACCTAAGCTTCTCAACTACTACGACATCCCCCGATTTTTCGCGTACGAATTGCGCAGCCCACGTATGCTTCGATACTGGAACCCGTATTACTGACAATTCAGTTGAAGAGGAAAAAGTAAAAAACGTGGAACGATTTCGAAATTCCAACTTAACGGATAGCCTGCAGTGAACACGGCATGTGAATACCAATAAATATAAATGGATACTTCGGTATTCCACAAGTGCAACTTCCGGTCTCTGGAACGGATTCAAAAAAGCTGTCTGTCTGTCTGTCTGTCAAATGATAATCAGTCTGGGTTACCCCACGGCCAAATTTCTTTCAAAATTCCTACACCCGTACCGCTCGCAACAGGTCGGCAGCCCTCGAGGAGGCGATCGTCATGGTCCAAACCATACCTAATGGGGTTCCCTGTGTGTTGAATAATCAGGGTTGGCTCCCAGCATCCCAAACGGAGTGGCGGGCGAGCGATTGCCGAGCAGCACCGAGGCCAGTGCCTAATTTCAAGTTGAATCGGATTTCATCCGTGTACGAGCAGTATTTCCAAGCCACACCTTTCTTCTTCCCTACCTCCCTCCCTCGCTTTTTGGGTGGACGGCCCGGGCCGACATATCCGATATTAATCAGAGTCGACCGACATTAATCAGCGACGAGTGGCCCGATACCAAGAAATATTCCAACAAAAAACGAATACGACTCGTACTGTACGCAGTAGATACGTACATTCACATCATATATAACCCCCCTCCCTCCCTCCCCCTCCCGCTCCCTCCCTCCCTCCTCCCTCCCTCCCTCCCATCCCTCCTCCTCCTCCTCCTCCTCTTTCTCCTCCACAACAAGTGTGTGAATGAATAATGTCATCGTAATTCACATCATACGACTACTCGTATTATATAGGAAACGCATATTGATGTACGTATATATGGAAAGGAGTCAACCTCGGTTGTGTATCGAGTTGTTTACTGTTGTTATTATTAACGATAAGTCCTACGACGGCCGAATGCCCAGCCTCACCCCTCGAGAGTGACAAACAAAGCACAAGCCGAATGACTCGCTGTTAAACAAGCACAGTCAGGCGCTGAGCCCTGGGCGTTTGTCTATCTCGTATATTGTGCTATATGACACAATCGAACATGTGATGCAATGGAGTATGTACACCTGGTACCTGACATCACGTTATACGTACGGCGCAATTCACCAATACGCCGTACGTGTATTGTGTAATATCACAGAACAGTATAGAAAAAGAAAAAGTATTATTACAGCAGTGTACCAGTAGTGGAGATGATGCTACTTTGAGCTGGTGCCTGTGCGAGTAAAAACCCTCGTAGCACTGCTGCTGGATGTCCTGAGAGCAAGCAGTGGCCTGCGGTGCCATCTATCTCAAGCCTTAATTACTGGATGTTGCGGAGTGCCCCTCGTACATCGTTCGAGCAGCATGCTCGTTCAGCGTACTCTGGTTTTTGCTCCCCTCTTGCCAGACACTGCGGCGGGACCACTTGGCAAACAAAATACAACGCACCTTGCTGGCTGGCTGAACTAAGTCGACGGACCACCTGGATCCCATCACGGAGACGAAAAAGTATCCGAAAAATTCAAGTACTTGATTTTATCGTGCTTTTCCTCGATCCCTACAACTAGCTTTCTTTGTTGTGACAGCCCCCCCCCTTATATCACTGATTATCCTGTCGAGGTCGAAGGTCTATCGTCGCACGAGCTGATTTTTATCAGGGTTTTGATGATTTGCAACGACAAAAATTAAATTGCGCCGCCTGCAGCCGTTAGAAAAAAAAAACACACACACACACACACACACACATTTTTCCCTTTTTTCCTACAGCGGCAGTACGAGAGGATCTTCAGCCTGAAAATTCCAGGGAAATATTTTAAACATCGCTTTCAAACATCGCTTTCCCATTGGCATACGTAGGTCTAAGTTTTTTCACCAGCTCGATTGCTCGGTCCGCAGTACACACCCTTGAGGAATTAAGCACGCCAACCCGTTCCTTGGCCGTGCAATAACAATAAGTGTATGTGCGAGGTGGATATATTATGTGCAATTGGTGTCATTCTGATATGTGGCAACAACATACTGTATTTGCCGCCCTTGTTGACCACCCGTAATGCCCGCGTGGACCTTGCTGGTGATGCATGTTGGTTGTAAAAGGTGTACGTGCCCAGCCTTTGTACGAGCATGCAGTATCGACTTTAGCAAGCAACACCTATTGTTAGCGTTTTGTGGTTGATAAATAGATATACTGTTTTTTTGGCGGCCAGAGTGTGCATGCATACCGGTACTAAAGCTGGCCCCTACGAGTAGTGTCGACGACTTTGGTAGGATACCGTCGAGTGAGTGCATCCAGAAGTGAATGCTGCCTCCAAACCTAGCTTATGGAGTGCAAGTATCACGAAGGGCGCTTGAGATGTCGCCAGCTGCCTACCAATGCTGCCGTATGTTGTGGCGCTGTATTAGTGGCGTGCTTCATGATCAGGGTAGGGCAAATCTTGCACAGGACGTCGCTGATGCTTCGAACCTACCATGAGTATCGCGGAGTATCGAAGAAGGGATAGACGACGGCATCCACTCATGTTTTTCGTTATGGATTTCAACATATTCCGCCGGATGACCAAAGCCGCAAAGCCTACGTTCGTGCGACTAGGACTCCCACAACCGCTATGTGTTCACACTAACGTACCTCTTAGTACTCGTATACTCGCTCGCTCACTCGTACCCGTCTTTCTTTAAATTCACGGAAATTCATGACCGTAGCGTCGATGTAGAAACGGGCGTTTAGCACGAGCAACGCAACTAAAAGACGCAAATCACCGTAGCGTAACATATGCAGGTATTATCATATTGCCTGTTAGGGTATGGCCCTACTATGTGTATGTCTACCGCGTTGTCATGCTTAACCTCGCGACGATTCACGACAGCAAGAGCCTGAACACTCGCCAACCTCTATCGTTTGTTGCACGAACGGCAGGTGTGCATAGCTCAACCCAGCGCGTCTGTGGGTATGTCCAACTCCCCTGCCGAGCTTCCCCCGCCGCACTCTTCGTCGAGAATGAGGTGTTCCTCGCGTGATGACGGCACTATGAAGGCGAGCGTCATCGTCGAAAGTAAAAATACCGCGGCGAACTACAAGAACCCCGCTAAGGATGGCATGGTGAGCGTTTACAGCAAGCGTTGCGCACATAACTCCTGCACGAAGCGACCGAGCTTCGGTTTTGAAGGCAGCAAGACAGCAGGGTACTGCAGGCAACATGCTGAGGATGGCATGGTGGACGTCCGCAGCAAGCGTTGCGCACATCACTCCTGCACGCGGCAACCGGCCTTCAATACTGAAGGCAGCAAGACCGCAGGGTACTGCAGGCAACATGCTAAGGATGGTATGGTGAACGTTCGTAGCAAACGTTGTGCACAATATTCCTGCACGCGGCACCCGTCCTTCAATATTGAAGGCAGCATAAGGGGGGCGTACTGCGGACAACACGCTGAGGACGGCATGGTGAACGTCCGCAAGAAGCGTTGCGCACATTACTCCTGCACAAAGGGACCGACCTTCGAGTTTGAAGGCAGCAAGAAAACGGGGTACTGCAGGCAACACGCTGAGGATGGTATGGTGGATGTTTTCAACAGGCGTTGCTCACATGACCCCTGCACGCGGCAACCGACCTTCAATATTGAGGGCAGCAAGACGGGGGCGTACTGCAAGCAACATGCTCTGGATGGCATGGTGAACGTTCGGAACAAGCGTTGCTCACATTACCCCTGCTTAAGGCGGTCTGTGTGGGGTGCGTTTACCGACTGTGCGGCCACTGTTTGCTTCCACCATAAGAGCGATATAGTATCCGGCCAGGTAATTAACTTCAGGGCAGTGTGCAAGGCAGAGGGTTGTGGCAAAGAGTGCCGGTGGGGACTCCATGGGAAACAGCCTAGTCACTGCCACGATCACGGCCCCCTTGAGGACGGGCTCGTTCGCACTGTTGCTAGGGCCGTCAGGAATAATCTTGGTTTTAGCCCATCATACCAAGCCGTTCGCGGCCCCTCATTTCGTGTCAAAGCTGAGTGTATGTTTTGAACGTTGTTTAAGTCAGCCGGCCGTTTCAGTGGGGAGTGTTTGGTCGACCTCGGAGACGGTCTATTGACGTGGCCGAGACACGTATGCATACTCTGCCTTACAAGTAGGTTGCGGGGGGTGCCTTGCCATAATCTCTTTTTCTGACGTATTTGCTATCTACTGTAGTATCACGTGGTTGGCCTGTCGTCCTGCCTGGAGCCACCTCCTCGAAGTGCAGTAGTTTCATGCAAGGCACGAAAGGGGGCAAATGGCGTAGGTTTGGACTAAGATGTTGGCTCGGTTTCCTCCCCAGTCAACTATGCCAGTAGTTGCGGCTTTTATACGAAGAGGATACGACAGGCGCCACATTAACTATCTCCGAGCGTGGTTTTGTCTTGTTCCAAGTTTGGGGCGTATGGGTCCGGCATCGGCGAGATGCAGCCAACAGCTACCGCTTCAATAGTGTACGGTGCACCGGGAAACCAGGGATCTAGGTATAACGGGCATGCTGTGTCACAAACGTGGCCTTCGACGGGGTGGCAGGGAGGAAGCTAAGGACGCCGGTTCCAGTTTGATAGTATAGTCGACGCATGCTACGGTAGAGGCTCGTTATGTTTTTGCCTCACAAGGGTGGTCGCTTGAGGAGCTCTATACCTCACTCGAAAACTGACACTTTCAAGGGAGATAAAAGCGCTACGTACCCGACGAACAATCCCATGGCCTACTTACTGTAAGTATACAAGCATACATTATTGGGGCACATCATAGAAATGCCGAAGATTTTGGGTTATGGAAACCCGTCCTTCAGAAACCGTTTCAGGCTGAACGTGCTACCTCTGCCGTGGCACCACGTCAGTTATGGACCTTGGATGGAAGATGCAGGTAAATAGGCGTTGACGCCGTGGAAGCAGAGTACCCTTGGCCTGGGTAGGTCAACGCAGATCCAGAACTTACGTCAACACGCAATGATCTCGCTGTGGTATTCATGGTGTGAAGTTTATATTTTTGTAGTAGCGCACGTAGACATGCATGCATGCATGCAAATAGGTGGTGCTCTGTCGCAACAAAAACGTTTGATAACGTTCAGAACATCCATGGCGTTTTGCCTAGTTCAAAATATAGTGCCGCGCTGGCAGGCGTGCAAGCAGGTAGGCAAGCGGTATAGGTGTTTTCATTCGGATACCTCCTGAGCCGGGTGTTATGGCGTGGTTTCCGGAATTTCGCGCGAAGCATGCAGTGGAGCATGGTTTCTTGCATGGTCTGTAGCATCTGTACGCCGAGTCAGTAAATATCATTCCTCAGCCTACGCTGTACACCCGCGCTGTGCTACAAACGCCACATGGCAGCATGCACAACTACGCAATACAACACATTCGGCAGGTTTCCTGCATTGCAACATACCTGTTATACAATATCGAGGTGTTCCTTGCAAGCATTTGTTTTGTGTGTGGATGAAGCTGTTCTCTGGCCTCGTGTCAAACAAGACGACGCCACCCCCCCTCTCGCTTTCGCCCGCGAACGATGCTCGACCGTACAAAAGAAGAACGATAACATCAAACCAGGAAACAAAAGGGAGGACTGCGAACTTTTACCTTGCCACGGCGATACAGCTACTACTGCAGCGTTTGCGACCCATATGCAGGTATATGGTGTATCGAAAATGTGTGCGCGAGCAATCCCACGGTAGGGGTACCACTTTTTATCTCAATATTTTCTAACCGATTGAGCTCCTCACGTGAGTAACCACCGGATGCTACTATCATTTTACTGGTATGTTTGCTTTTGAACTGCCGCATTGGAATTTTCGGTCGGGTTGCGCGAACGAATGTCTCCGAAGTCATGTTTCGGGTGAGATATTGAGCTCCTCATGCGAGGAGCTCAGAAAATTCTGCTGCGCCCCTACCGTGGGATGAGTCGCGCATGTGTGCGGGCAGAGGGTGGGTGTGGCGGGCGTTTTCGAGGCTGGTTAGCCCCTCGCACAGATGAGTTGGTAGAAGAAGCAATCCAGTTGCAAGCTCGAGATGCGGAAGCCTGAGCGATCGTTCAGGTTATCCATGCAGATCCCCTTCCTGTGAAAAGTATTCCTTCACCCCCATGATCACGCCAGACGTAACGTGACGGCGGGTCCAGTTGAACGATCGTGTGTCAACAACCCGTCCCGTATTTCAAAGCTCGGCGAAAAGCACCGCCAACAGCACCAACACTGGCCACGTCGTGCCGCCCGAGACTGTATATCTGCCTAGTTTAACGGTTATTTTTGTTGTCAAGGGTTTTCCCTCCGACTCTATGAACCCGACGTTATTTTTCGGCGTCGATTGGGGTACCAGCCAATGGGAACACGTCCAGCCGGTACGGTGGGGTTTCTCGCGACCGGCCTCGGCGTGTTTCGTCTACGACTCAGATACGCACACACCGTCCTTGAGGTACGACAGTGGCTGATATTTATGTGAGCAGTGTTGCAACACGTCCTTTCTCCATAAATCGTAGCCCGCATCGTGCACGGGTGCTTCCGACGGCACTCTGTGTTCACGTCAGGCTAATGGATCTCGCGATTCGTCGGCCACAGTCAGCGTCATATTCGCCACGTTCGACCTAGCCGTCGCTCTCCTCCCGGCCGCATTCCTCGGTGTTTAAAACTACTGTAGGGGTGCTGGGAACGAAACTTCTACTTCTCGGTGCCTCATCTTTGGGGGTACGTGCCATACGCCGGCGAACGCCTTCCGCGGTGGATGCGGCAAGATACAGTTATTTTATTTTGTTTTGTTTCGCAAGGAGTATGGACACTTGAGTTGAATGGTGCACTGCTCAGTATCTGTATATATAGCGAACGTACTGTAGTACCATGCGACTGTGACCAGACGAACCCGCCGAGAGACATGTCGGACGTAAAGGCAATCAATTGCAACGGCACTTTGGGCTGACAGTCTGTCAGTTGTATACGTATGTTCGTATAGTTTCTACCTCGTGAGTAAGTGAAACGGTTTGTCGAGTATATGCGACATATACGGGACTGGTCAGACTACAGTAAGTGTCATGTGTGCAAATGGTGATGATTCGTGCTGTTGTCTGCGCGCGTGCGTAGTGTGTCTGCGCGTGTGTCCCCGTACATGCGGGAGTGTGTTGGTACCCGTGCACGTATCCGTTTGAGGGCGCCCAGGTTTGTTTGATACCTGGTAAATGTAATGTATACATCGAGATGAATGGCATGTAAGTCTCGCAGGTGGCCCGTCTCTACACATCAGTCTCGTTCGGTTCGTGCCATGTGCACTTCCCCTTTTTAATTGGCACTATCGCCTTGCGCTCCAGCTGTCCCCGTTACATTTCTCTACCAACGATCGTCGCGGCGAAATATCTGACATACGCTTCGCAGTGCATCCTTCGCATCAATACTGGTTATTTGCCTGTGATTTCTCGAACACGGCCCAGCCCCCGTGACACACGTGCATCATCGTACGTCATGAGTCGGGTCCCCGTGGTCCCCGTCACGTTTCCTAGCTAAGAGACAGACGTGTACTTCACCTCAACCCTACCATAACACTGTTTGTGTGGTGGTCAGCAGGAGCACGAGTGTAGCTTTCGTGAGAAAAATGTTCCTTTACAGTGAGGGGTGAGTTACGCCACTGTTTTCTGTAACCCCGCTCTGAGTGTTTGTTCCCTTCCCGCGCAAGGCCGAGGTCATCCGAATACGCATAGCGCTCACGAAGCCACCGTTCAAAGTCACGGACGTACCACCTTCGTGAGGTTACCCCGCGGGGCAAGGGTATGTCTCCACTGCCTTTGGTGTTTCCTCGCACACCAAGCCCGGGGGGGGGCTGTTCGCTTCAGTCGGGTATTGATCACTTCTGAAGACTCCAAAGCAACGTCAACATGCCGAACTCTCACACACCCACAGGCAACATGATGTGTTCGTCGAGTACACAGCTGCGGTTTCAATGCCTCCCGCTCGGGCCGGCTGCCGAGAACAAAACTGAGAACATCAGGGCAAAAACACACTAAATCGGTAGCAGCTTTTATCAGCCATGTTCAAGGTTGGTTGGCGTGATGTTAGAGGTAAGGTGTTGTCCTGGCAGTACAGATTCCACAATACTAAGTGATGGACCCGGTGGTATAGCATCGCATGCACAATTACGAAACGACGCGAACCAGCACATGGAAGAAGGATTACAGTAGTTGCAAGGTACTCGGTACAACGGAATAGTGATTAGTAAATGAGCAGGCACCAGGGCACCAAAAAGGAAAAGAACGCTTGCGCACTACATGGCTGCCATGGGTATCGAGAGGGAAGGGGATAGGCGTCCCGCCACGTTGGCCTTGGCAGTACACAGCAGAAGCAGTGGAAGTAGTAGTGGGGATTATAACAGCATCGTGGAACTTCGATACTATCCCCTTTCCTCTGGTGCGGCGCAACGATTTGGGGTGCGTGTCCCCTCGTCATGCGTGTCGGGCGTTATATCCAGTCTTGGTAAGGAACGCCCCGACCCATTTGTCGGGACGAAACCGGGCGAGACCAGCAGCTGCAAGCTCAAAAAGTGAAAGTATAACCAAACATCGAGTAAATAATATTCATGTATGTGACCCCGAACGGGGCCAAAGGCACTCTGCGAAGCAGTATTCGGTCTCTAGGTCCACACTTCCCGTACCGTCGCACTGAGATTGTATCGGCAAGGGCTACAGTTCTTCCGTCCTTCTTCTCGGTTGGTTCTTAAATCAGGTGTACGTGGGTTAATTTGCTTCTGTTATTTATTGTTTCCTTTTGATTCCTTGCTGTATATTGAATGTCCTCTCATCGTGACTGTGATCAAGTGAACATATGCTACTCATCTTCTGCTCCCCTACGCTAAGCGACTGGTATTGCCACTGGCCGTTGGTAACGTTGGCTGTCGTGATATTGAAAGTTGCTTCGCGCTTTCGGAGTTTCCTGTATCTCCGCCCGACTGCGATACGAGTATGAGCACAAAAGCTGGTGGGTGTACGGTTGGATTCGCAGTTGAAGCTCCTTCTACGCACACAGACAGCAGGTAGACCCTCCGTCAATCTGTCCACCTGTGCCTCTAGCTCGACATTGCAAGACGCTGTAAGCTCGAGCGCAGCGGCAAGCCGGTGTGCGTCAGGACAGCACGCAGAGTAATCGCATCACTCGTTTGAGCGGCTCGCGACTCGCCACGAGACTGATGTGGACCGCACCAACGTATTATGGAAGTCCAATCCAATATGACCGACTTTCCTCCATCTGCCGACACTGTAGTTGAGTTATACAAGTGTGGTTTTGGAAATCGGCATTTTGGGTCTTTTCCCTTCACCAGCTGACACCTTTTCTCTCTCCCCGCCAAGCGTCAGGTGCCTAGGTCGGGTGCTCTTGCCTGCGCGGCAAGCGTGCTTAACCTGTGTACCTTCTCCCGAACTAGATGTGCTGGTATGTTCATTTCCAGACTCGGCAGCTCTCTGTACGGATCTTTATCGCGCGACACCTCTGTGAGCTTGAAGTGACAAGACGTTATAGACTACCTTTAGCGCGACATTTACCGGAGCGCTAGCGAGTGGCTAGCGCTTCAATTCGCATTGCGCCTGGACGTTCGCTCGGCACCCCACTACTAGCGGCAACGTCCCCGTGGCACCCAACAGTCACCGAGCTTTTGTTACCGTTTCCAACCGAGACTCATTTTCGGCTACTACTGCTGCCTGTGAATTTATATGTATAATAATAGGATCTGGTCGTGAGCTTTTGTCACTGCCTACAGTGGTAGGTGCTGGCGTTTTTGTTCAGCCCCATGCGTGGTTTTTGGTTCACCAACTATCTGCGGAATTTGGTTGGCCCCGTCTGCAGTTTGTCTACGGCACCCCACGACGATATTACGGTAGCACCGATCCCGGATTGTTCGCTACCACCTGTTATAATATATGTTCTGTTGGTCAGCCCCCGTTCGATCCGTGTTATGCTCGTACCCATAGCCACGTTGAGACGGTTATTCGGTGTTAGTCACCACTCACGCAACCTTTTCGTCTTTTCTTGTCTGGAATGTTTCATTGGCACCTGCCCATGATTTTCACGCCAAACTGTTTGCCCCGAGTTTGTTTCTGTTGGCGCGTGACGGTGGCGACATTTTGAACCGCCTCTCTGTTTTTCGAGCGAACCCGTCGTGGCATCCAAGATGATCGTGTCGGTCGTGTTCAAGCCCATATTAGTGTATTTGCTTGCCACGGCAGATGTAGTTGCAACGTAAAAATCGTCAACAAAGAGGTCAGACCCTTTCAACCAAAGGGTCAGACCCCTTGACCCAAGGGGTCAGACCCCTTCACTGACGCCGTGTTTGTTTTCGGTGTGTCACCCACCGTGTTCGGATGGCGGTGTTTCGTGTTGTGTGCAGCATACGGCGAATATTCTAGGCGTGCCAGAGATGCTTCCCAGACGGGCTGTGGTCGTCGTACGCACGGATCCAATGTTTGTGCTGCCGAACCCCTTCCCACATAGAATCGGAGCACTCGTGAATTAAGAGTATTTAAATCGGAAGTGCAGTACTGTAGCTGGCCCAGCCAGTGCGATATATACGTACCGTGCTGTAGATTATTACAACTATGCAGTTAAGCACCAGGTTTTCACGCTTGTTGGAGGTTGCAGTTTAGACGTTGTCGCCGGTGCCGATTGAAAAGGATGCAGACACAAACATCTGAACAGAGACGGGTAAATCGCCGAGCGCCCGTAAAGAGGCCTGTACTAATTCGTTGCTGGGCTAAATGTCAGAGTCGCTCTCCTGGTCGCCCGGGCCTGTCCCCAACGTACACCTCTCTCGGGACGCGTGTTTTGTGGAACGACCGTGTGCACGTCCAGCTGCCATTCGGTGACATTCGAGACAAAAATGGCACCAGATCCCTGTATCGATAATCCCGGTTACGACTGGTGCTGCGATAGGGGGTAGTACCCACATTTTCACTACCGGGTTTTGGCCGCTCTTACGAGTGGCTACGAATCTAACAGAACTTTGGACCTAAACATAGTTTTGTTGGCGTTGCGTAACAAAACCGACAATGGCGGTACATGTGGAACACAAAATGTATATATATATGAGTACAACGCAGTGAAGCAGTCACTCAGCCGAGTGGCTCTGTGCAGGTGAAAAGCAAGCACCTATACATGACCCCCCTACCGTAGCAGCAGTATTTACGTGAATGTATTTTGTTTCCATACATTGTCGCCATAAGTTAACCTCCTAGTATACATACAGTACATATTTATGGAGATGTATAAGTTTGCCAAGGTACCTAGTGTTGCTGCTGTGTGTACCGTGCTAGTGAAATCTGCAACAGATCGATTTCACTGTCAGTCACAGCCGGCGCTCACTACCCTCGCCACATATCTTCCTCCTTCCCAACCCGCAGGAATTTCGCAACATACATTGCAGCACGCGCAAACCCTGATTCCACGGCCACTGGTCGCCGGGACGTTCAAAACCGAAACTGCAACAAACACCCTACCAGCACCTTGCGCATGCCCCCGCCTCCAACAAGTGAGCATCACGCCCAGCATCTTAGGGCTATTCTTATCTGAGCCGTGAAGTTCCCAAAACTCCAACATTGTTCTCGCGCAAACATACAGTAGTATTTCCATATTCTTCAAACAAAACACCAAATATTGGAATGCGAAGCCTTCCGAAACATTTAACCCTCTGTTTGGTTTCCAAAAACTTGGAAATATTTCCTGTTTTTTCCTGTGTTTCCTCTGTTTTGCTTGGGAGGCAATATTGGAAAAAAAAATGGCAAAACATTGCTCGAGAAGAACGGCCCTTATTATATGGTCTGGCCACACAATCTCTTCTTCCTATGTCGCCAACAACGATACGTAGTGCTCCGTATAATATTTGTGCTGCCTGCTGCAAGAGAGTCTCATCCCCCCCCGACCCCCTCTCGCTCGTCTATGGTGGAAATAAACGATGTCGGCTGTTGAGGTGGTTGGGAGAGTTGCACGTCGAGCTGCACCGGCCACTGACTGGCGCGCGGTGGCCCTTCGTTGTTCAGCGGAAAGGAGTGCCCTAAGAAAAGCAAGGGTAGTTCCTGTCCAGAAGCTGGACCTGTCAACAAAAATAGACGGCGTGTAGACGGGGACGCCAGAGAAAAACGAAAGAACAGCCAATGGTTATGCAGAGGAGATACACAGTTAGCTGTTGTCGCTTTTGAATCGCGTGTCTGTGTATCGATTACGAATGAAAAGTCAACTGGTATAAATTGTGTATTTCGATCAACAGCAATATCTCTCCTGGCAAAAAGGAGAAGACACCCGCCCAACGATTCGTCTTGTGCCTGATACTTCGGTATTAGTGTAAATCGGTGGTACGTCTTCGAACATGTATATACCCACGTGTTGTGCCGGACGCGATTCGGGCAATGTTTTTACCGCTACGAAGCCGGATGGGTTGCTCAATGAGCAATATTTGTCGAACACAGTTGTATTACACACGAATATCCCCCCCAAAATAGATGGAACGTATGTACATGAATATTGTTTCCAAACCGCCCATTTATTATCTTACGGCGTGGGACCTGGTATGTACTTACGCACTGGCAGCGCCATGACATATCAAGGACGGCGGATGAAGGGGCAGACGTTCACACGTTCCAGAGAAGGAACTTCGAAATAAACTGGGAGCGCACACAAGGAGACGACGACGCACATACCAATGCGCGAAATTCGGAGACGGCGCCACATGCACCCTCAACCGCGGCGACGGCGAAGGGGTGGGGTAATTGGCGATCGCTGTATGCGCAATAGATAGTCTGCCTTGAATAGTGTACAGTAGATATCTACTGCAGTAGATGGCTTCGGGAGATAAACCGGCCGTTTGATTAGACCTATCCACTGTCTAAAGTAAGAGGGAAAACCATTGAGATCCTGCATTATTTAGCACACGGCGTATCTCAATTCAATGTTGAACGGTAGCAGTATACATGTTTCAGACCGTACTGGGTGTGATCGTGAGCTCATATCTCAACCCTGCTCGTCGCAAAGCACGCATCCATACAAATCGCAAGCGATTGTAAGCACAACTCCGTCTACATCGGTTCTCGGGAGGGACAACATCGGCATAGCAGTGACACCAGGGGTATTAAGCCCACAGACATGAATCTTTGCTTGCCTCAGTGATGCTAAGCCAGTCGTTGTAACCAAGACCACGGGCGACGAGCTTGATAGTAGAAACATCGGCGGCATTGAGCGTCCAGTTTTCGAAGTCGAGAGTTGTGCCGCTCGAAGTAAAGGTGCCGAGGCTTGAGCCGTCCCCCAGTACCTGGAGCAACGCCCAGCGTCGGGGTGAGGTGTGCGATGCGGTGCGGTGCAGTACGGTGGGATGAGGGCAAGAACAAAACGTGCAAAGTATGCAAACGACCACGCGCTATGCCACGGCCCGACGCTACTGTAAACGCGTTTTCCTACCCAAGCGTTTCCATAGCTTAACAAATCCCGAGCGCTCAAAACAAGATGTCACCGTAAGTTCGTGCGTTCCTAGCAGAACGTTTGTCGTCGAAATAGTTTCAAATTCGAAGAACACCCTTGACCAACACACCTTGATTTTCCGGGTGCGCTCGTCGCCCTTGTGGAAGGCGATGTTCATGCTGATCACGTCTTGGGGAGAGTCGAATACGAACTCCATGTAGCAGTTTCCACTGCCCAGGCTCTTGCTGCACGACCACCTAGAATCCGGCGTGGTGCTGCTGTCGCGCGCCAGCTCCGGCAAGCAGCCCGTGCTACCGCAGCCGTTGTTGTTCGAGAAGCGAGTGTCGTAGGCGTTAGCGCTGACGGATACGGTGGTCTTGACCGAGGCGTCTTCTTGCGTGCTGGGGTGTACCTTGCATATGCCGTCGACGCAGAGTTCGTAGTCGAACCTACAGTTGTCCTCGGTCACGCACGGCCCACCTGTGCGTGGACCGATCGAGACAGAGAGAGAGAGAGATGGTCAGTGTAGGCGTGCGATGGATATACATGGCATTCGCAGGCCAAACCTGAAGATAATAACAGTAATGCATGCTGCAACAAAACGAGTGTAAACACGGGGGGAATTCGTCTAACCTCACATGAATTGCACGCTGGGTGTAATAATTCGTGTTAGTTTAGCCACGTTTTGTGATTTGTCGACAGTCGACAAATATTCGCGGCATCCCTCCGGAGGGCAACATTGCAAACATAGTAGTATTGTACCAGCTTGGAACACCACGGGTCTCAACAGTGCATTGAAACATACCAAGTATATCAACTTGCGCACACCCTCCCCCCGCCATACGACGGAAAACTCACCAAACGAAGCAATGAGTAAAAGCGAGGAAGGACAGAGGGGGAGACGGGCACGCTGGGCACTAAATGGTATGGAAGAGATGTTCCCTGCAGTTAGCCCTCCAGACAGGGCGATTGTGATGATAAATGAAGCAGAAACGCCTCAACAGATTACCGGCGGCGGGCCCTTCCCCAACCGGGGAGTGGGTGACTCTCGGAGTTTTTGCCGCTCGGCGGCAGCTTCTCCGCGATAGCACATCAAGGGGATATAGTGTACTGTCTGCTAATGATGTCTACAGTATATAGTATTGGCTGAACCAGCTCCGCACTTTTTCGATCTTTCCACAATCTTGCACGTAAAATGTCGGTATGGAAACCAATAATCCAGGCAAAGGGAAGCCCCACCTTGCAAATGAATGCCGATCGTCCGCATGAGGGACGTAAGTTCAGCACGCATTCTACTGTTGTGCGTTTATGTTTACAAATAGTGAGCTCAATTAGTCTTGCACAAGCTGCAATATAAAGTACGCTGAGTATATCGTTGACGTTTGTCAGTAGTATTTTCGTGTGTACAATACCGAACGACTTGGAACGAAAGTGGCGTCAATGTCTGTTGCTGCGCGCGACGTAGTACTATTTCCCGGGGGGAAAATCCATGCATGTGTCTTGACTAACCTGTGTTAGACTCAGCCACCTCGCAGAACCCGTTCCTGATAAAGTTCCCGCTCGAGTCCGTCTCCGGGGGTACTATGCAATCGTGGCTCGTGTCACAGCAGGGAATAGCGTTGCTGCACGCAGCAGCTGTACCGGCGACGGACAGAAGAGCGGGGGAGTGGAGAGCAACAGCGAGTAATTTCAGCACAGTACGTGCCATACGTGTGTACAGTAGTGTAGACGACTCGGCCCAGATCCGACATAACATTTTAAGCTGCAAAAACGAAGGTAAGCTCCTCTTTGGTATAGATAACTCTCCCCAGTGGTTCTGGCGTGATATTGCAGAAAGTGCGAGGAAAACAACGTAACACTATTTTTTCTCTCTAAAATTCCTATGTACGTATGTATGTGAATCTTCAACAGCAATCGTCGTTGAAGTTCGTGCAGCACATTATACGATGGCACAGGGAATAACAACACAATCAAAACCAAACTCGCAGCAGTGCATGGCATAGTATTGTATCACAGCAGTGCATGGCATATACAGAGAATGTACGAAATGACAGACGAACCTATGTAATAGTGTTCATAGTTGTATGATGCACTACAACATCACCTAAGGTATTCTGCAGCTCATGAGGGTTCTCCGGGATACAGACGGTGGCTTCAGTAGTTAGCCAGCTTTGATTGGTCCACCGCGAGTGATATTGTCTCGTCGGTAGAAATACTCTGACGGCTGTAGCATGCAGAATATGTTGCTTCGACGTCAAGCCCGCGATGAGCGTACATGTGATAAAAACGCTACGCTTATAGGAGTGGCAGGATCTACCAGCCACATGATGATCACCGATTACACTTAGAGGAACCCACCGACACCGAGTGCTTACAAATTATTATATGGATGCAACTAACACCCCCCTCAATGTACGGGTACTACATCGTGGAACCTTTCGGTGGGCACGTTGATATGGGCCGCGATCATCCGTGGAAGACTCGTCGTCGTGCTTACCACGTTATAACAAAGCATAGCGTCCAATAGGAGTCACCGGTCTATCTGCCTGGTGTATGTTTCACGAAAAAACAAAACCTGGAAAAAACGGGGGGCGGGCGATGTATCGCGCAGCTTGCTCGCAATGTTGAGTACCGAGATTTAATCGGGATAACTTACAGCGGACGCACTACAGTAGTACCACGATGTGATTAGTGTAGTGCAGCAGATATATAATTTGTTTCAACCAACTATCTGACGACGTCGAAGTTCTGGACGCTTCTCACCTAGCGCGGCGCATGTGTTGCCCACCGCGGTCTGGCAAATCCCGTCGATGCAGTCGCTAGCAGATAGGTTGCACCTGTCCTTTCCGCACTCGTCACTACAGGCCTGGCCTGCAACAACAAAGGTCACAGGTGACGAGATAAGCGAGGCGCGTCCGAGTGCGAATACTTCACAGAAGAGCCGGGCAGACCAAAGGAATGAGGAAAGTCCCGAGTGCCAAGGTTTACACAAAGAGCCGGGGAGACCAAAGAAATGAGGGAAATCCGAGCGCGAAGATGCCAGCGAGAGCCAAGCAATGAGGCAAGGCAGAGTGCGAGGCGCCAGGTTGTTTTTTTAGCCTGTGGTTTTTGTTTATTAACAGCTTGTTTCTTTCTTTTCGGCGAAAATTCCTGGTCTATGTGGCATGGTGCACGCGCAGGCCGCCGTGATATACAGCCTACGACCACGGTAGTGTAGTGTGCATACATGTTTATAAGTCCGTCCGCTAGAGCACGTAAGCTAACTAACAACCTATGTAGTGCTTTGTTGATTCGGCATAGCCCCCCCCCCATTGAAGCTGTCACCCATATGCAAGTCCGCCTCACAAACGGTTGCTACTAGGACGCAGCTCACCCTTCATGAGCGACTCGTCGAACAACCGACAGTGTTTCGTGCTTGCAATGCCTGCCTTGTCGGTGAAACCCCGACATGCTCCGTCCCGGTATTGTAGGGATGCGAGGGTCTATGGTCATACGATGACTACGGTCATGCATGAATATCAAGTACCCCCACAAACTGGTTTGGTTTTCATTTTGATATTTAATGGGAGTGTACGTTGTATTCTCGTTTTGTCGCTATATCCTTGTTTATGGTCCATTCCGATTTGTTCCCGGCGTGTCATTAATGTTTGCGAGGTGTGCACAAGAAGGCTGATTTCGACGAAACCCGGTCTCTAGAGAACCGGACGCATTTCAAGCGGTTTCAACAATAAACTCGTGGATGTTCCTTCGTCACAATTCATCTGACGTTGGACACACGGTGGCTGTGCTGCAGTGTACTCTTGAACATATATTTCTGCCGATAGTTTGTATATCTCGTTCTGAAAGGCTGGGGCGTTTGAAAAGTTTGTGTCGTCTTACTTTCTTGCGCTTTACGTTTTGTTATTGTATTGACGTGAAACGGACACGGCCAACTGCAAGTAGTGCGACGCATACTTTGCCGCGTTACACCTCCTTATTGGAAAACTAGGTAGTAACTACAAAGAGGATACCCGTACAGTAGCACATCATCACGAATCACACACGAATCTTACAAAGAGCATAGCCCTCCGCATGAAATAACGCCTCCTCAAGGTATACGAACAACGTCCACATCTCGCGAAATACAACTCGCGGAGGCGCCTTTGTTTCCGGTCTTGAGTTGATATTGGTACGTTTTGTGGGTCAACAACGCGGTAAAGGCCACACTAAAAAACTCGTGCGACAAAGATCGCTCCACCGATCCGATGTTTTCTGTTTTGTTCCCCACGATACGCTCATTCATGTGAGGAAAACGTCAATGTCTTCCATGTCCTA
This sequence comes from Saccharina japonica, assembly GCA_008828725.1. Lineage (NCBI taxonomy): Eukaryota > Phaeophyceae > Laminariales > Laminariaceae > Saccharina > Saccharina japonica. The sequence goes on along the minus strand of MEHQ01004495.1, from coordinate 373,572 downwards.
AGGTGGAATTAAACGCCTTTTCCTGGCACTATAGCTCGTACATAGGACGTACCGGAATATAGTGCGTACAAGAGGTGCTCCGTGAACAGTCGCCTTCAAACACAGCAGCACCTTACTACAATTTAGAGGCGCATATACACCGTTATCTTGATAGTTTACGCAATCTTGGCGAAAAGAGGCAATCTCAACCTCGATCTTCAATCTTGGTATTTAGCATACAAATCGTTCCAGATAAATTACAAAATGCCCGTATATACTCGTATATGATATTTTTTTGCTGTTACGTGTTTTTTCGGGTTTTGTTCGTTAACCACTCACGAGAAGGCGTCGACCCGACGTAACCATAACCCTAACCCTAACCCTATAACCCTAGTCCAGGCCAAAAGGCTCGACCCGTAATCTGAGAGGAAAAAAAAAATGCGGACCACCACAAAAAACGAAATATATTTGGTACTTTATCTGGTACGATTTGTGGGTTAAGAACACGGTGAAGGCTACGCATACTGGTCATTTATTCAAGGCTTCATGTGTGATTGAACACACGTGCGCATGTATGTACCCCGTGTATTGCGCTACTTTGAGATATCCCAGGTACGGCAAATACTTGCCGTGGTGAGGGTGGAAAAACCTGATGTGGCAGAAACCTTCATCGCAGTCGTGTACTGGGTCGCAGCAGTCCAGGCCGGTCGTGTAGCAATCGCCGTCTGGATACCACATACATCCATTGGCGGAAAATAGGGGCAACACGCGGAATGCGGAGCAGCAGAACATATGTCATGTTCAACAATACATCGGGGTAATTACATGCACACGACAAAACAACAGCAGTACGACGGAGCACTACCAGTAGCGCTATACTCGGCTGTACTCGGATGTATGTCCCACAAAATCACCGGTCGCTCATGTTTACTCACTCGCTTCGCTTGCTCACGGGGAAAGAGAGAGTTGTGCCTTTAATTCAAAACCAGTACCAGGTATATAAGTAGACTTACGTCACATCGCGCAGACTACTGCTGCTGTGCTTTACGTACAAAAAAAACGGCAAAAATACATCGTACCGACCGGTACGTACGAGTATAAACGTACTCACAGGAAAGAAAGAAGAAGCAGTCCCAGGTACGTAGCCTTTGCCCGTGCTAGCCGGTAATGCAAGGAGAGTCGTCTGCTGGCAAAAGCAGTACCACTACTGCTGTAGCTCGTATGCCGCTTACACGTCACGAGTACTCGTATTCATAGTATCTGGTATATACGTCACTCCTATTACGTTGCTGCTGTACGTGGGAATAGGGCTGCACGATACTAACTGGTCTGTACTTCGTATGCGGCCAGGACGAGGAGACGATCGACATTCGGACGATGTGAGGCCATGCAGACATGCATGGATGCTCGTAGCATATGCATTGCCGTCAATCAGCCGATTTTATATATTATCACCGTCGAATATACCCGCCAAATATGTCAATGTATGTATGTATGTGCAACATACGATAACAAGCATCATCTATTGTTTTCACGGAAGAGATTGATTTGCGATATGTACTGCTGTATGCCTGGTATAGCCCTGAAACAACAACAGCAGTGCAGTAGTAGGAGGAATCCAATCTACACGTATATATATGTAATTGTGTGTCATAGCGGTATATGGTCAAGTTTCCGTCGCTCGCTTACCGAGCACCGCGCATGTCTCTTGGCCAGCGCCTGTTGATAGAACCGCCAGGAGCGCGAATATCACCGCCAGCTTGACCATACTTTCACGTTTCGCTTTGACCGGCACCGCAAAAGCTGTAGTAGTACAGTAGGTGGTTGGGTCGGCTTTGCTGTAGTAGTAGTGGTACGAGTATAGTGATGCTGGGATTATTGGAGAGGGGCGCGCAGCTGCTGGAGCTCAGTGCTTGGATTTGATGTGTGTGGGACCTTGGGGGGCGAGGGGCGAGAGCACGGGCGTTTGTGTCGTCGTGTGATATTTTATTGTTTTCCTCCGTGCTTGCCTCGAGTACGATATGTTGAACTGTTTTCATGAATCTCTAGGCATGTTCCAGTACCACCATCAGGTCGATTGTACTCGTCGTACGGTGGTAGGGTTCTGAACTTACTGAAAATAGCAGCAAACAGTCTACGTACAGGCTTGATTGGAGCCCCTTATACAATGCATTAGCTCGGATCTTCCTAGGGGCGGGCTGTTCACTTCTCGCATTGCTTTGCGAGCTAGGAAGCACTTCCTGGTGGGATCAAGGCACGGGCGACCAGAAACGGGCGAGAAACGCGGCTGCGCCGCTTTTGCATCTAGCGAGAAAATTGCGAGAATATTCCGAGCGCGGACCACAATTACGATATGCAGACCACACGTACACAATTTCCAAGACAAAATCATGCCTTGAAGATCCGAGCTAACGGGTTGTATGATGTACTCCTTGATTGCCCCTTGGTTGTGGCAAATGGGTAGCTGTGACCACATCCATAAAATATGTGCCTGTGGTATGAATATTCTTATATAGCATGAATATTAATTCATACACATCCTACAAGTAGACTCAAAAATGTCACTGCTGTGCTGTTTAGTTGCTGTTATCATTTGTGGTCAACAATCAACAATTGACCCGAACATTAAAGTTGTGAGGCATATCGAATATTCCCAATAATTTCCAGGAAGAACATTGTTCAACTTGTTTTGTGGCGTTCTGGAGCGGTGGGGAGGGCTCTCGCACAAACAACAGTTTGAATTGTCTGTGTCGTAATAATTACCCCGACCGGCACGGTCGTATCCCGCGTCCCGCGTTGCTTTCCAATAAACATATCCAGACGTAGCATAAGGTATGATGGCTTGCAGTTAATAGTTGCTGTTGCTGGTATTTATCTATCTATTATATATAGTTCGTCTGATGCCCAAAAAACAATACTTTAATCGAGTGATCTTTGATGCCCACTTTATCATGGCAATTTAGAGTAGCGCTGATAAAAAAAAACAAATCTTCGTACAGCAGTTCGCTTTGATGCCCAATTCCCAAATCAACCACAAATAGAACATATATTCTGCATGCGACGATTGACCTTCGATCTCGACATAGACTCAGTCCACGACTAACGACCTTCGTACCAGGCAAGGCCAGCAAGTGTACATAGCGGCCTCGAAGGTATCATTACGATTCGTAGTCTAGGGGGCGAGCGGTTGCTTGCGGCGTCCGACGGTCTTCGTCGAAAAACCTTAAAGCACTCGTTCTTGCGATCGGATAGAGTTTTCGTGTTCTGTTTTGAACTCAGCTGCCAACTGTGTTTTCGTCAGACGCCTGCTCTGCGCCCTCCGCATATCATCGACCGAGGCGTGAGAACTGTGGCACTACGCTCGTAGGGTGGATCGGAGGTCCTCACCAGCGCGATGCGTTCAGAGTTTATGACGCAGTCGTTGGGTTTGTCGATCGATATGTCAAAATGTCAAACTTGAAAAAATGCGATTTTTTTCTTGTATATGATACGTACCTGGTATAAAAAACCAAGTATCCCCGTCGTCGTACGAGTACTTGACGTATGTACGAGTATGTATGTATGTGCTGTCTGGTACCTGGTATGAACGAACCTGGTATCAACTACGCATCCCCGTCGTACATGCGTACTCGTATGTATACAAGTATGAATACGGGCTCCAGGTTCACAGCTTGAGCCTGTGGCACTTTCCTTCTTGTCTGTGTACGCGTCGAAGAGACGCCAGGTTGTTGATCACACGAGATCTGGTTTGCACGATAAGATACGGAGATCTTATGACAGGGTGAATTGGTGATACTTGCATGGGAGATCCTTACGGTGATCTCCGACAAGATGTTACCGGGCGCTTCCGACAAGATGTATGTATGTGCAGGTATATATCATATGTACGAGTATACGAGTTCATAAGACACTCTCCTCTCGTACCACACTGGTGATGGTACTCGTATAAGTGCTGATGATGGTGTATCATAGTAGTGTTGAGTTGACGTACAGTAGTATATGTGTTGTTGTTTGGTATCCACGACCCGGCTCCAAGAAGCACTTCGTACGAGTATGTATGTGCAGGTATACGAGTGATATATGAGTACGTAAGACAGCACACAGCACTCTCTCGTACACTGGCGACGGTGACTGTTCACCCTAGCCAAGGCCACACTCGTTGAGCAAGATCGTTTATATTTACGCAGGGATGTGTTCATGCACGGATGCTTATACTCGTATGTTGGCCTATATCTAGACTTCGGAAATCCGCCGACATTGTAATATTGACAACCGAGGATAGGTTTGCCCCTACACGCTTTGTGCTAGAGCTGTCGACGTTATTTACTCTTCTTTAATTCCGGAGTTATCAGGTTGACAGTCTTGTGTTTATATGTTCGTTATTGTTTCTTGCCTTCTCCTGTCTTCTTCAGCGTATTATATATTATCATTATTATCATCATCTTTGCCATCCGACAATGTGCAGCATGACCTTCAGCGTTGACCACTCATAACATTCCCGAAAGCAGAAAACCACGGAAACAAAGGAAACCTATGCGCAAAGTCTAACTGTTTGGCAGCTCTTGTATCTTTGGTTGTGTTTATGTCCCCATCGTTTCTATTTTCTTCACCATTATTTGTACTCTATCTTCACCATTATTTGTACTTCGCCGTCAATTTGTTTCCTATTTATTCCTATTATTATATTTATTTCGACCCTCTATCATCTCCATTATTACTTGCTTCAATCTGGCCCTACCGCCGTGGGGGCGGGAGGGCCACTTATTCCCTAGTATTAGTTATAGTACATTTGCCATCCGACAATGTGCAGCATGAGCTTCAACGTTGATCACTCCTAACATTCCCCGAAGCAGAAAACCAAGGAAACCAAGGAAACCTACGAATATGCGCAAAGTCTAACATCCTTCTATGGCTACTTCCCGCCACGATTCATCCACAATACTCCATTTGTAGTCCTTGCTCCCTCCTTCTTCCCATTGCTGGTATTGTTGTTGTTGTTGTTGTTGTTGTTGATGTTGATGTTCGGCAATCTACTATTGCCGCCGTCTTGTGATCAGAAGACAGACTCCAACAATTTTGGCGTGGAAGAAAAGCAGGTATATATACTCGTACTCGTATACCAAGCTGATTCCAGCAAGATGAATAGCATTCCACCTTCGGGCCCCCAAAAAAGCAACACGTACATATCATATGTACGTTGGATTACTGTACTACTCGACAACAGTATAGTGTTAGTATAGTGTCGGCGTGACCTCGCAAGACGAACACATCGGCGAAGAAGTTTTGTGCATCAGATGTGTACCTCGTGAGGTATGGGCAATTGCTTGAAGGCTTGCATACAGATTACCTCATGAGCACAGGCGGGGGACACAAAATGATGAACCAATTTCAGGATTTATAGACGTGGGTGTAACTCAGTCAGGGTATTTGTTGTGTCTTTTAGGTGTCTGTCTGTGTATCTGCGACAACAGATTTTGCTGGGCTCGCGGTATTACAGCACCACTGCCTAACTTAGTAATGGTCTTGGCTGACTTTCGGTGTGGTTTAGAAATAAAAATATTTCAACCGGCCAATCACGCATACTTTTTTAGGCCTCTTTACAGTTTTCATTTGTTTACCTATTTTCGACCAAAATTGATTGTGTTCATACACAATATCATTCCTTTTGCCATCTGACAATGTGCAGCTCTTATTAATGAATGTGTTAATTCATACACATAGAATAAATCCATCTCACTATGCAAAAGTTAACATGACGTACTCCGAGCTGTTTTATATTTTCCTTTTTTTCCGTGCGTCAGGCAAGTGAGGAAATACGCCACGGCCTTACGACCGCGGCTTCATGCGTTACTTTAGGCAATATGGGGCAAACCCGACTACTGGGGATACCATGACACAAAAGGTCAAAGTTGTCGGGAAATGCCCAAAAACGTAAAATTGCGCCTTAAGAGCGAAATAAAGAAATAAAACAAAAACCTACTTCGTACGAGTAGCCCTCATATTTTCACATTCCCAACAACAATAAACACGTGCCAAATCCCGTAGAAATTAATCTGAGGAAAATCTAACAAACCCGTGTAGCTGGTTTTCGAAGGCGACTGCCATGGGGCTTTCATCGCCGTGCGTAGAGGTCAAGGACATTCATGGGAGCTCCTACTGCAGGATTTCCATGCTGCGCTCAAGGAGGTCCTATGAAATATCCCACAGAAATGCCGCGCTAACTTTGACGAAACTTTCGGGAGATCTCATTAAACTTTCATGGGCCGGTCCATGAAGGAATGTGTCACAACCGATATGAAGTACCAACTCTCTGAGCAACCTTATCGAATCGAAAAAGCCCATGAAAACGTTAATGAAACCACCATGAAAGCCCACGAAACCGTCAACATGAAAATATGTCGAAATGCCATGGAAACACATAAAAGCACCATGAAGGCACTACAGTATGCAAGCCCTCGAAAAAGTTCATGTTTTATACCATTAAATATTCGTGAAAGCCCACACAGCGCAGCACAAAACTACTCAAGCGCCACTTTTTGTCCATCCCATTTAATTCATATGTCCTGTTTTTCTATCTCCGTCTTTAGTCGTAACTCAAATCCGGGGTCACTAGGTAGTAGGCTCTTACTCCTCCCTTCCCCCATGACACAAGGTCAAAGTTGTCGGGAAATGCCTTGAATTTTATCCGCGATAATATGTCAGCACCCTCTTCCCTCGCGTCGAATTCCATGCAAGTACGTGAAAGTCGACAACGGTCGATTGCAAGCACGATGAAAGGATTGATGAAAGCATTATGATGGAACCTAGAAAGCCCATGACTCCAAATAATCACGTTCGAAGCACGTCGAACAAAGTGTTATGGTATCGGCTCTCACCCGCAGTGGCGGTATGATTTAGACTTGGCTTGCCCTCGTACCACCTGGCAGGCGGTATCGCCTGGCTGGATAAAGAATCGTCCGTCCCTTTCTGACGAAACGACATCCAGGCATGGCCAGCAACTAAAATATCCAGATAAAACAACGCCCAAGCGTCAAGGCAACCAGGCTGCCTGGTATGAGGTGTTCTGAGCAGAACCAAAACTACCCTGCATTGCAGTAGTAAGTCCCGAGGTGAATACTCCTACTGTACGTAGTACCATCATATGACGTTGCTGTATCGGCACAGACTGCCTCTGGGTTTTCTCTCAATATATAGATAGGCCATCGTTACAAGGTTTTTATTTCCTTCTGCAGGTGTTTTCCCTTCTGATTGCTCGCTGTTTGTTCGGACGTCGTCTCACGGCGATTGCGGTTTAGTCAGGGGTAGCCGCCCATCTTCTCCCCGCTGGCGCGCAGCGGCAAGTGCTACCATGCGTCGACTACTACAGAATTGACTACGATTTTCTGCGGCAACCTACTACCAGTTAAAGATTGCACCAACCCGTGGTAGTTTGCAACCACCTGGCGGTGTTGTTGTCATCAGCTCCCATTGGCGATTTTTCGCAGCCAGGTGTACGTACGTAGCAACAGTGTTTCGTTCGCCGACATTCGTGCATTTTCATCGACCTTGGCTGGGATGTTTTCCTCGCGCCCTGCCCATGTTTGTCCGCCTAATGTTCTCGCGACTTGAACCGTTGGTTCATCATAGTGATACTACAAGGCACTATTAATAATGTGTGTTTCGACCAACGCTAAAACGGTTTCAACATCCTCGATCCACGTGCCGACGCCGTTCGAGTTAGTTACAAAGTACAGTATGCCTGCAACAAAAAGTAGCTATGAATAGTGGCAGTGCTTGCAGTTGCAACGGAACTCGTCCGCTTCGCTCAATGATGGGAGAGACCCTTGGACTGGAGACGTCCATTCCCTTTTGATGCGTGACGAACATGTTTTGGATGTCGTTTTGTTTCGTCTACAGTACACGGTAAAACTTTCAGGCGTGCGGCAAATTTGTCTCTGATAACCTCCTGGTTGACGGATTCACGATGCCTCTCAAGCAATCGATGTCCTAGTACGTCCATAGTGCGCGTGCCGTCACAATCGCCCCATGAACGTCGCATGCGTGTTGTCCTGAAATGAAAAGTAACATGTTATGGGAGCTGCTACCTTAGACAAGAGGAGCGCAGCATCAGACACACGCCGAGCACGTCGAGAATCTTCTACATCACGCGGACCAACACCACGCGGGTGGTCAGCGGCAGCGTCAGGCGCATCGCGGGTAGAGTAAAAAAATGGGTGGATACCGCGCGCTGAGAATGTGTCTCCCTCAGAAGACATGTTTCCTGCAGCCTGCAGGATAACCAGCAGAACGGAACCAGCAGCAATTCGCCAACCGAGCACAGACCAGACAGTTACCTAAGAAAGACGAGGTCAGGCAGTGGTCAGGTTCGGGCGTACCATGGACCTGAGGCCCGACTCCTGCTGATACTACGCAGTGTGTCTCTAGCGATACTGCAGCCACTCACGCGCACGCGAGCTTGGAAATATCCAGGACAGGTGTGCTCGATATTAGTTGTTGCCCTCGCTCTGGGGTCTCCTTGCTTTAGGGCTGATTACATCCTCTTTTACAGGGCGTACCGCCTGCCAGGTATAGGCAGGTAGTGCTCAAGACTTTCTTCGAGAGGTGAAATAATGATCTCCAGATATCCGACAGGATACACCGTCAACGATGGATGGAGACGCAATGCCGTTAGAGGGGAAAGCTCAGCACTAGCCTACCTTGGAAGACCGTGCATATGCGGATACAGGGAAAACCAGGCGGGTATGAACACGGACACTTATCGAAACACAAACAAGCGTAATGTATTTTTGTCGGGAACTTAGATCGTTATTTCTTGAAGGCGCTTTCCCCGCGGAAAGTACATCCGGAGTTTCCAAAGTACCACGGTGAACGTCTCATTACTATGGCAACAGTGGACACTTTTGGCGTTTGCAATTGTTGTGTACCTGCGCGTCTTCCAATACTGTGTTGCCGATCATCGACTGAACTGAAGAAGCTGCGCAGAATTTTTGTCTCCACCCCCCCCCCTCAATGGTAGTCCCACGGCATGATATTTATTCGGTGTATATGTTATACCATCACTCACTGAATTCGTCTGCCTTCTGGTACAGTGTTTGGTGGAACCTCCCCCCCTGCCCTGAATCTACCAAGCCTAGACCTTTCGTGCGCAATACTTGAGCCATACGCCCGAACTCAATATATGTGTCTGCCAGTCTTCCTCGGCGATAGCCGCTTTCTAACCGCCGTGATGTAGCCCCTGTGGTGAAACGTGCTAAATGCGACCAACCGCATACCAGGTACCAAATAGCTCAGTTAACCGTCTCTACTGCAGTTGGACTACGCAATCCGACATTCCCATGTATGCCTGCTGCGACAAATATTGCGAAAACAACTCGCGACTACGGTATATCCGCCCACGTTTCGGATGTTTCAGCCACCTCTTCTATCCAATCTGCAACAAGCTGTTGCTGAGCCCCCAAACGTATATAGAAATATTGACAAGGTGGAGTTGGCACTGCTCGAGGTGGCATGCCAGGCTGCTCTCGAGTACCTCAAGCGCAACAGCACTGTGCCCGGGTAGTGGAGGCCCGCCGTGTGCGAAACAAGCGTACGAAGAACTTCAACCTTCCTCGTCCCAATATTGGTGACAATCGTGCCATGCTTGCTGGGGGTTGCAGTTTTATGTGGTCTCCGTTGTCGATGGCAATATGTATAGGCGGTGATCCACACAGATATGGATAAAACCGATCATCCTTGCAGAACCTTGAATGTTTGGAGCCTACTGCTGCAGTGGAACTCCCGTGATACAGGTGTTTTCCTCGTAGCCCGGTGCTATCTCGTACGCCTCTCCCTGGAACGGTGCAGTGAGGAACTGAACTTCTGCACTTCCATCGGCCTTTCGGTGATATCCGGGAAGTACACGGCACGGCATTCTACTACTGAAACACACGGCAACGCATCTATTACGAATCTGTTACGCGTCTATGGATACGGTAACTGGGACACACGTGAATACCATATTGTACGATGAATACATGTATGTACATTCGAATATGAGGGTGGATAACATCTACCCTGGTATCTCCAAGAATCGAAGCTACTCAATATGCCTGGGAATCCTCAGCGGCTGTTTCACTCCCAACTACAGCCAGACGGCGTCTACGTACTACTCTCCGCATAACCTCCTGTCCACCATCCTTCAGGGGCGCGCAACGCAGGTGGGCACACCCATATACGCAACCCGCGGCAACCGAAAACTGGGTGGTTCTATCCATTCAAAACAAAGGCTGAAAAACAAAACGCTGAAACTAATTTTACAGGTGTTCCACATTCAGAAAAGTGGTAAAATTGGACATACTTTACTATACACGAATGAACTCGCCCAATCTTTGTTTTCCTTTGCCGTACAGCAGCCATACACGATAAGTTGCGCATATAGCAGTGCATACACTATTGGGACTGCTGCACGCCAGCCTCCCTGCCGCCCATCTATGACCGCTCCGGAAAAGCTGTGGCAGACCGTACGATGCTTGCGTGGGTTTGCACGTGGAGCTGTGCTGGCGGATGAAGAGCATGCGGTGGTTCTCCAGTGCCACGGAGTGTCTTTTAGCAAGAACTGGCGTAGTTCCTGTCCAGAAGCTGGACCTGTTGACAAACCAGACGGCATGGAAGCAGCGACAAGGGAGAACACCAAACGCCGACGGTTGTTGGAGACGGGCTACACAGAGTGTTTCGTTTGCATATGTTGTTGTAGTCGGCGAGTGTTGAACCAGTGGAAAGGAAATTTCCATCATCGGCGAGACCTCATCCATTCAATGCGAGATGAAACTCTCCCCCTTTCTCCCCGTAGTTATGAGTCGATACTGTACAGTAGTACGTCATTGATCACACATGTCGGCATGGTACATTTATAAAAAAAATGAAAAACAAGAGCTGTGAGATCGAGGATTTCGCCGGAACTCGTGTATGAGGTGATTCGACCTAACCTTCGACCACTGCTTAGCTTGAATGGTGGCATCTTGAGTGTCCTCTGGAAAAGGGAGTTCTGAATAAAACGGTATTATTGATCATTCACACCTTTTCTACTGCAACAACATAGCAACTCAAGAGCGACGCTTGAAGCCTCAAATATCCACAACCGCTATCGCAGGCACTTCGAAACGAGTCACGATCGTTCGTGCCGCAACAGGCCACGCATCGACGTCTAAGATGGCTATATGCACGCGCTCAGCAGCAGCAGTGGCAAGGGTCGGAGGATGGTCCTTGAGTCTATGGTCGGTAGCATAGTCCAACTAAACAGGGGTACTGCAGTAGTGCCGTAGCGTTTGATTGAACCACTCCAGTACAATGCCTTCGGTAGGCCGGAATCGGAAGAGATTGTCTTACGGAACGTACGATATGTTTCTCACGACCGTAATGCATCAATTGGTTTAACTTTCTGCAACGAAATTCAAAGCTCACGTTGTTTTCTCCCGTTCCCACTTGCCGCACGCCGTGCACCCCTTACTATGTACAGCACAGTACCCAGAAAACAAGACCTATCGGGCGATTACAGGTGTCACTCCTTCTGTATATACGGCAACAAACATATTTAGGAGTAACAGTTCCACAACCACAAAAAAATGTCTTGCCTCGGTGATGCTCAGCCAGTCGTTGTAGTCCAGATTGCGGGCGACGAGCTTGATAGTAGAAACGTCGGCGGCATTGATGGTCCAGTTTTCGAAGTCGAGAGTTGTGCCGCTCGACGTAAAGGTACCAAGGCTCGAACCGTCACCCAACACCTGATCAAGATGTTCATCGTTGCCGGGAAGCACGGCACGATACGGTGGGGGGGGCGACGCGATTGGGTGCGGTGCGGTGAGGCGCCGAAACGAAGGACAGCTGTAAAGAAACCGATGCAAAGGACTGCTGTATAACCGATGGCCATGTGCATCATCTCACGACTACGTGCACGAGCGAAACTTCACTTCGACGTTTTACTACTGTACAGTAAACTAGTAAAAAAGGATACTATTGCGGGGGACCATAGTAAATAGGACCTGCCGTACGCACTGAAACCTCTATATTGCAGTATCTTTATCAGGCAAATGTGGTCCTATTTACTATGGCCCTCCGTAATACAATAAGCAAGCTCTGCCCTAACTGCAAGAAAATGCCAACTCGTAAATACTCCCTCAATCGGACAACTCTCGGCCAACACACCTTGATTTTTCTTGTGCGCTCGTCGCCCTTGTGGAAGGCGATGTTCAAGCTGATCACGTCTTGCGGGGTGTCGAACTCGAACTCCATGTAACAGTTTCCGCTGCCCAGGCTCTTGCTGCACGACCACCTAGACTCGGGCGTGGTGCTGCTGTCGCGCGCCAGCTCCGGCAAGCAGCCCGTGCTACCGCAACCGTTGTTGTTCGAGGAGCGAGTGTCGTACGCGTTAGCGCTGACGGATACGGTGGTCTTGACCGAGGCGTCTTCTTGCGTGCTGGGGTGCACCTTGCATATGCCGTCGACGCAGAGTTCGTAGTCGAACCTACAGTTGTCTTCCGTGACGCACGGCCCGCCTGTGGACCGATCGGGAGAGAGAAATATATGAAAAGAGAGAGGGAACCGGGCGTACACAAATGCTCATACATACCAGTATCTGAAGCGTGAATAAAGTATGGAGATTACAAAACCGGTAACTTCACATTTGGGCATCTCCGTGAACTACAACGTTGCAGCGTAAGTAAAGAACGGAGATCACAAAAACAGTGGATATCTCGGGAACTACAGCGATGCAGCGTAAATCAAGCATGGAGATTACAAAACCGGTAACTTCACAGATGGGTATCTCCATGAATTACAACGGTGCAGTGTGACTAAAGTATGGAGAGGACAAAACCAGTAACTTCACAGATGGCCTTTTCCATGTAGGTATATACAACGGCACAGTTGGGCTTGCGAGACCGCTTGCAATTGTAAAACCGGGGGGAGAGAGCTGTGCCTAGGATGAGAGCAGCCAGATAGGATAAGGCACATGCATGCCATGCGGGCGGAAGCATTGTCGTTTCACAAAAAAAATGCGGCGGAACAGGACACCTATATACTACACTGCAACATGCTGCTGGAATGCTGGCCTAGCCTGGGTCGACATTAGGCAATACAGCTGACGTGCATTCGTACAATCTGAAAGTGCGTAAACAAGAACGCAAGCGGACAACCTCGTAACATGTCGGTTCGAGAATAGATTGCCTCTACCGTAATTGAGCCTCCGTCTATTCCTACAAGCACATCATAGTTTTGTTTGAACTTACCTGTGCTCGACTCAGCAACCTCGCAGAACCCGTTCCTGATGAAATTTTCGGGCGTTTCCATGTCCGGGGGCACTATGCAGTCATGGTTCGTGTCGCAGCACTGAACTCTGTTGTTGCACGCGGCAGCTGAACCGGCACCGGTATGAAAAGAGGGAAAGGGGGGGTGAGATCTCGTAACGCCAGCTTTTATGGGGCGTTATTATCGGAGAGCTTTGTATTACAGAATTTTGGAGGCGTTCTTTCACAATTTGTTATTTGTATTGTATGCGCGAACCTCACGAGCCCGTCCAACAGCGGCTCGAGCTCGTCCACCGCACGTCCACGCGTGTCCACTTCGCTAACATGTACCACCACACTGTCACGTCACTTCGTTCACATGTACCCTACAAAAACACGCCTTTAGTTATGTGGAAAGCCTTTCCTGCGACACGTATTATGCGTGACAGTTCTCACCTAACGCGGCGCACTCGGTGCCCACCGCAGGCGCGCAGAGTCCGTCAATGCAGTCATCGGCGAAGGGGGAGCAAATCGTCTGCCCGCAGTCTTCGCCGCAGACCTGACCTGGTGCGGTTCAATGCAACAACGAGCGAGCGAGACCGTGTCAATTCGTGTAGCTGGTGCTGATTGGAACCAGGTTGACATAGCCATGTTGGATGGAAAAGAGGGGTGATACGAAGTAAAAAATAGAGCCGTCGTAACGGCGGTAGTATTACAGGTAGCACCCCAGTCCTCTTCACACATATATATGTGTCCTGTCCTGTAGCGATGTTACGCGTCAATCAGCGAGTGAGACAGCAGCACAATGCTACTTCTGCAGATAGATGTGTATCAGTGAATGACGTTGAAGTGTACAGAACAAACGTGTATTCCATAGCTGGTATCACACACTGGTCTGAACACTATTCAGCATAGTTCATAGCCGGTCGCCCCGGTGGGCTAGCAGGTAACCACGAACCCTGTTAGCGTCAAGATCGCGAGTTCGAGCCCCGCCGAGCGCATGCTCTTACGAGGTACATTTTCTCGCAAAAAAATATCTTGACTAGCAGAAAGCGCGAGAGCGTGAGTTAGCAACATTCGATGAAAATCGACGAGCGTTGGGAAGGCTGAACCCTCTGCGCGATAAAAATCAAGGCAAGAACCGTAGTGGGGGAGGAGGGAGAGGAGCCTACTTTGTGACCCCGGATCTGAGTTGCGACTAGGGAGGGAGAAAGATGGAAGTGCGAAGATAATAAATGGGATGGATTAAAAAAATAAAAATAAAAAATAAAAATAAAAATAAAAATATATTTCATTCAGTTTTATATGCCAGGTATATACGAGGGACAACATTTTCTTACCGTGTAGAATATATCTTGTTGCCATCCAACTCGACAGATAGGCGCACCAACCATACACAGCACTACTGCCGTACCTGGAGTACCTATATTAAATAACACTTCTACCATTATTATAGCATAGCAACCCACCCTCGGACGCATTTCGAATTTTTATCTTGAAATTATGGGCAATGGGGAGACATGTACAGGTACAAACGCCGAGCAATACGTCTGTCTATGGAAACGTCTTGGAGAGATATTTCCAAAGTCATCATTCGCCTATATTTTTAATGAGGGGGCTGGAGGGAAATGGCGCCTACCCGGTCGTGTGTGCCCCCCCCCCTCCTTGGTTTTCGATGAACTCGGCTTGAAAACCCTTCTCAGGGAGGGGGGGGAGGGGTGTACTCATGCCGTGCACGGCCGTAGTCATATGACCATAGACCCTAGCATCCCTACAATACCGGGACGGAGCACGTTGGGTTTTCACCAACCAGGCAGACATTGCTTGCACCAAGCGCCGTGAGGTATTGGGCGAGTCGCATGGAGGGTGAGCTGCATCCTCAGCAAGGGGGGGGGGGGCGTACTCATTTGTTGCTTGCCTTAGTCATTTGACCATTGACCACGCATCCCTTTCGAGACGGAGCACCGTTCCTACTCCTAATAGAGACACCTCCAACACTTGGGCGCTCATTACGTTGTTTCCATATATTACAGAGAAACCTTTTGCTAATCTTATCCCCTTCCTGCTTCGCCGCCTGTGGCCACCATCTATCTCCTAAGATAGCGATCGTTTTCTCGCTACTATTTAGTGTACCAAACTGCTCCATGTCACACTCGTCTATTTTCCTCATCTCCTCCTCTAGCACATCCCTTTCCTCCTTGTACCTTTCACATTCTCCCACTATGTGAACTCTACTCTCTATGGCTTTGCCACATGGGCACATCTGTGCCTCTACTTCCTCCTCCTCCCGGCTACTGGTATACCTCCTTCTTCTTTCTGGCAGGTCCAGGTCCCCTACACGAAATCGCAGTTTCAGCTTTTTCGCGAAGTCCATTGGGCCGTGCAGATACCTTTTCATTCCTATTCCTTCTCTCAACCCCCCGTACATCTCTAAGTGTTCTTCCCCTTCCACCTTCTTTCTCAGTGCTAGCCTTTCCCTTCTTTCTATCCTTTCTTTCACTTCTGTCTTGTATCCGCTAAATTTCTCTATGGCCAGCGTCTCTTTTTGGTTTCCTATTTCCTTCCATACTTTCTCGACTACGCTATCCCACCTTATTCCAGCTCGCCCTTTGGTTACTTTCTCCCATACAGCTTTATCGGCTATGGCTGGCAACCTCTTATTTGGCATGTTCGTTACTTTATATTGCCATTTCAACTTACGCACGTCTCTATTTGTCTTAAGTGGGTTCATTCCCAGTTCTGCTCTCAATACTGTATTACTCGTCGTACTTGAGCATCCTAGTACTTTTTTAGCTGCTGTCATCTGTACTGTTTCCAGCTGTTTTACGAGCTTCGCGTTCCCTTCCCATACTTCTCCTGCATATTCTAGCTTTGGTACAATCACATTCATCAGTATACATCTCTTAATTCTAGTGTCAAGGTGCGAGTCTGTTGGGACTGCTTCCATCTTGCCTACGTGTGCCTTACCCTTGCCTATTATTTTATTTATGTGTGCATCCCAAGAGCAATCTTTTGAGATTTCTACGCCAAGGTACGTATACTGGTCTACGATCGGTAATTCATCTTCTCCCCACTTCCACTTACAAGTTACCGGACTCTCCTTATCTTCGTTACATACAACTACTGCGCACTTTTTTACGTTCGCCGTCACTCTCCACTTCCTGGTGTACTCGATTGCCTTCTCTATTTGTTTCTGCAGTCCTTCGGGTGTTTCTGATATGCAAACGAAATCATCAGCAAACATCAATCCCGACACCGTATCTTCCCCCACCGTGACTCCCTGCGATGCTGCTTCTACTGCTACTATCATGTCATTAATGTATACCTTGAATAGGTGGGGGGGGGGGGGGGGGGGGGTTACCTTGCGTGCTATGATATACGGTATAGTTGACACGCGGTATGTGCAAACAAGTTCATGGACTTCGAAAAAAACGAGGATACCAACAAAGGCAGGCATATATCATATATATGTAGACTCATACAGTAGATCGATCCCTACTGAAATCGGGAGCAGTTAGTTGCAACAAGGAACGAAAACCATGTATTTGTGCAGGTCGTATACCATGCTCTATCCACTTCTACTTGTGTTGGGATCATTCAGCCATTATCCTGGAGTTTTCTCGTGTAGAAAATCCCCTCTGGACCGACAACCGTTACTGGTTTTGCTACTGCGTATACACGGAAGCGCTGTCGGAAAAGCAAAACATTGTTTAGCATTTTGTTTATACTTAACATACCCAATGTCAGTGCTAAATGTAGTGTGTACATATTTCATTTCCGGATTCCGTTGGTTGTCTTCTTCTTTCTGGAAATGTTTATGAGTGATCAAAGTTGAAACTCATGCTGTACGGTGAAATGTATCCACAACACGGTGGACCCTATCCATCCACCACCTACCATCCCCAGGTTTCAGGGCGAACCCTAATCGTTACTACAAGCACGTACAAGTATCAGATTTGTGTGTTGCCGGCGTGAAACGTTCCGCCCCTGATTCGACAGCGGGTGTTTTTGAACTTAGTATTTACTATACGCCAGCTTGTGGTTACCTTAGTACAGAGCGGATGCTTCAACTTAGTATTTAATCTGCGGCAGCAGCTTTTGTTTTTTGAGAGACTGGCTGACCGCAGCTTCTTCACGGAGGTCTATATACACCTTACACAACGATTTTGATGTGTTTCTCGACCACATTATTTTTTGTCTTTTTTCATTTGCTTCCATGGATTCCATGGAAGTAAATGAAAAAAGGAAGTAAAACCTCGAAGAGGGCATTCGGCCACTCGATAGACAGGTTTAGTAGGGTGGTTCCACGCTGCGCGTTACACGGTTTTTAATATCCCGCTTGTAATTGTTCCACGGTTTGGTAATCGCGGGATGGGCCCACTTTGGGTGGGACGGTATACCAACTGGGAACAGGTGAGGAGGTGAATTCATGCCCTCGCTTCCATGTATGTGATACTTCCGAAGTAAAAAAATTATTAACTTCCGTTTGATCATATGGAAGTAAACAAAAATCCATAGAAGTCAATTTTACTTCCATGAAGAAGAAAGTAAAAACACTCCCGTGGAAGTAAGTTTTACTTCGATGGAAGTAAAAAAAACTTTCGTGGAAGCACAATTTACTTCCACGAACGTAAAAAAATCGTTGAAGTAAATTTCACTTCCATAGAGGAAGTGTGAATTTACTCTCGTGGAAACTTTCATGGAAGTAAACTCAAAAGTCCAATAATTAGTGTGGTCGTGATTACCTGATGCAAATACGATGTACATGACATACAGATAGTCTCAATTATTATTGTAAACGTTTGTCTCGATTTGATGATTGGGATATCATATTATTGATAGTAGGTGTATGTGAATTGTATTACTGCAATAAGAGCTGCACATCGTCAGATGGCGAATGGAATAAGAATAGCATGTTATAAAAATACACGATGCATATATCCGAGTACGATGATGTTTAATTTTTCTTCATACCCGCTCTTCTTATTATACTATTTGTCGGTACGTATGGATATCGTTGGTGGTTTTTAGAGCCTCACCGTGGTGCGGGAAGAACTGCCTGATGTGGCAGAAACCTTCGTCGCAGTCGTGTACTGGGTCGCAGCAGTCCAGGCCGTTCGTGTAGCACTCGCCGTCTGGGATGATAAATATTGTAGGATGATACCGGTAGTACACAACAGTAGAGGCGACAAACACCGGGGTAAATGCGAAAAAAGAACAGTAAGATATGTCTGGTATGCACGTATTGTACATACATCGCAGCAGTAAAAGCAGTACTCACATATACATGTACGACGTCATATACGCAGCATACAAGTTTATGGTGTAGCAGGCTGCTGTATACAGTACAGGACACCTACCTAATAAGAAACAGGAAATATGGTCCAGGCTGGATTTCTTAGTTAGAAGAGGGTGCTTTCTGCACTAACTTCGAGATAACGACTCTCGAATTTCTTAGTTTCCTCTAAATCTCAGCCTGGCTTTCTTATTAGCCTGTTTCTTATTACAGTAGGTGTCCGGTACTGCTGTATACAACAAAATTTAAAACGAGGTACTACGTACTGGTACGTAAAAAAAACAAGAAAAAAAAGTGGTAATTTTTGTACCGGGATGAGCTGGCCCATGTACGTAATGCACCGCATACATGCAACAAAAAGCGAAACATACCAGTAGTACCGTTGTTGTTATAAAATACGACAGGCATGCGTCGTAACTGTTTACGTGCATCTGGGACGAGTAGAGAACGTTCGGAGGGTGTGTGAAGCACTGCATTCACACCGGTCTCGCCAAAACTACTGCTGTACGTGTAACTCGCGACTCACGCGCAATAATATAATAGGCGGAAGCATACGTACGACGTACAGCACAACAAATAGTACCACCTTCAGACGAGTATTCGTATACCTCTGGTGTTACGTTACTGCAACTTGTGTTTGCATTGAGATAATAACTGCTCACCGAGCACTGCGCACGTATCTTGGCCATCGGCTGTTGACAGAACCGCCAGGAGGGCGAACAACACCGCCAGCTTGACCATAATTTCAATTTTCACTTCGAGTGGGCACGGTGAGCTGCTGCGCGTGGTTGTGTCGGCCTCCCTTGCAAAGGTTGTGATGATGTTGGGTGCGCTTATGGAGAGCTCTCAGCAGTGAGTGCTTGGATTTGATGTACGAGTATAATGGAGGGGAGGGGGGAGAGAAGCGTGAGCACGGCCCTGTGTGTGTGTTCTTCACAGCAGTAAACCGGTATTTCTGTGGGGTG
The DNA here is from genome assembly GCA_008828725.1 of Saccharina japonica. Taxonomy (NCBI): domain Eukaryota; class Phaeophyceae; order Laminariales; family Laminariaceae; genus Saccharina; species Saccharina japonica. The sequence continues at coordinate 354,073 of MEHQ01004495.1, read as the reverse complement.
TGGTATATGTTCTGCCGCCTTCCGTGCTTGACTCAATCTTGTTGAAGTGTTTTCGTCACCAGCTCCTTATTCAGTACGAGAGTTCTGAACTTGGTGCATATTCTATTAATAGCACTGCTGCAAGCTGCAAGCAGCCAGCGAGGTGAATTGTGGTGAAATAGGATATACCTGTGATGTGCCCTCCTACTGTAAACACAAGTAATACGTACGTACCAGTGGAAATGAAATGATGGGATCAACAACGGCGGCAGCAAATGATTCAAACGTTCTGAGAAATTTCCAGGGAGTGTCTTTCGTCTTCCGGGATCTTTATATACGAGCGAGGTATATCGATGTGGGTTCTGAGAGGGCGCATGCACAAATTATTGTTGCATTTGTGGTCAAATAATTACCCCCGAGCTGCGGACCCGCACTCAAACTTGCTTCCCATACAAGGGCAAATGAAAAAAATAACCCGGGACCCTCACCCCCCCCCCGCCCTCAACACACCCTGATTTCATTTTTGTTTTGCTCAAACTAAACCACCTACGTATTTCTCAGCCTTTGGGCGTCAGTTGCTCAGCAAGACGTTGTCGAAACAATGCGCACGAGCCCTATACGTGTGTTGTGTGTGTGTTTCATGAATAATAACTTGGATGGTGAGCAGTGTTAAAAGTGTTGTTTGGTTTAATTTGTCAAAGCTCGGCCAGTTGTTAAAGCAGATGGACTGGCCGCCCCAGTTGCTACAGCAGACCCAGCAGCAGCTACTGCTCCATCTTTCTGCGACTGCCGTACGTGACAGCAGTGGCTGATGCCACACAACCTAGTACCTGGGGTGCTTTCAACGTCCGTTGTGTCCCGAAAGGCTTGCACATAACGAACGTGCAACGGCACACCTTACTTTCCGAGCAACAGCAGTAGTAGTGGTTTCCACCGACATCTTCTGGGTACTTGCAGCCCGAGGAGATACCACACTTCGCCATGGGCGCAACAACCCTTGTGCGTGTCTCCTCCCCACTCCCCACAGAGGTGTGTACGTGGGCGGGGGTGTGCGCGGTTCGTAAAAAAACGCGGCCAATCCCGCCGCGTTTTCGACGTTTTTAATTAATTAAATCTCGCCGCGTTTTCCGAGCTACTACGAGTACCAGCTCTGCTGGTGAGGGTACGAGTAATGAGCTCTAGTCACCTGACTCACTTGGGCTCAGTTGCGTTGTCTACAGCCTGCTATTAGGTTCCATGGTCAGGTCGCATCAGGCAATGGATCGGGCGGGATACGTTCGCCTACACAGCAGTGTACTGCAAGACCCAAGACTGCAGTTTTGTTCGCTGATTGTGTGCTTGGCTGTGACTCTTCTCACAGTTCAACACAGTGGCTGACAAGTGCCCATTCTAAAACCAAGTAACTTGTGAGTCAAGGGTTGAGTCATTGCTTGTGTGCGATTTAGTATAGGAACTGACAAATACCCCCCCCCTCAATCGGCCCCAAATGCAAAAATGTGTGTGTGGGTCCCGGGTTCTTTTTTTCACCCGCCCTTGTCCCATACCAGGTATCATATACTTCGAAGTAAATATACGTGTGACTTCCCCTGAGTTCCACAGGTAGCTTAGGTGGTGCCATATTTTGTGAGGTGGATGTTGTCCCCCTCACAAGACCAGTACGCAGGTCGCGCCATCGCCGAAGTATCCCACGCAGCTTCCAAAGATGAGTTTCGGCGAAACCCTCGATCTCTCACAGCTAGCTGTTGTTTTAAGTTTTTGATGATGAATTTCGACAAAATCCTCGATCTCCCAGCTAGCTGTTGTTCAGCAGCTGTGAGATCGAGGATTTCGGCGAAACTCGTATAATACGTATGTATGTATTTTGCAGGCTGCGTGGGATGCTTCCACCAAACAAAGCTTAATACAACAAACAGCTGTAAGATTGAGGATTTCGTCCAAACTCATATTATTTATTTGCAAGCTGTGTGTGCTACTTATACTTGCTTCCATCCCGCGTACTGCGGGTTCTATACAGAGACAGACGCGTGTTTCCCGGTGGTGGTAATTACCCGACTTTATTAATAAGTCCCGACGAAGTGATATCCATTTTCAGAGGAAAACATGCACGTTCCCTATCCCCGGGGGCTAACTACGCCTCCGTGTAGAAGGGAAACCCCTCATTTCGTTTACTAAACTCTGTCCATTGTGTTGCGCGTAGTACGCGTATGTGACGTTTTACTGTGTGAACGCAACACACCATATTATACTGAAGTTATGACGAGCGGAGGCCATCGGGGGGTGATCATTTTTACCCCCCCCCCCCCCCTAAAGAGACGCCTTGTCCCCTGGAATGAGAAATAGGGGGAAACACTGGAAGTAGCTAGAAATAACTGTTTCCGGCAAATAATTGGGTTCCGGCAGGGAAATACGTACGTACGCACCCCTGGTTTTATTCGGCCTCATGCAGGATTCACAAAATAACCTATCATGTATGAGGACAAAAATTCAACAAGTCACAAAAATCCAAAACGTTTTTCGAAAATTCCATAGAAATCTTTAGTGACTCCGGCAATTTCGAAGGGTATTGTAAAGTCATGCGTACCCGGATAGTAGGTAAAAGGCTCCGAAGAGTTGACGTGGTCAAACGGGCCTACTATTAATAGCAGCGTAAGACGTTATGCGATATCCAAATGTATATATATGTATGTGTGTATGTATGTGTGGGTGATCTGTGTGGGTCATGATGAACCCGGACACAGTTTGTCGTTGTCTTTGTTGTTCGTCCGTGATCAATGGACAGACTCCAATAAGTAAGGCGGAAAACAAACAGCAAACAAAGCAAATCAGGAAAGTAAACCGGAAAATAGTACTACAAAGATTAGCAAATGGATGATACTATCAAACTGTAGTTAAGTACAGTAGGTAGGTGTGAATCGGCAGGACTCTTTACTTTGTACGAAGCGTAAATTAATCGTTACACGTATCGTATATACATCAAAGATCTTAAAAGGGGCGTTAGCCGGCTCTATAGCAGACTTTCGCCGACAACTCCGGCTATTCTATTAAGTGTTGGCGGTCATAAGGTGATAAACAACAGTATGTGGTGACAAGACGGGGGCTGTAACGGTTCTTGGGCGGAAGTGCAAAAATGGAAGGAATTTGAGATGTTTGGTTACCCGTTGCACACTATTAGTATGATACACGTGGAAAGACCCAATATCTGAAATATCCAATTTTCCCGATCACATAAATCGAAGATTCCTCCAGAAAAACACCCCGGTCTGGTCCACTATTGGTTTTCACAGTGGACTTACTCGGAATTTTCCGTGGAAGCTTCCACGGCTTCCACGGAAGCTTCCATCACTTCAACGGAAGCTTCCATGGAAGCGGAGGAAGCTTCCACGGAAGCGGCGGAAGTTTCCGCGGAAGCGGCAGAAGCTCCCGTGGAGGCTTCCACCTAAGCCCTGCGTGCTTCCGTGGATGTCAGGGAAGCTTCCGTGGGAGCTTTCGCAGAAGTTCCCCGGCAACTTCCGTGGAATTTTCCGTGGAAGCTTCCGTGGAAGTGATGGAAGCTTGCATGGGAGTAGCTTTCACGAAAGCTTTCTTGGAAGCTTCCGTGTGAGTGAAAGCTTTCATGGAAGCTTCCGCTTCCGTGGAAGCTTCCATGTAAGCGGCTTCCACGGTTACTTCCATGCTAACTTGCGTGGAAGCTTCCACGGACGTGGCTTCCACGGGACCTTTCATGGAAGCTTTGATGAAAGCTTCCACCACTTCCACGGAAGCTTTCACGGAAGCATCCACGCTTTGGTGAAGAATTCATGGACTGTAGATGTTCGTCTTCAAATTATGCCGAATATCACTATCATCGTGTTGGGGAACCAGGAGACACGTGTACACAACGCTTTGACTACGAGTACAGAGGGTTCAAGTGCTAGACCGACAAGCCGAGCGTGCAGTGGCGCTGACCCAGGCCTCCTGTGTTCTACTGTTGCTGCTGTTGCTGCCGTTCTGTTCCTGTTGTTTCCACAGAAGCTTCCGTTCTTCCGTGGAAACTTCCAACGCTTCCGTGGAAGCTTCCGCCACTTCCGTGGAAGCTTCCACCGCTTCTATGGACGCTTCCGTGGAAGTGATGGAGGCTTCCGTGGAAGCGGTGGAAGCTTCCATGGAAACTTCCGTCTACTTCCACGAAAACAAAAAAGTGTGCCTCACCCAGAAAACCACAGTTTTCGCAATCCTTGTGATCTAAGACCCCTGTAGACAACAATGAATAGTCCTGGGTCAATCATTAGGATGAAACCGCCGCTGCCGTACGTATAGAACCCGATGAAATACTGGTAGCAGTGGTAGTACGTACGTGTTGGTGTGTCAGGGATTTCAGACAAATATCACACACACGGCGGGTGCATGGTGTACTCAATTACCGCCGCATCACTTTGTCCCTTGCACGCTACGATAGAAGCGCAAAGATCCAATCCCAGTGATCGAAGGTTTATGCGGACAACAATCATCCTTGGGCTAAAGCTTTTGCCCAGACGCAACCAGCCGGATGATGCACTGTTTTCGAGGCAGAAGGCGGTGAAAAACTGCTAGTGACAGTGACACGCCGCTAGAGTCCAGGTGCTGGAGGATAAACGTAGCCCACGCGGCTTCTATCTGTGCTCAAATGAAGTAGTTTTGTTTTTCTCGTTGAACAATACAACGATCGCGAAAAAGGTATCGCTAAAACCGATTGTTGGACGAGAGTCAAAAGAGACCAATATTAAAAACAATCGTTGGACGATCGAAAAAAGGGATCGTTGAATGTGATCGTTCAACGATCGTAAAACATTATCGTTAAAAACCGATTGCTCAACGATCGCGACGAGTGATCGTTAAAAACGATAGGCGAACGGTTGTCAGAAAGCGATCGTTGAAAACGATCGCTCAACGATCAAAACAAAATTATCGTTCTGACGATGCACCAAAGGGATCGTTCAAAACCATCGCCCAACGATCGAAAAACGTGATCGTTAAAAAGCATCGTTAGGTGCGATCATTCAACGATCGTAAAAACAGGATTGTTCACGTACCGTATAACACGGAAGAAAGCACACCCCCCTTAGATAGCACGCCCCCCCCCCACAAAAGCACACCCGGCGATATATGTTTCACTTCGTTTTTTTACCGCCACTTTATCACCGGGGGTACGTTAGATAACACACCCTCTACGTGTGTACGCCTGAAAACAGTGTCAAACTCCACAATGACCACACCGGTATGGACACCAACATGGGGGCAACTGCTGCGCCCCCTCAGTGGGTCGGACGGGTCTGCGGCTTCGGCCCCACCTGTAGCTGCTGCTGCTGCCGCTCCTCGGGCGACGATCATGTCGTTTTTCTCTGGGACCAGCGCGCTTACCGGTACTGGCACTAACGTCATCAAGCCTCCTACATCCGCCGTGTCCCAAGCATATACCGTTACCACACCCTCTTATTACGACACCCCCTGAATCTGGCCAGGGTCCGTTAACTCTTCTTATCAACCAATAATCCCGTTAGCACACCCCCTCGTTGTCACACCTCCTCGGTACCCCCCCCCCTAGCTGCAGGGCTATCGTGTATGGTGTTTATCGCCAGGGATGTGTTAAATAGCACACCGCCCCACAACAGCACATCCGACGGTGATATTTTTAACGTTAAAATGTTATCACCAGGGTATGCTTTCCTCCATGTTGTATACGGTATCGTTCTACGATCCGATCGAAAAACGTAATCGGTAAACTCGATTGATCAACCCGATGATCGTTCAAAGATCGTACAAAGGGGGTCGTTCAAAACGATCGTGAGTCTGCGGTTCGCAAGAACTGAGTGAGGCCCAATGCACAGTTGACATGCGCAGTTGACCGCTGCTTGTAGACTCTCTTGCTCTCTCGCTGACTCGCTATGTTGCAGCGTACCTTTAATAGGACTGCAATCGCGTAAGCGACCGAGGCCACCAGTCCGTGCATGATCGCAGCCTCTCTCGCTCTCTCCCCGACTTGCCATGTTGCAGCGTGCAGCAATCTTCTCGTTTGTATGGTGTGTTATGTGCGATGATGATGATTGATGTTGCTGGTGCAAGGGTGTCGGTCGCATTTTCTCGTCGCTTTGAGGCTACTGATCCTTGTGCGAAGCCGCGACCTCGAGTCCGTGAGTGTCCGCAGCCTCTGTCGCTCTCTCGTCGACTGATGTGTGATCTGTGCGATGGCGGAAGGTGCTGCTGTCGAAACCTTGTCTTTGGTGGTTCACTCTGGAAGGGGTGAGATATATGAAATAAGGGGATGCCGGCTGGAGTCTGTCGTGTACTGGGTTGGGCCGCGAACGCCGTCCTGTTTTTGTTTTGTTGCAGCTGCACTGCATGTTGTTTGCAATAGGTATTTGCATCTGGCTACGTATGTATGCTATTTGTTTACATTGCATAAAGCAGCATTCGTATATTTGATTGGATTGGTCAGTCAGACAAGCAGGTGAAAGACAAACAGACCTACAGACAGACAGACGGACAGACAGAAGGGCAAACAGGCAGACAGACAGACAGACAGACAGACAGACAGACAGACAGACAAACAGACAGACAGACAGACAGACAGACAGACAGACAGACAAACAGACAGACAGACAGACAGACAGATAGACAGACAGACAGACAGACAGACAGATAGACAGACAGACAGACAGACAGACAGACAGACAGACAGACAGACAGGCAGACAGACAGACAGACAGACAGACAGACAGACAGACAGACAGACCGACAGACCGACAGACAGACAGACAGACTCAATGATAGGAGTTTTGCTCACAAGGGCCCTCCTTACGTAGGAAAACTAAGCTGGAGGAATAACACCAGATCAATGTGTACACAATCCATGGCATGGCGGCGGTATGGTGACGAGACATGCAACAAACATGTATACAAGGTGCACGGTTTTTCCTGTGAGTCGCGCTTGTCGAAGCGAGCCGCCTTAATCGCAATTCTGAATTTTTATCTAGGATAAAGTATAGCAATCGGGCAATTGGTTTTGACCCGCGTGTGGTTCCAGTGTTATGAGAAGGAATATTTCGAAAAACGCCGAAAACACTACTTTAGACACTAACCCTAACCCGAATCCCAACCCCGAGCCCGCCCCGACCCTCAAGATATTTGTCCCGAAAAAATCAGGAGTTTTTTTTTTTTTTAATCGGCCGACCACACTAAAAGGGCATATAACAAAATATTCCCCGATTTCTATACTTTAGACGCGTGCCACGATGAAGGTGGCACTTTTTGGCTGAAACGTTTCATGAACGATCTATTAAAGGCTCCTGAAAACCAGAAATTGTCGGACTTTCGAAGTTGTGCTGCAATAATACTGCTCATATTGGTAGAATACTCACTGACAGGTTGTGGGATCGTTCGTCGGGTAGCACTTTTAGTTTTCTCGAAAATCCATATTTGTAGGTGATGTATGAGCTCCCCAAGTGACCACCGTCAAGAAAAACATGGCGCATCACCTCCATCGTAGCATGATGCGGTAAAGGCTTCGACACAGGTAAAGCCCGCTGCGATCACGCAGTACGGGCAGAGAGAGGGTAACAAGGCCGGCGACCACGAAGAAGATGCGATTGGTTTCGATGTTGGCAGTGGGCGATAGGTACCACCGCATCCTCAGACTGTAAGAGGTTATCACGGACTCTTGAAAATAAGGTACACTGCTACTCCAAAAAACGTCGGTGCAATTCGAAGGTTAAATTTTCCTGCGAAAAAAAAAACAGTCTACTCGCCACGCGCGCGGGAACAGCAACAAATTCGAGGACCGCGAACCATTTTTACTTGATGTTATGCACATCCGCACAAAAAAGGCTGAGACCAGCTAAATAAAGCGAGCGCCGAATAGACCTTGGCCCAGTTATTACTGTAGTGTGACTCGTGATTATAATAATGTTGTCGAAACTGACCTACGTCATAGCTGTGCTACGTCATAAACACGACTGACTTGCCAAAACCTGCCGCGCTTTGCCAGCTTGAGCTTTCTACTTACACTACTGGTGCGCGGCTCTCTCCCACCTTCTCCCGAAGAAGACTTCAATGAGCCCGACACAAAATTCCAAGTAGTTTGTCCACAAAAACATGAGTGCGTTTCTACAACGGCTACTACAGTAGTTTTCTGGCAAAGTACAATCTACTGGCCACGCGTGCGGGCGCAGCAACAAACTCGCCACCAAACAAACCAGCAGCACTGGATGTTGCCTTCCCCGCAGAGCAGGCTGAAAGCAGGAGAGAACACCGCTGTGCTGTCCAGATCCAGACCGACCATCCACTTCTACGGGTGCGTCTCTCTCCCACCTTCCTCTTCCACCGAAGCTGTGCTGATCTGGATTTTCTACTGGTATAGTGCTGGTCCGGCTTTCTTCTGTTTTCTCCCGAAGAAACCTTCAACAAGCCGCAGATCTTCTATACTACGGTATGGGCCCACCGACAAGAAACGCCTAATCCGAACAAGGCTAGGAAACCCTACCGCGACACCAACGTTGAGCAACCTTGAGCACAGCCAAATGGCAATGCTGGTTGGGGTTTAGTGTACCGCTCGCAGCTGAGAATGATTTCTGAATCTAACTTTCTGAGCGTACCCCAAAAAGTGAGTCTGGTGTTTTTGTTTTACTAGGCTATGATGTATTATCGGGGCTATCACTGTACCCCTGGTGCGACTCTGTTCCGTCTTCTCCCGCCGAAGAAACTTCCAACGAGCCCTACACTAATACCGAGTAGTCATCCCGCATGAACGTGGTTGCAGAGCAAAATCTTATCATCTTCCTGGCCAAAAAAACGTCTACTGGCCACGCGTGCGCGGTGCGAGCACTAGAACAAACTCCAGACTTCAGAACAAACCATTACTGGAGTTAGGACCCCCCAACTCGTTGAAGCTGTCATCCATATGCAAGAACGTCCGCCTCACAAGCGGCTCTGAGTACAATAGGATGCAGCCCACTCACCCTTCATGCGGCTCGCCGAACACCTCACGGCGCTTCGCAAAGCTTGGAGCTAGCAAAGTCTGCCTGGTCGGCGAAAACCCTACATGCTCCGTCCCGGCATTGTAGGGGTGCGAGGGTCTATGGTCATACGACTACGGCCATGCATGACATGAGTACACCTCCCCCCGCGAAGAAGGCCTGAGAGCAGCAAAAAATGTCTGTCGTTGTTATGTCCTGATCCTGATCTTCTACTCTTACTGGTCCGACTATCTCCAACATTCTCCCACCGAAGAAACAATCAACGAGCCGTAGATCCTCTACTCCTATCTGGTGCCACTATGTCCCATTATTCTCCCGCACAAGTCTTCATCGACCCCCACACTAACTCCAAGCTTTTGGTTTCCAAAACCGTTTTAGTCACCAAAACCGCGGGTGCCGTCAACTTCCTAGCAAAGCTAAAGTCTACTGCCCACGCGTGCGGGGCGCAGTGACACTGAAACAGAACTCGAAAACGAACAAGAGCACTGAATCTTGCACCCTCAAAAAAAGAAGAACTGAAAGCAGCAAAACGCTACCACTGCTGTGTGTACTGTGCAAATCTGCAGTAGATAACCTACTGGTGAGACTCTCTCCTGTCTCCCCCCCCCCCCCCGAAGAAACAAGCCTCCAACGAGCCCCACACTACCACCTAAAGTACGTAGTTTTTCCACAAAAAACTTGGGTGTACAGGGTCAAAAAGGGCCAACTTCCTAGCGAAAATCACTACCTACTAGCCACCACGCGTGTGGCGCGGACACTCCAACAAACTCGAGAACGAACCATCACCAAAAGTCGCTGCCACCTAAACTAAATAAAGCCTGAGAACACGGACACACTGCCGCTGTGCCGTGCAGATCTACACGTAGATCTTCTACTACCTCTACTGGTCCGACTCTCTCCCGCTTTCTCCCGAAGAAGCCTTTAGCGAGCGCCCTACGGCTCGGCTGACGCCGGCCTTCTCTTCTCGAACGTCGGCTCGCATGCCGCGCATCGCGTCGGCCCGGAAGCCGTTACCGCTGTCCTTCCCGCCCCAATCGCTGCTTTCCGTCTCCATGGCCGCGCTGTTTCTCTTCACCAGGCCACACCCAGCGATCGTCGCCTGCATTTTCATGTGTATGGGTGTTTACCGCGCGGGGTGGTGGTCTTGAGGGCTGACGCTGGAGTGACAAAAACAAAATCGGTAGCAGGCTGAGCTGCAAAGCGTGATAAGAGACATGTTTTTTTCAGGTAGCAAAAGCTGCAAGCACCATCGAGAAAGCCTGAACCTATTTTGCTGATCTCTGTTAATAATTAGAGGGGGGCTAACTCGAAACCCTGCATGGATCTGCGAAAGCTGAGTTGCTGCTCCACTATCAGAGCTGCAGCATTCGTGTGATGTTAGTCATGCGAACGCCTGTCGGGGGTGTTTTTGATTTTCGCTACGTTTGTTGTGCCGTGTTTCTTTGGGGCGGAGTGCAAGCGTCATCGGTCGACGTTGAATTGCCGCCGAAACTTCAGCCTCACTATTCGCGCGGAACGTTGGTAAATTTCGCCGAGTTGCCCAACCTTCAGCTTCACTATTCGTGTGATATATGGGTCGTTCGTTGAGATGCCGAAGCTTCAGCTGGACTGTGATAACTGTGTGATACAGTGTATATGTATATGCACCACATCAGTACACCCAGTGCCTGCCCTGGTTCCTAATTCTAGAGAGATACAAAATTATGTGGTCACAGACTGTGAAACGAAGAAAACCCAAAACAAAAGTCAAACATGCACTAAAATTATACCAGGTAGTTGATTATTTATTTTCTGAATTCGGGGAGACGAAATATATACTTCGAAGTATATATATATATATATGATGGCTCGGTCGTTTCACGCATCTGGAGACAACCGAGGCAGAACCTCCCGGCGTGCATTGTGAGTGACAAACTGTCAAAAATATCCAAGGCCATTAATGGTCAAAACTAATGTAGCACTGATCAGGACCAAAAGTAGGAAGCAGAGGCGAGGACGACGTTTGCTCACCTTTCCGCTCACCCTCCCGCTCCGAGACCCCAACTCCTCAATCCTGCACAAATGGCCAGTAGGGGAGAGGGGGGTAGGGACGAGCGTTGAGAAAAAAGGGTACATACCGAACAGCCACAGGAGTACCATGATAAAAAAGGACTGCCAGGTGTAACGAAGGAGACATGCAAGGATGAGTTATCAGGCGTGTAGTTTCGGCCTTTCTTTCAACAGCGGCGCAGGAACAAGCGACTACTGACACGCGAAAACCAAGAAAAGGCCAAACGAAGACAGCCGTCTCCAGGAGGGACGTACGCACAGGGAAAGCAATTTGCCCAACACAAAACCCCCCGAACCGACGAAATGATTTTCCCCACCAACAACAAGCAGAAACGCTGAGTGGAGAAGGGGGGCAATTAAACGCGAACACGTACCTAAAATCGAAAAGTTGGGGCCGGGGGATTCAAGCGGGGGAAATGGTGTCCTCACCGGTATACGACATCCATGCCCTGCAAGACTTGTCCGAACACGGCGTGCTTGCCATCGAGCCACCCGCACGCCGCCGTGGTGAGGAAGAACTGGCTGCCGTTCGTGTCCGGGCCCGAGTTCGCCATACTCAGAACCTCGGGGGGGGGGGGGATAGTTGTTGTTCCGGGCGTGGTCATAGCTACACTTGTAGCTATATCTACAGAGTGAGTTCAATTGCTATATTGGACTTATTTCTCGATATTCGTGGAAAAATGAACGAAGGGATTCCATACCTAGTGAAAAGTGTGATCAGAATGAGGAAAAGTATACCAGGTACCAGGAACGCCTGCTGCGATAAAAGGTATTTTTTTTTCGCAGAAAACAGTTTCTGAATGACCTATTAAAGTCTGCTTAATCCAAAATCTTCGGAACGCTATTCTTTTTTGGCAAAACGATTTTGTTTTTGTATTCCTACGTAGGCCATGGGAGTTTGCATCGGGTTGCGCGTTCATTTGTTTTCAAAAATCGTGATTTTGCTTACTATTAGCATAGACCTCCTCCAAGTCAGGAACCTCGAAAAATAATAAGTGCACCTCTACCCTTATAGCATGTGTTCAGGGCATATAATACAGTGTAAGAGCTGTTTTTTCGGGCACGCTACACTCAAGACATGGATGATACGAATGTGATGATGAAGTAACATCCATAGACCAATTTTCCTGAGGTTTGTCCTAGCCCGCGGTAAAATAATCAAGCCAGCAATGAGCACCTCGTTGAAAGAAAACACAGAAAGAGTACGTACCGCAGTACCTGCCTACGCACGCAAGCAACCCAAGAAATATGTGCAAACATAAATCCACGACACCTACACCCCAAAAAAAAACAAAAAGAGAGAGAAAATATAGAGAGCAATATGGCGCTCTTCGCTGTCACGGGCTAGCGACTGCAGGACGATCGCAGGGTATCAAGGGGGACTGCGGCAAACCTTGGACTGAAGGCGTGTTTGGTTACCCTCGCCCCCCCCCCCTGAAAACCCGACATGCTCCGCCCCGGCATTGTAGGGATGCGAGGGTCTATGATCATACGACTACGGCCATGCATGAAAATGAAGAAGCACACCCCCTTTTCCCCCCTCTCCTCTTATCCGCCCCCCTCCCCTCGCACGCTCACACTGAATCGTCATTTTGAGTGTTTCCAGTTGTCAGCAAAACCAGAAAGGGAGAAACAAAGCGAATCGGAATGCAACCAACCAACATGGAGCTACTCGTACTCGTACCTTTCCCTCCCTTCCGTAGCAGCTCCCGCAACGGCCAAGCGCTAATCCAAACCAAACGCTCTACTACGGCCACGGATGACACGAGAGTGCACCCCCCCCCCTCCCCCTTAACCATCTCGCATGAACAAAACTACCGCCATCTACGGTTTCATCGACGAACCGCCATCCAAGCTGAGTGCCCAGTTTTCACCTGATGGACCTCTCGAATCAGAAAAATCCACCGCCACCTCGAGGACATAACTCCTTCTACGGATAAGGTTACATCGACCCGCAACTCACCCCTGGCCCGACATGCTTCAGCTTGGACATGTCCTCGTCTTTAAACTTCCCTCCGAAAATGGAAACCCCTCCCGTGCCGTCGCCCCTGGTGAAGTCGCCCCCCTGGATCAGAGTAGGAGGGAGGCTTGACGCGTTACAACATACGAGTATACGGGCACGATTCGGTTTGAGCAATACGATGATCATGGTTTGCACAATAAAAGAGGATTGATCATGGTTTAAAAGACGAACTCAAGATATAGCTTGGTCACTGGATCAGGGTGCTCTTTTAGCCACGCCAGATAGAAACGGCAAGCGACGTTGCACCTATCGAACGACACATGCTACGATAGAGGTATAAGGTATACCTTTTTTTGGCTGAAACGTTTTCGGAATGACGGGGAAAGCACTCCTTAACCCAAAATCATCGTTTTTTTTCTTGTGTTGCAGTATTTTTCATTTTCTTGCTCAAGCCATGGGATTTCTCATCGGGTTTCTACTACTAATAGCAACTTTTATGTCCCTCCAAAAGCAGTTTTTGACTCACTATTACTCAGTATTACTTAGTGTTAGTATACACCTCCACAAGTGAGGAGCTTCAGAACAAAAAAACGGTGCACCTCTACCGTAGCTTCAGAAAAAAACAAACAAACAAACAAACAATGGCACAACAGCTGACCTTACCTGGACCATGAAGCCCGGAATGATGCGATGGAAGGGGGATCCCTTGTACCCGAAAGGCTTCTTTCGTTTCTGCATCATCACGCCCCGCCGTAACAAAAAAGAAAAAAAAAAAACGAAACGAAACGAAAAATCGATCACGACAGCGTGCACCAAGACCACGAGGAGACGGAAAATAGCCGCGGGTGTTATGTATGTTTCTTTTTCACAGACATATAGACACACGCTCCCTGAACTATGCAGCCTCAGATTGTGTTCTCCTCATATACAGGATGTACATCCTGCATGAGGATGTATACATAAAACCCCGAAAGTCACCGCGAACGAAGTATCACACTCTTTGTAAAGATGCGTTGCGGCGAAATCATCGACCTCAAAGCTATTGTTTGTTATTTTTNCACCTGATGGACCTCTCGAATCAGAAAAATCCACCGCCACCTTGGGAGACATAACTCCTTCTACGGATAAGGTTACATCGACCCGCAACTCACCCCTGGCCCGACATGCTTCAGCTTGGACATGTCCTCGTCTTTAAACTTCCCTCCGAAAATGGAAACCCCTCCCGTGCCGTCGCCCCTGGTGAAGTCGCCCCCCTGGATTAGAGCAGGACGGCGGGCGGCTTGACACGTTACAAGATATACTGGCACGATTCGGTTTGAACGATACGATGATCATGGTTTGCGTAATAAAAGATGATCGATCATGGTTTGTGCCATAAAATATTATCGACCATGGTTTGCGCAATGAAATATGATTGATCATGGTTTGTACAATAAAAGACGATCGATCATGGTTTGCACAATAAAAGATGATTGATCATGGTTTGCACCATAAAAGACGGTCGCTCGCGGTTTGCACCATAAAAGATGATTGGTCATGGTTTGCACCATAAAAGATGATTGATCATGGTTTGCGCGATAAAAGATGATTGATCACGGTTTGCACGATAAAAGACGAGTTCAAGATATGCTTGGTAACTGGATCAGGGTGCTCTTTTTCGCCACGCCAGATAGAAACGGCAAGCGCATGCTGCACCTATCGAACGACGCGTGCTGTGTACGATAGAGGCAGAGGTATACCTTTTTCTGGTTGAAACGTTTTCGGAATGATCTATTAAAGCCTCCTTAACCCAAAATCGTCGTTGCAACATTTTTTTTTATTGTCAAGCTAGGCCATGGGACTGTTCATCGGGTATATACGTGTAGCACTTTTATTTTCCTCCAAAATCAGCTATTTTACGTAGTATTACTTAGTATTTACTTACTGTAGTATTACTTAGTATTACTTAGTACTACTTAGTATTACTTAGTATTGATACACACCTCCACAAGCGAGCAGAGCCTGCAGCACTTTTATTTTCCCTCCAAAATCATTTTTTTGACGTCGTATTACTTAGTACTACTTAGTATTAGTATACACCTCCACAAGTGAGGAGCTTCAGAAAAAAAACAAAACAAAAAAGCACAGTGCACCTCTACCGTAGCACGTGCACGCACAGCAGCTGCCGGCACCGCTCACCTGGACCATGAAGCCTGGAATGATGCGGTGGAAGGGGGACCCCTTGTACCCGAAAGGCTTCTTTCGTTTCTGCATTGAACATCACGCCCCGCCGTAACAAAAACAAAAATAAAAAAAAGCAAAATCGATCAGGACAACGTGCAAACCAAGACGACGAGGACACGGAAAAGAGCCGGGTGTTGTTATATATATACTTCCTCTGTCCCATAAGTCTGTGCAGTTATTGGCGCTTGGTCATAAGGGTACTTGTACGTTGACGTTTAGCCTTTAGTCGGGTGCGTTAGAAAGGTAAAACGCATACGAAGCTCACTAAAAAAAAAAAAAAAATCGAAGGTGATCTTCTACACTAAAATTAGGTCTAAATATACCCATTTTGGCCCCATTTTGAGAATTATTTTAGGAACTTTTTTGAGAATTTTTTGAGAATTTTTTGAGAATTCTGTTGATATTTCGTGATTACCACCCCAAACCTCCCCCACACACACTACAAACGATGGATATGCCCCCAAGTACCCCCCCACCTCGCCCCAAGGGCGGCGAGCTTTCAGTAGGCCGTCGCATTGCACTTGCGGTGGAGGTTGCGCTGGCTATTCCGCCAGGCAAGGTGAGGCTGCCCAAGGGCGTTTGTTTTCCCCTGGGAACCCCCAAGTGTCTTGGTTTTAGTGTAGGAACCCCAAGTGTATTGGTTTTAGTGTGGGACCCCAAGTGTCTTGGTTTTAGTGTGGTTCTCCAACTGTCTTGGTTTTAGTGTGGGGTCAATATTGTACTGGTTTTAGTATAAGGGACTTCAACATGGAGACGTGGGGGTTGGGATAAGGCCCTACTGTTGTTTGGTTTGCCCCGCAAGTGTCTTGGTTTTAGTGTGGGTCCACCAAGTATCTTGGTTTTAGTGTGGGACCCCCAGCTGTCTTATTTTTTGTATAGGGGATCACTATTATACTGGTTTTANGTATTATTTACTGGCACGTACGTACGAAACACGGCCTCATGCAGAAAGCCCGGGAAATCGGCTTATCCACTCCCGCGGGAAAAAAAACTTCGAGCGCCCGCCACGCGAGCCACAGAGCTCGGATCGAGCCCAAACCTCGACCAATGTGTCCGGGCGGGCTTGCTGTGTCGGAGCACTTAGCGTTTTACAGAAAAGTGCTCGTACGAAGAGAAAAGTTGCGAAAAGTGCGAAAAATTTACAAACATAACTATAGATATGTACGCGTGATGATGTTGTGGCACCCATGCTTCGGAGACAACCGGAACATATTCGGAACTAGGGGCATGAAATTGAGTCACGGCCTTCCCCTGTCGACCCTCTTAGCGTTTTGGCGCGAAAACAGACCAAAAAGCACAACTTCAGCCCGTGTACAACAAAACTGTACACCGAAATTTCTGCTGAATTTGCTGAGGACCCAAGCTTGAGGAGCCCTACGAATGCGTTCACCCCCAACGACGAAAAATGAAAGCGCAAGCCGTCGAGCATCCCCACGGCCGAGGTATACACCGAATAGTATTGCAGAGCACAGAGGGTATACCATCGACACGATGGCTGTTGAGCAGTTCCCAAGTTAACGAGCTCGACGGTCATTAGTATCTGCCTCAAAAGGCAAAAAAAAAAAAAGTGCTACGACTTGCCCCCGCCCCCCCTCCCCTACCATCCCCTAGAAAACAAAAATGCAGCAGCAGCAGCATCGCGGAAGCAGAGTACAGTAGTAGCCTACGTATTATCTGTGATGCGGAAAAACAAAAAAATACAGTCAAGTAGTGGGAATAGATAGGCAAACGAAACGTGGTTTCTGCTACAGTGCGGGCAAAAACATCGTTAGCTGTGAAATTCGTTCGCAAAACATTATTGTGAGTTCGAAAAAACAAACGTGTTCGACACTCCCAGGATAACAATACCCAAATTTCTATGTGGTGTGATAGTAACATAACGCCCCTCCTGGGTTGGAGGGGCAAACAGCCGGGAGGGGGGCGGTGTACTCCTCAGCCGCATGTCACGCATGGCCGTAGTCGCATTATCATAGACCCTCGCATCCCTACAATTCCGGGACGGAGCACGTCGGGTTTTCACCGACCAGGCAGGCATTGCTTGAAAAAAAGCGAGAAGCGCCGTGAGGTGTTGGGCGAGTCGCATCAAGGATGGGCTGTATCCTCTGCTGAAAACCGCTTGTGAGGCGGACTTTCTTGGACATGGATGGCAGCAACGAATGAGTTAAATGGCGCGGGGGGGGGG
>MEHQ01004495.1:293283-336374 GCA_008828725.1 Saccharina japonica | reverse complement strand
GGGGTACTTCATTTTCATGCATGGCCGTAGTCGTATGACCATAGGCCCTCGCATCCTTACAATGCCGGGACGGGGCATGTCGGGTTTTCACCGACCAGGCAGACATTGCTAGCACCAAGCACGAAGCGCGGGGGGGTCGAAAGCACGAGGGGCGGAAGAGTGATGTGCCCACATCGTTTTTTTAGGTTCACGTAACATTATACCTGGTACGTAACAGGTAGTTAGTTAGTCGGTGGGACCTGTGGACGAGAACAAAGAAAATAGAAGATAATGGAGATATGATCGATCGTTGCCTGGTTTTGGCATGAGATTGAGGGGTGGCGTCATGTGTTGGTACCTCGAAAAAGAAAAAGAAGGCCCGATTCGATGACGATGGTCCATTCAAACAGCAACAGAACGAAAAAAAACAAAAAAAAAACAGGGAGACGAAAGGAAGCATAAAATCGTCCCGTCGCGCCATCCAGGCAGAGAGCTGAAATGGGGGCGAGAGACTCTGGCCCTTCGCTCGGCCCTATGCTGATACGATTTCCGTTAAAAGCTGGGCGGTGACAGCGGTCGGCAAGCGAAAATGCGAGAGGAGACCGCGGTTTGACCGCTCGAGAGACCGCCCCTACACTAAAACTAGTATATTATGGCGACAAGAGACCGCCTTGACGCGTTCACAATAACCGGTTTGACCGCTTGACTGACCGCCCTCCTACACTGAAGAAAGTATAATAAGGCCGAAAGCGGCTTCGACGCGTCCACAGCAACCGGTTTGACTGCTTGACTGACCGCCCCGTACACTACCAGTAGTACATTAACAATATAATAATATGGCCAAAAGAGGCCTTGACGCGTCCGTAAAATCCGGTTTGACCGCTTGACTGAACGCCCTTCTACACTAAAAATAGCATAATACGGCCTTGACGCGTCCACAAACAACGGTTTGACCGCTTGACTGACCGCCCTCCTACACAAAAAAAAGGATACTAAGGCCAAAAGAGGCCTTGATGTGTCTATAACAACATTTGACCGCTTGACTGACCGCCCCTCTACACCCAAACACGTATATACTGAGGTCTAAAAAAGCCGTGACGCGCCCGCAAAAACGCGCAAAAACCGTTTTCATCGCTCGACTGACCTCCACCCTACACTAAAACTACTGTAGTACATCAAGGCCCAAAGACGCCGTGATGCGTCCACAAAAAAGTGGTTTGGCCGCTTGACAGGCCTCCCTTCCCCTACACGAAAACTGGTACACTCAAGTTCAAAAGAGGTCATTACACGCTCACGAAATCTCCCTACACTGTGAGTATTACGGGCGGCCGTAGTAAATAGGACCTTCGGTACACACAAAAACCTATATAATTATTACCTATTTTTACTAACAACATTTGGTCCTATTTACTANACAAGGAGCAGAAGAGTGAGGTGCCTCATCGTTTTTTTCAAGTTCGCGCAAAACTGTACGTAGCAGGTAGTTAGTTAGTCGGTGGGACCTGTGGACGAAAACAAAAAAAAAGTCGAAGATAATGGAGATATGATCGATCGTTGCCTGATTTTGGCATAAGATTGAGGGGTGGCGTCAAGTGTTGGTACCTCGAAAAAGAAAGAAAAGGCGCGATTCGACGACGATGGTCCATACAAACGGCAAAATAAGCAACACAAAACCAAGGGAGACGAAAGGAAGCATAAAATCGTCCTGTCGCGCTATCCAGGCACAGCTGAAATGGGGGCGAGAGACTCTGGCCCTTCGCTCGGCCCCAATATGATACGATTTCCGTTACAAGCTGGGCGGTGACAGTGGTCGGCAAGCGAAGATGCGAAAGGAGAACGCGGTTTGACCGCTTGAGAGACCGCCCCCTACACTAAAAATAGTATATTGTGGCGAAAAGAGACCGCCCTGACGCGCCCACAAAAACCGGTTTGACCGCTTGACTGACCGCCCTCCAACACTGAAAATAGTATAATAAGGCAAAAAGCGGCTTTGACGCGTCCACAACAAACGGTTTGACCACTTGACTGACCGCTCCGTACACTTATCAATATTATGCTGAAAATAGTATATTATAGCCAAAAGAGGCCTTGACGCGTCCGTAAAATCCGGTTTGACCGCTGGACTGACCGCCCTCTTACACTAAAAAAAATATAATAAGGCCAAAAGCCAAAAGCGGTTTTGACGCGTCCACAACAAACGGTTTGACCGCTTGACTGACCGCGTCGTACACTAACAATAGTACACTAACAACAATATATCATGGCCAAAAAAGGCTAACAATAGTACACTAACAACAGTATATTATGGCCAAAAGAGGCCTTGATGCGTTCGTAAAATTCGCTTTGACCGCTTGACTGAACGCCCTCCTACACTAAAAATAGTATAATAAGGCCTTGACGCGTCCACAAAAAACGGTTTGACTGCTTGACTGACCGCCCTCCTGCACCAAAAATAGTACACTAAGGCCAAAAGAGACCTTGATATGTCTATAACAACATTTGACCGCTTGACTGACCGCCCCTCTACACCAAAATTGGTATACTAAGGTCTAAAAAAGCCGTGACGCGCCCGCAAAAACCCGCAAAAACCGGTTTCATCGCTCGACTGACCTCCACCCTACACTAAAACTGCTGTAGTACATTAAGGCCCACAGACGCCTTGACGCGTCCACAAAAAAATGGTTTGGCCGCTGGACAGGCCTCCCTTCCCCTACACGAAAACTGGTACACTCAAGTTCAAAAGAGGTCATTACACGCTTACGAAATCTCCCTACACTGTAAGTAGTACGGGCGGCCGTAGTAAATAGGGGACCTACTTCACACCTATTTTTACTAACGACATTCGGTCCTATTTACTAGTGTTTACTATGGTGTCCCGTAATAATAGTATGGACCATATCTGTTTTTGACTGGCTTTGATCGCTTTGCGGACCCTTCGGGTTCCCCTTTTATTTCAGTATACCTTTTTTTTGGGGTAAGTTAGCCTGTGACCACGGGAATCGACCGTGTCAAGTGTTGGATTAGTACGGACAGATGGAGGTACTGGATAGAGAGACCGGCACGGTTTTTAATGTGAAGACAACAACAACAACAACAATAGTAAATAGGACCTACGGAACACACAAATACCTACTGTATATAGTTACCTATTTTTACTGCCAATATTTGGTCCTATTTACTAGTATTTACTATGGTCCCTTCCCGTAAGAGTATACTAAGGTAAAAAAAAAGGCCGTGACGCGCCAACAAAGACCGGTCTCCTAACATATCATTAGTCTCGGCAAATGCTTATCGAGCGTCCGCTGCTTGAAAACCCCAGCTCACCTGGGGAAGGGACGGTTCCTCGTCATCATCTGCTGGCGACGACTGCATGCGCGGCACCGTGGGGGGCAAAGAGGAAGGAGCGAGACAGCAGCAGGAAAATGAAACGATCGCACCTTCGAGGTTCATGAAGAATAGAGATAGTTGGGTCTCGACCAGGCAAACGGCTCGGTTGCACCGGAGGGCAGGGATGGAAAACAAGCATCAGCATCAAGTTTTTTTACACCAAGACAAACTAAGGGGCAGCCGTCGACCCGACGACGCTACAAACGTATCATATGAACACATAGCGCGCGGGCCAGAGTTTTTATGTGCCTCGTGTGTAACACGAGAAGGCCGTCCCTGCGTCCACTACCACGACACCACAAAAAAAAATGAAGTACACCTCCAACATTGCCAGATCGCGCATTTGTTTCATCTACAAGTGCACACCGCGATACATAACTAAACAGGCGTGACATCGTGAGGTCTATCCTTCTGAACCGTAGAACCTCCAGGCGGGCAGGACATGTGTGCAGCTACCCGTGCAATGGGCCGGAGCGTGCGCCTGGAGGGTGCGTTGGAGCGTGCGTCTAGAGGGTGCGTTGGGGCGTCCCCACACTGGGGTCCTGGAGTTAACGAGGGGCCCTTCGTAATGCTTGCGGCGCTCACCAAAAGTTATCACCATTCTTGATACTGCTGTGCATTCAAAAGGCGTTACCCACTGGCCTACTTAAGTCGCGTGACTGAGTGGGCCAGTGAGTATCACAGTAAATAGCACGTGACTTAAGTAGGCTCAACGGATAGGACCTTACAATCAACAGATATGCGTGTACGAGTAGGATAACATGTGTGTCTGTAAAAATCAGCCACTGTTGTGTCCGCTCTGTCCGCAAATATAAGGATGTTTTTGGACACTCGTGTTGGTACCTCAACAGTCCTTGCATTTCCAGACATGGTACCGAAAAGGCGTGTCGCGGCGTTGGGATCTCTGTTAGAGGCGACTAGGCCCGAGCACGAAAAAAACTCGCAGGAAGAACAGCACGGCAGGGAAGGGGAGCAACGACAATCGTACAAGACCCACCGTGTGCGCACTCATATCGTCGCGTGGGGATGTCGTCGCACCCCAACCGCTGACTCGGGAGAGGGAGGGACCATTCAAAATCTTAAAACCTTTTGCATGAAACTCAAAGCCTAAACATTTTGCTTCGTAGAACAACCAATAGTACCGCAGTCTACCCGTATAGACTATACGTGTTACATGTGGGAAATAAGCGTAACATCGACCGCCGACGTAGTAAAGTGAACCACTATTAAATATTAAAATAGTACAGTAACTAGAGGGTTTTCAATCGATCGCCGGAAACAAAAGCATCACCAGATTCCGATAGTGCTGCCGTACAGCAGTACCTGGTAGCAAGTAGGCAGCGTACTTTTCCTATGCCTGTTGGTCTACGAGCCCGTATTGTGTGAATGGGTATCACCTACGAGTACCGGCACAGCAGTCATCACCGTAAGCATACTCGTATACAGATACCAGGTGCCTGCTACCTGGTATTACGCAAGATAACACCCTCGCTCGGACGAATTTTTTTCAAAGCTGATTTCCTCGACACCGGCGAGAGTACAAAAACGCCAAGCGGGTGCGTCTACAGAAAGGTGTCGACGAAACAATTTCTAAGCCAACATTTCGGTTTTTTTCACGCGCTTTCCTCGCCATGAAGAAAGCCTCTTTGGAAATCCCCCCTATGATAGTATGATAGGACGCATGCTACTACGGTAGAGGCGCACCGTGTTTTTTCTCAGGGTGGCCACTTGAAGAACTTTTCACCCACACAAAAACTGATTTTTAGAGGAAGCTGAAAATGCTACAGTAGGCGATGAACGATCCCATGGCTCAAGTATAAAAATGAAAAATACTGCAACACATGAACGAAAATGAACGAAATTCCGACGATTTGGGGTTAAGGCGCCCCCGTCATTTTAGAAAACGTTTAGCCAAAATAAGGTATACCTCTCGTATCGTAGCACGAGTCCTAGAGGGGGTTCTTATCTTGCGTGACAAAATAGATGAACCGTACCTGGTACACGGTACTCGTATCATACATACACCCAAGGTATACAGCTACCAGGTACCTGGTATTAAATGGTACGGTAGTAGTACCAGGTATGACAGTGGGTACCCGATTTAAGAGCCCCTCGTGACGAGTCAAAGCAAGCGCTCTCAACTACACATTGCTCTTATCTGTAGTGGACAATATATAGCTTTTAGTATAGGCGGGACATGCCGATTTGACCGCTCTTAAATCTCGAATGCTCTTATCTTGGGCGTTCTTGAATCGGGGTACAGCAGTACCCACTGTATACACTCAGCTAGCAAAGATGAGCTTCGACGAAACCCTCGAGCTCNCTAACAACATTTGGTCCTATTTACTAGTGTTTACTATGGTCCCCCGTAATAGTACACTACTGTAGTACGGGGTGGGCTAATGTAGTAAATAGGACCTACGGTACACACAAAAACCTACCACTCTGTTCCGAAACATAAGAACCTTAATCACATTAATATTACATTAAAACGGTGCTTATGTTTCGGGACAGAGTGGTATGTATTTACCTATTTTTACCAACAATATTGCTATTACGGGCAAGGAGCATAGGTACACACAAAAACCTATACATTTACCTATTTTACTAACAATATTTGGTCCTATTTACTAGTGTTTACTATGGTCCCCGACTATTACGGGGGACCATATTAAATAGGACCTACGGTACAAACAAAAACCTATATAGTTACCTATTTTTACATACAATATTTGGTCCTATTTACTACGGTCCCCGTGGTCCCCTGTAATAGTATACTAAGGCAAAAAAAAAGGCCGTAACGCGCCCACAAAGACCGGCCTCCTAACATGCCATTGTGTCGGAAAATGCTTGTCGAGCGTACGTATGCTGCTTGAACACCCCAGCTCACCTGGGGAAGGGACGGTTCCTCGTCGTCGTCTGCTGGCGACGACTGCATGCGCGGCACCGTGGGGGGCAAACAGGAAGGAGCGAGACAGCAGCAGGAAAATGAAACGATCGCACCTTCGAGGTTCATGAAGAATAAAGATAGTTGGGTCTCGACCAATCAAACGGCTCGGTTGCACCGGATGGGAAGGGATGGAAAACAAGCATCAGCATCAATATTTTTGACACCAGACAGACAGACAGACCAAGGGGCAGCCGTCAGCCCGACTACGCTACAAACGTATCATATCAACACATAGCGCGCCGTCCAGAGTTTGTATGTGCCTCGTGCGTAACACGAGAAGGCCGTCCCTGCGTCCACTACCACGACGCCACCACAACAACCCCCCCCCTTAAAAACAAATATATAGTACACCTCCAATATTGCCAGATCGCGCATTTGTTTCATCCACAAGTGCACACCGCGATACAGAACTTAACAGGCCTGACATCACGAGGTCTATCCTTCTGAACCGTGGAACCTCCAGGCGGCCAGGAACGAATCTGCGCGCGTCTGTACACACGCCGTGCGTGCAGCTATCCTCGCAATGGGCCGGAGCGTGCGCCTGGAGGGTGCGTTGGAGCGTGCGTCAAGAGGGTGTGTTGCGGCGTCTCCACGCTGGGGTTCTGGGGTTAGCGAGGGGCTCTTCGTAATGCTCGCGGCTCTCACCAAACGCTATCACCATTCTCGATACGGTTCATTCAAAAGGCGTTAGGTACCCACCTCGCCTACTTAAGTCACGTAACTGAGTAGGCCAGTGGGTATCACAGTAAATAGCACGTGACTCAAGTAGGCTCAACGGTTAGGGACCTTACAATCAACAGATATGCGTGTACGAGTAGGAAAACATGTGTGTCTGTAAAAATCAACCACTGCTGTGTCCGCTCTGTCCGCAAATATAAGGATGTTTTTGGACAGTCGTGTTGGTACCTCAACAGTCCTTGCATTTCCGGACATGGTACCGAAAAGGCGTGTCGCGGCGTTGGGGTCTCTGCTTGAGGCGACTAGGCCCGAGCACGAAAAAAACTCGCAGTATGAGCAGTACGGCAGGGAAGGGGAGCAACGACAATCGTCGAAGGCCCACCGTGTGCGCACTCATATCGTGGCGTGGGGATGTCGGCGCACTCCAACCGCTGACTCGGGAGAGGGAGGGACCATTCAAAATCTTAAAACCTTTTGCATGAAACTCAAAGCCTAAACCTTTTGCTTCGTAGAACAACCAATAGTACCGCAGTCTACCCGTATAGACTATACCTGGTACGTGTTACATGTGGGAAATAAGCGTAACATCGACCGCCGACGTAGTAAAGTGAACCACTATTAAATTTTAAAATAGTGCAGTAACTAGAGGGTTTTCAATCGATCGCCGGAAACAAAAGCATCACCAGATTCCGATATTGCTGCCGTACAGCAGTACCTGGTAGCAAGTAGGCGGCGTACTTTTCCTATGCCTGTTGGTCTACGAGCCCGTATTGTGTGAATGGATATCACCTACGAGTACCGGCACAGCAGTCATCGCCGTAAGCACACTCGCATATAGGTACCAGGTGCCTGCTACCTGGTATTACGCAAGATAGCACCCTCGCTCGGACGAATTTTTTTCAAAGCTGATTTCCTCGACACCGGCGAGAGTACAAAAACGCCAAGCGGGTGCGTCTACAGAAAGGTGTCGACGAAACAATTTCTAAGCCAACATTTCGGTTTTTCACGTGCTTTCCTCGCCACGAAGAAAACCTCTTTGGAAATTCACCCTAGGACGCATGCTACGGTAGAGGCACACCGTGTTTTTTCTCAGGGTAGCCACTTGAAGAGCTTTTCACCCACACAAAAAAAAAAACTGATTTTTAGAGGAAGCTGAAAATGCTACAGTACGCGATGAACGATCCCATGGCCCAAGTATAAAAATGAAAAATGCAGCAACAAATGAACGAAAATGAACGAAATCCCGACGGTTTGGGGTTAAGGAGCCCCGTCGTTCAGAAAAACGTTTAGCCAAAATAAGGTATACCTCTCGTATCGTAGCACGAGTCCCAGAGGGGGTTCTTATCTTGAGTGACACATATATGAACCGTACCTGGTACACGGTACTCGTATCATACATACACCCAAGGTATACAGCTACCAGGTACCTGGTATTAAATAGTACAGGAGTAGTACCAGGTATTACAGTGGGTACCCGATTTTAAGAGCGCCCCGTGACAATCTTGAGCCAAAACAAGCGCTCTTAACTACACATTGCTCTTCTTATCTGTAGTGGACAATATATAGCTTTTAGTATAGGCGGGACAGGCCGATTTGACCGCTCTTAAATCCCGAATGCTCTTATCTTGGGCGTTCTTGAATCGGGGTACAGTACCCACTGTATATATTAGGCGGTTTACGTACGTAGTGCGCCGAGGTTTTGACCGCCTTGTTACATGGCCGCCTTATTCATTCCACCTTGTGAGTGCAAGTGCCCGGTCATGACGGGCGACTTTGACCGCCTTTACGTCGAGTGGCCGCCTTGTTATTCGTGCTGCCCTATGCGTACAGGCGTACAGGCCCCACTACGTACATATGACTGCTGCTGCTGTATACGACGTACTTGGTACGTATGCGTATACGTAACGTAAAAGGAGATGTCCCGAACGGCGGAAAACAAGAACAGATATCATACGAACATACATCTGCATAATTTGCTGCTGTTTGCAGCAGTTGTATATACGGTTAACAGACAGTTGTACATACATAAGAGTATCGGTGTGTACTTTTGGTACTCCTCACATCAGAACGCATGCTCGTCTTCTTCTGCTGAGACGAGCCCGCCCCGTTGAGCAGCTGCGCCCCGAAGTAGCCCCCCGCGAACAAGAGCGCCCCGCCGGCCAGGGTGAGGACACTTCTCCATTTGCCAGACGCAGGAGGGGGCGGGGGGGGCGAGTGGCCGGATCCTGAAGAGCCCGTTGTTTTTGGCCCTGCAGGATCTATTTCTTGCCCCTGCCCAGCCCCAGCAGCAGCAGCAGGTCCACCACTAGCGGTGGCCCCTGCCCCGGTACTCGAGGTAGAAAGAGAGGCTCCACGGTAGGCTGCAGAAGAGCGCGAGAAGGAGCCTCTAGAAGAGTAAAAGCGGGTGGTGCTGGTGGTGGTGGTGCTGCTGCTGCTGCTACTGCTGTTGGCACCGCTGCTGCCTGTGGGTGAAGTGTTTCTTGAGAGCAGTAGGTTAGTCCCGGGAGCACGCGGCCCGAAGGGAGCACCACGAGCGGTCGCGCGAGCGACGGCCTGATAGCATCCTCTACGGGAGGAGAGGTACATGGTGCTTGCTCCTACACACGGCAGCCCTGTCTCTGGTGCTGCTAGTGGGCGGCGTCTGTCGTCGCGTTTGAATTCGAACATGAAATCGTCCCGGAGACAAAACGCCTTCGGTTTTCTGTATAACTCCTTCGTATCGTAATTCACCGAGCTCGCCGATTTCACCGCCCTGGCACGAAAGTACCCGCTCACTGGCGAGAGCAAGCAGAGCTACGTACATAGGCATGGAATATACAACTCCTCATTACCCGGCTCCCCCTGGTGCAAAGAAAGGCCAGCTTCCACTCGGTGAGCTTAGGCAGTTGCTTCTCTCTGCTGGGAGGAACGGATTGCGACAGACTTGTCTCATGCAAAACGCCGTACGACTCCTGCGTAGGGCTGTGCTTCTGTTGATAAGAGAGTTCACAGTTCAGTTCACAGGGGGTGCCAGGCAGCCCTCCTCAGGGATAGCGAACGTACCGAAATCTATTTGTTCTTCCTTGATTGTGCTTGTCGGTGTATCTGGGATGGCGATATCTACAGGGTCGATGCACTGCAGCTTGCCTCAAATCCCCAAATTGATTTTCGTGTGTACGTACGTATGTGCGTCTGTTACCTCTGTAGATAAGAACCTCGCCAATTTCAGGTTTCGGCCTTTCAGCGCTGATCGGTATACCGGCACCATAGCTCATGGCTCTCGCATGTGCTCTCGTGTGCTCTCGGCGTATGATCATCACGTCACGATCACGATACGGCTCGCTCTGCGGCTGTGCACGGGAATCTGGTAAAATCCTCTGTGCCCTATATACGAAGTCTCATACAGCAGCAGTTCGACCAGCAGAACACCTATTAATAATAAGAAACAGGAACTCTGGTCCAGGCTGGATTTCTTATTTGAAGAGATGTTCTACACTAATTTCAATGTTACGAATCCCGAATTTCTTATCTCCCCCTAAGTTTCAGCCTGGATTTCGTAGCCTGTTTCGTATTATTGATGGGTGCCCTGTACACGTACAGTCGTACATCTAAACCCTCTTGGGACTTGATTACCTTGATTATAGTCGTACGGAGGGGAGAATGGACGGTAAAAAGTGACGATTACGTACAGCAACAACGGCCACTGCTGAGGTTTTTGATTGGGGGATTGTACGTAGGGGTGATAAAAGTTGGTGTCTTGAGAGTTTTAATCGGAGGAGGCGTACGGCAAAGGAGGCGCAACATGAAATCAGAATTATCCTTACGTACCCGTACCTCGTACTCATACTGCGTGGGCACTGACGCTTCTCGTAGACGGTTGAAAACACCAACAGTTTTATCGGTTTTTTTTCCCGATATCTCGGAGGTCCCAAAGCCGTGAGAGTTTCCAGGATACTGGTGGCTACGTGTCGCTGCGATTCAGACAGTTGTCGTGATTTGCAGTTGACACGACGAGCCACGAGGCACGGGCTGGCAGCGCCGCCACGCGAACATGCCCGCCACTGAGAAACGGCGATATTTGTACACCAACAGCGAGGGTTGTGCTCAAGATGCCTCGCGCTCGCTCGATGGTGCCTGGGTGGCATCGTCCCTCGGGGTTGATGCCCGCCGAAAGCGTTGGACCAACAACAACAACAACAACGACAACTACGACAACAACGAAAACAACAACAACGGCAAATACTGATTGTACAGCTCCCCCCCCCCCCCCCCCCCCCCCCCCCCCCCCCCCCCCGATTCCCATATTCCCCCCGTCGCCCTGACCCCCTAACCCCGCCGCCCCCGCCCTATACCTGCTCTCCACTCCAAACCCGCGCTAACGGTACCTGACGCTACTCGAAAAAGCTCCTGCGGCTTATCGCTTGGGTGACGGTGGCGATGGCAGTTCGGGGAGTAATCTGACATCTCTGCTTCCCATGGCGGAGCCTTCGGGCCAGGCGGCGAAGCGGCCTGGTGGGGTATTGGGCCACTCGGTGAGCGCATTATACATACCGTGTACTGGTAGCGCTTAAGGTGATGAAGATGAGACACTGACTGCCCTCGGGCGAATTTCCGAGCCGGATTTCCACAAAAACAGGCGCGGGGGGGGGGGGGGGGGGGGGGGGGGCGGAGCACCGAAAACAGGCGAGGGGGGGGAGACCAGGCAGCCAGAATGAATGGTGGCTTTGGGAAAATGATCTGGTCGAAACCTTGTCATTACTACGGCCAGTGCCCAGCCCTGCAGTTACCGGGACAAAGCTTGCTTCCGGGACAAAATGCCTGGAATCCGACTCGGTTCATTTTTTACAGCGGTAAATGGTTGGAGCCTAGGTTATCGGTTGGCGTTTGCATCCCCCCTCCCCCTCCCTCCCTTCCCTTCATCCCTCCCTCTCTCCATTGTTTTAACTCACGCCTCACCTACCCCCGCCCGGCTGCCCGCTCGTGCGGAGGCAGGCGACGGAGTCGAAGCGTCTCAAGCGGCTGGAGAAGAACCGCGAGTCCGCCCGAGAGTGCCGCCGGAGAAAGAAGGAGGGCAAGGAGAGGCTGGAGGCTCAGCTCGCTGCCCTCGAGGCAAGGAAACCCCTCCGTCCCACTATCACTACTCTAAGCACCGAACCGCCCTACAATGCGACAGCGCCTTTTTATCAACTCCCCTCCCCCCCCCTCCCCTCCCCTTCCAATCTTTTGAAGCTGACATCCATATGCAAGAAAGTCCGCCTCACAAGCGGTTTTTCGTAGGATGCAGCTCACCCAACCCTTCGTGCGACTCGCCGAACACCTCACGTTTTGCCTCGCGCTTCGTGCTAGCAAGAGTCTGCCTGGTCGGTGAAAACCCGACATGCTCCGTCCCGGCATTGTAGGGATGCGAGGGTCTATGGCCATACGACTACGGCCATGCATGAATATCGAGTACCCCCCCGCCCCTCCCCCCTCCGCCCTCCCCATAAAAAAAACTGGTGTTTGTTCTAGACGACCGATCGGGTGGGCGGCTCCGTCCCCCCCCCCCCCGCCCCTCCCCCCTCCGCCCTCCCCATAAAAAAAACTGGTGTTTGTTCTAGACGACCGATCGGGTGGGCGGCTCCGTCCCCCCCCCCCCCGCCCCTCCCCCCTCCGCCCTCCCCATAAAAAAAAGCTGGTGTTTGTTCTAGACGACCGATCGGGTGGGCGGCTCCGTCCCCCCCCCCCCCGCTTTATTTCCTCTCCTGCGGAGGCTTCATATTTGGTGCCGCCAACCAAGAGGAGCATTGAATGTGCTGGAACGTTTTCTTCTACCCCCTCCTACCCGCGGCGAAACAGGAAGGGGATAAGATTAGTAAAAAGGGTATTCGTATTTTATGGAAACAACGTAACGAGCGCCTACCTGTTGGAGGTGTCTCTGTGAGGAGTAGGAACGGCGCTCCGTCTCGGAAGGGATGCGTGGTCAATGATCAAATGACCTAACCGCAACATATATTCCACACTAATCCCAAGTATTTTATCCCCATATTCGTGGGACCAGTTCTTAAGGGGTTAAGGCAAGCAACAAATGAGTATGCCCCCCCCCCCCCCCCCCCCCCTTTTCCGTTTTTATTTTTATTCTCGGTGTTCCCGAAATCATTTTCTTCGTTTTTCTTTTTTTTTCCCGGCACGCTCTTACAATAGGAGGAAAACCTGAACCTGCGGCTGCGGCTGAACGTCGGAGACGAGGCGGAGGACGAGGAAAACTCGGAGATCTCGGAGATCAAGTCGCGTCTGGACGACATGGTGGCGAGCGGGGTCGATGAGGGAGAGATCTTGCAGACGATGGACATGCTCAAGGACAGATTTGCAGACTACGGCAGGTGCGAATATATGAGTTTTTCCGCTTGACCTATTGATATGATAGGTTTGGCACATCGGGCAGACAATCGATTCCCCCGTGGATTATTTCTAGATATTTTGGGGGCAGATAGATGTATGTTCTGTATGATCTGTTTGATCTGTATGATCTAGCTCCATGTTGCCGGGTGGGAGCCGTATGTATCACCTGGGTTTGATCTGTACTATGTTTACAGATTCTGCACGAAGTCTCCTTTCGGTAGGTTAGGGCCTAGATAATCTATCTGTAGATGGTCTATATCTGTAGATAATATATCTGTACATGATACGTCTGTAGATGATACGTCTGTAGATGATCTATCTGTAGATGATACATCTGTAGATGATACGTCTGTAGATGATATATCTGTAGATGATCTGTCTGTAGATGATCTATCTGTAGATGGTCTGTCCGACGTTGTACATTGTTTTGTTTTGCAAAAACGGTCGGTGGTTCACACAAACTCCTTCGGTCTACGCGTAGCCGGGGTTTGTCTCGATGGTAGATGAGACATACGCACTCTTCGTCGCGCGTTTCGACAGAGTGGGTCATGGGTGACATCATTGTTGATGGTGCGTGCACACACACTTCATTACAACTCGGATTTTTTTTTCGGATTCGACTACCAGGTATATGGCTGCTGGTGCACACAAGTGCTTCGTTATAACTTTCCCCCCAGTCCACAGATCTTGTAGACGGTGGCACGGGGGAAAGCGACGTTTTTTTCCTCGTGGTGATCCATCCATCCGTCCACGCTGTTACAAATAGTCCCATCCCTCGCAGTACGTATATGTCCCCCAACACACAACGCCCCCCCCCCCCCACAACAAAACTCATGAAGGAAACATATGTGTGTCGGACCCCCTTTCCTGGCTGGTCGGTGAAAAACCGACATGCCCCGTCCAGGCATTGTAGGGATGCGAGGGTCTATGGTAGTACGACTACGGCCATGCATGGATATGAAGTACACCCCCCCTACGGCCGTGCACGATATGAGTACACCCCCCCTCCCCCCCGCCCCCGTCAGGTTATCTCAAGCACACCACTTTTTCTTCTCTCAGTTTTTATTAATACAAATAACCCCGCCCCCTCCCCCTTTGCACCGCATGTCACCGGCGCGGACCCATCCCTCGCTCCTTTCGTCTTCCCGACCCCTACTCGGTGGAACGAAAAATCGAACGATCGACGGATGGATAATCGATGGGTCGGTACCGGTTCGCGGAACGATCCGCGGAATGATCCCGACAACCGTCCCCGCCCCCCCCCCCCCCCCCCCGCAAATATTTTGGATCATTCACTTCCGGCCTCCGTAAAAGCGCCCATGCGTCTGCGGCCGACTTCCACCTGGCCCAGCTGTCGCGCCTGCTGCTGCCCACTCTGACCACGAGGTCCTGCATGCATGCCGTGCTTCAAGCTGAGGAATGCCACGCTATCGGAGGCAATAGTTGCAACGGCGGCCGCAGCAGCAGCAACGGAAGCCGTACCGGTACCGGTAGCGGTGGTGGTGGTAGCGGCGGCTGCGGTGGTGGTGACGTCACAAAAGGGTGCGATAGAATAGGCGGAGCGGGGGCGGGGGCGGGGGCGGGTACAGCGGGAGCAGGCGCGGACAATGACGCCGCGAATACTCTGGTGGACGTAGGCGGTAGTACCACGCCAACAGAAGATAAAAATAACAAACTCTCCCCTTGTGCTGGGGGGGTGAAGAGCTCGTGTTTGAAGGAGGCGTGTTCCGCCTCAGGGATACCGGGAGCGGCGGAATCGGTGACCGTTGGAGGCCAGGAGGCGAACGGGGTTGGGGCGGGGGGTGGGGACGCACCGGCGCCAGCCGTGGCGGCCGCAGAGGCAGCGGCGGTAGCGGCGATGGCAGCAAGGGCAGCCAAGGTGGCGGCTGCCGCGGCGGCGGCGGGACGAGGCGCAGCTGTCCTGGACGACGGGAACTGGTTGGACATGTGGACTTCGCTGGTCAACGTGCTTGAGGTGGGTGCACCACGAGTGACGGGGTTTGAGACTGTTTTTTTTTTTTTAATGATTGGGCAAGCTTGCTTGGGTGGGGTCGTGTGGGGTTGGGGGGCCGGTGGAACTGGGTGGGGTTGAGGTGGAGTGGTGAAAAGTTTGCCGTGCGCGTTAGAAGAGCGCGTTGATGTGTACATTCCGGTGCGAAAGACAAGGCATGCCTGAGCGGCGTGCCAAGAGGAGGCTGTGTGTCTGTGTGCAAGCTTCACATGTCGGGCTAGTGAGAAGAGAAGGTTAGCGCGTTTTTTCTCGGGCGGGGCTCTCTCTCTCTACCTCTATTTCTATATATATTTCTCGCGTCTCTGGAAAGTGTCTTGTACCCTCAATAACTATCTGGACAAGGCATGGCCACAGGTTTCTTCGTATTTTCCCCTTCCCTGTACCTCCTCTTCAGTTGTTCCGCCCACTTGGTTCAGCGTTCCAGCTGCTCGTCGGTTTTGGACAAAAGCCGTGGCCACAGATGCCATCCCTTACCCCCCCCCCTGCACCGGCCTTGAAGGTGACATCACGACACGCAGTGGTATCACCAACGATAATCCATAATAGGCCTTCAGTTGTTTTCGCACATAGGTTTCAGCACCCCCTCTGCTCGTCGATATGATATCGTCTGTTGCCTTTTTTAGGGTACCGCGCCGATTTTCGTCGTGTACCCCCTTTTAGGTCGATCTCGTCCACTTTCATCGGATTTTTGTTGTAGTCACTCAGGGCACCTCGCCGATTTCGTTTTTCGTTTTTGTTTTTGTAACCCCCTTAGGCTGTTTCTTATGGAAGTTCGATTTGTTTCAGTTCGATTTGTTTTTTTTTTGCCATTTATTGATGTTTTTGACCCGGAACGCCGTCGAAAGGGTCGTGCGCTTCTCGGAATGCATTCCCCTTCCATCCCACAGGTATCCAACGCAAAAATCCGCTTCTCCATCGAAGCGGTATTAAATTTCCAACATTTTCACAAATCGAACAAAAGGCATCAAATACAATTTGAAGGTACTTGCAGTCATAAATTACTGTAAATTTTGAATAGTTTGTGCTTCCGAATGTTATTTGTCGGATACTATTGGAAATGCCACAATCCTCAAGAATTCCAAATTGCTTCGATGGAGAAGCGGATTTTTGCGTTGGGTGCCTCTGGGATGGCTTGTACACTCATCCCGGACAGCGCACGACCGATTCACCCGCGTTCCCGGTCAAAAACATCAATAATGGGCTGAAAACAACAAATCGAACTGAAACAAATCGAACTTCCATAAGAAACAGCCTTAGGGTATATATATACAGCTGTTGTTTTTTTAATTTTTAAAATATAATACGTCGTCGATTTTCATCGCTCTTTTTTGTTGTGATCCTTTTGGCTACCTTGTTGATTTTCGTTCTTCTTTTTTTTCGTGTGATCCTTTTTAGAGGCTGCATTGTCGATTTTCAGCATATTTTTCCATGTCGAGAATCGTCGTTTTTTTGTGTATGTGGCCCCCTCGATAGGCGACCGAGGAGCAGCAGGCGGCGATGCGAAAGCAGTCTGGGGCGATCGCGGATTTGGCGAAAGAGCTCGAGGGCACGACGGAAATCATGGACCGCCTTAAGGTCTTGCTCATCGATCGCAACCAGACTCTCGAGGGAGAGATGGCGGAGATACAGGTGGGTCCCATTCGCGTCGCGTCTTTTTAGTGATGGTGGTGCTGGTCATACACGGTGGTAGTGATGCCGGTGGTGGTGTTGGTGGTGTTGGTGTTGTTGGGGGTGGTGGTGGTGGTGGTGGTGATGGTGCCGGTGGTGGTGGTGGTGATGGTGCCGGTGTCGGTGTTGGTGGTGGTGGTTGGTCATGGTGGTGGTGGTGGTGGTGGTGGTGGTGGTGGTAGTGGTAGTGGTGGTGCTGGTGCTGGTGCTGGTAGTGGTGTTGGTGGTGGGGTGGGGGTGGGGGTGGTAGCATGGCGATGGTAGCGTTGTCAGTGCGAGGGGTGCTGTTTGTTTCCGGGGGTTTTTTCATGTTTTTTGTAGTTTGTTCTTTGCCCCAAGCATTAGTTTTGTTATGTTTTTTCGTCCTCGTTTTCGTTTGTTTCGTCCCGTCCATCGCGCCCCCTCTCGTTCCCGTCCGCCTCCCCTGTAACCGCATGCCTTTTTGTTTCGTCTCTTATCCTCCTGATTGTTTACTGTTCGTTTTCCCTTTTCTTCCTTATATGTTTTGCTGTTGGTTTTCCTTTAGCGTTTTGTTTCCCTTTTCTCCTCCTGTTCCCTTTTTTCGTTTTTGTTTTCGCCTTTTTTTTTCGTTCCCCGTTTCGACTGCCTTTCCCTTTTCTTCTTCAACTCTCTTGTTCTTCTCCTTTTCCTCTATATATACCTTATTCCTCCTCCTTTCCTCCTTCTTCTCTCCCTTTCCGTTTTCGTCTTTATTTTGCGCTTTCTTCTCCTATCCCGATGCTTTCTTCCCTTCCCGTTTCTAACCTTTCCCTCTCCTTCATTTTCCCTTTCCTCCGTTCACTTTCCTCTATATATCTTCTTCCGTTTTTCTTTTTTTTCCTTCTTCCCGCGGTGCCAGCGTATCCTGACGCCCACCCAGACAGCAAAGTTCGTCCTCTGGGTTTCCAAAAACAAGGCGTGCGTTCACATGTTGAACCAGCTCTGGGACAAGCTCCACGGCGACTCCGCCCGCTAGCAATAGGTTGGCTTGACCCCCTTCGAGCTGCACCCACTTGAAAATTTACATTGGACTTAGTGTAGGGTGATTTTTGCAGAAACAGGTACAGGACACCTGATAGGAAAACGAGCAGTAAAAAAGCAAAGCCAGGCTGATATTTTGAAGGAAACATAGTAATTTCCGGAGTCGTTACATACTGAAGTTAGTGTAGCACGCACCCATTTCTCGAATAAGAAATCCAGCCTGGATCAGATTTCCCGTTTCTTATTAGGTGTCCTGCACTACTGTGGCTGAAGGATTGCGTTGCGTTAACCTTCAGGGGCGCTTCTGGCATATGGCTTGGATTGGGCAAAAAGAGGTTATTGGTCAACTTTTTTTTACCAGTAAGTACTCGTAGCCCAACGGACTATTCATAATGACTTAACACACAAATGGCGTCGTCGTCAGGACGTGGGTTGTAGCGGTCGTGAGTCGCGTAGAGTGTTATAAGGCTCGTAGCCCAACGGACTATTAATAATGACGTACACACAAATGGCGTCGTCGTCAGGACGTGGGTTGTAGCGGTCGTGAGTCGCGTAGAGTGTTATAAGGCTCGTAGCCCAACGGACTATTAATAATGACGTACACACAAATGGCGTCGTCGTCAGGACGTGGGTTGTAGCGGTCGTGAGTCGCGTAGAGTGTTATAAGGCTCGTAGCCCAACGGACTATTAATAATGACGTACACACAAATGGCGTCGTCGTCAGGACGTGGGTTGTAGCGGTCGTGAGTCGCGTAGAGTGTTATAAGGCTCGTAGCCCAACGGACTATTAATAATGACGTACACACAAATGGCGTCGTCGTCAGGACGTGGGTTGTAGCGGTCGTGAGTCGCGTAGAGTGTTATAAGGCTTACGGTAGATTGAGCAGGTGATTGGTCAACCTGTTACCAGTACGCAGCCCAACGGACTGTTGCCGTAACGCTTCGTTGGGAAAAGGTGACCAATAAAAATGACGGTTACAGGGAACGGCAGAACACGAAGCAGCTCTGGCTTCTTGGTTATAATAGGGCCAAGCGTCCCCCATAGGAGGGTTTTGTTGTTGTTTCGCGGGGGGGGGGGGGGGGGGGGCTTTTTTTCGTTTTTTTTCTTTACGCATTAGTCGAGCAGGTGCACTGCCTCTCGCAGTGGCGAAAAGGTGGAAAGGGTTTTCGACGGCAAGGCGGCGGCGCAGGCGGGGGGCGGGGGTTGAGATATATTATGTTTAGCACCATGGCAGCATGGCGGTGCTTGTAGTGTGTGGCATGGGGGGTTGGGGGGGGGGGAGGTTGGTCAAGGGGAAGACACCCCGATTTTTGTCGGTCGACGGGGCGTATGGTGTTTTTTTCTTGATGTTTTCTTGTTTTTTTGTTATCTTGTTTCTTTGTTTTCGTCGTTTTTTTATACCCGAGCTCAACTCGCTAGGATTTATTTTCACGCGCATCGTTGTCCTGAACAGCCAAGCTGTGGTAACAGGGGTCTACAGCAAAATAGCCTTCCCTCCCCTCCCGGTGGTACCTGCCTTATGTAAAAAAAACATTTCATCTCGCAAAGGGTTCAGCGTCCCCTCCTTTCTTTTTTTTTTGGTCGAATTTCACAGACGTCAGCAGGAGACGCCGAAATGTCAAGTCTCCC
Source organism: Saccharina japonica (assembly GCA_008828725.1). Lineage (NCBI taxonomy): Eukaryota > Phaeophyceae > Laminariales > Laminariaceae > Saccharina > Saccharina japonica. The sequence goes on along the minus strand of MEHQ01004495.1, from coordinate 316,733 downwards.
TTTTCTTTTTGTTTTGGTGCTCGGGGTCCGAGACCCCTGACCTTTAGCGTATGAACGTGTATGCTACGATAGAGGGTGGTCACTTGAGGAGGTCACTTGGGGAGCTCTTAGCCCTCCCGAAACCTGATTTCGGAGGAAAAGAAAGGTGCAAGCCGATGAGCAATCCCATGGCTTAAGAGTATAAAATGAAAAATATTGCAACACAAAAACGAAAAGTCCGACGATTATGGGTTAATAACCCCTTAAGAACTGGTCCCTCGTATTTGGGGACAAAGTACTTGGAATTAGTGTGGGATTTGTTTTTCAGTTCTGAATGGGTTAACCCTTATAGGACTGGAGTCCCGTTTTGGGGAAAAATTACTTAGAATTAGAGTGATTTGTCCCCAAAACGGGACTGCAGTTCGAAAAGGGTTAAGGAGCCCGATCATTCAGAAAACGTTTCAGCTAGAAAAAGGTATACCTATATCTCTATCGTAGCTCGCGTCTTTGGGTGTGTATGGGTTAGAGATAGCCGAGGGTCACTCAGAAATGTGTTGGCACAAAAGCAATACCCCCCTTCGTGCATACTCACTTGCCATCAGTGTACAATCTAGCCGTTGTAGCAGCGTAGCCCTTGTAGCGCGAGGGTTTTGGTGTGCTGCTTGCTGCTCCCTTCACTGCTTCTGTCTCGACGGAGACGCCAGACGCTGGCTGGGGTCAGCACGCACCCAGGCCCCTAGCTGTGTCTCACTGCTGTTGGTCACACCGCGCTTCCTTCAATCATGATTCAAAATATAATAACAAACGTATTCTCCACGTCCCCGTGTTGCTCGTCCCCGCATCTGTGAGGCTATTATGCTATTTGGATTGGCGCACGCGGGAGTTCTATTTGGAATTGGCGCATGCGGTAGTTATTTTCGATAGTTTTTTCACCGCGGATACCTATTTGTACTATGAATACAGCAGTAGTAGTAATAGGTGTTCTGTACTGTACTCTATCAAAGCGATGTTTTCCATCTACACGTACATTAATTACATGTAATACCGATACAATCTCTTTTTTTTCTTCGAGAGCCTGGAGACTAGCAACGCCAATGATACTAATTCGCTGCTTGCGAATACTCACACAACTTTGCTGTTTGGCTTGGCGCTCTTCGTCACTGTTCCGATTCAACCGACACGAAGGGCCCCAACACGTTTTGTCGCACGGACTACCGGCTTGCCTCGAAAACAGAAAGAGCCGTCGGGGTTCGCCAAGCTCGCGCACCACGGACGCGTGCTACGATAGAGGTACTGTACCTTATTTTGGCCGAAACGTCTTCGGAATGGTCGGACGCTCTTTACCCCTTACAGGACTGGAGTCCCGTTTTGGGGACACATTACTTAGAATTAGAGTGCTTTATCCCCAAAATGGGACTGCAGTCCTAAAAGGGTCCACACAAAATCGTCGGAATTCTATGGGTTAGTTGACAAAATTTTCGTTGTCTCGGTAGGCCAAGGGATTCTTCTATCGGTTGCCTCCAGAATCAGTTGTCTGGATGGGGTGTGTAGCTGCTCAAGTGACCAACCACCCTCAGAAGGTACATGGTGCACCTCTATTGTAGACGCATGCTACGATAGAGGTGCACCATGTTTTTTCTGAGCTCCTCACTTAAGGAGCGTCATACCTCCACCGAAAAAATGATTTTGGAGGAGAATAAAAGTGCTCCTGGATGAGAAATCTCATGACCGAAGTATACTCTGAAACAACAGTATTCGTCACAAAACATGAAAATCCGACGAATTTGGGTTAAGAAGCCCGATCGTTCAGAAAACGATTCAGCCAAAAAGTGCTACCTCTACCGTAGCACGCGTCTGTATAGTACCATGCGTCCACGCCGACATACGAGTACGTATGTATACGTATATGTTTGTTTTAGGTTGAATCACCAACTTTGTTTTTCAACACATGCTCTATAATAAGGGGCCTGCCCTCGGTGGCAGCTGCGACCTCACAAGCGATCTTGTGCACAAGCTGGTGGACATGAGTCGTCAATTACTATTCCTAGTTGCTGGTTGATTATATATATATACGTGTTGCAGTTGTTTGCATGCGGGGAAACACATGCGGGAGTTGTGCGCGTCTTTTTGTCTTCTCGACGGGGGGAGGGCGTACTCATTTGTTGCTTGCCTTAGTCCTTGCCGACGGGGGGGGGTATTATCTGTCTCGAATTGTGTTACTATTGTAACAATGACTAAAAGTCTGCTGGCTGGCTTACTTGAACAAATGTCTATGACGGCGGGGTGGCCGATTTTTTTTTTTCGACATCTCACAGAAATTTTTGTTCGTTAGGGGGGGGGGGTTACTAAAACCAAGTGAAAACAAACGAAAATAAGGATTTTTTTTTTTTTCCATTTTCTTATTTCATCGTGTGATCACAACGGTTGCAACGGCTTTCTATTCCGACCTCTGGGGGTGTGGTGTGTCGTTTCCTCTTTTTTCTGGACGCCCAATATGGTGAATAGGACCTTCGGTACACTCAAAATCTATCTATATATACCAATCTCTACTATTAATAACAACATTTGGTCCTATTTACTATATGGTCCCCCGTATTGGCTGCCAATTCCAGCCAACTCGGAGCCCAAAGCAAACAGGGGTAAAAAGGAAAAGCCCGGGGGTACTACTCGAAGGAACCAAACCTCTAAGAAAGCATCGGCCCGTTTCTGAGAGAAAACTGGGGGGATGGGTAGGGGGGGACTTTGAGGGGAGGAAAAACACAACGAGACACACACAAAAAAAAACAGGCTGCGTTAACGAAAAACACCACAAGAAACTACCCTTACAGCAGTAGATTCGATCACGGAGGGGGGTCCAATTCTCCGGCAGAGCCACCGACAGCGCCGACAATTTCAACTTCGCGAGGCCCGTATGTTAAGGCGTTAGTCCGTTGGGCTGCTGGTAAGAGGTTAATTGAATACCTGGTACCCACCAATCTAAGCCTTAAGACACTCCCCCCCCTATATATATTTTACAGGTTGGGTTGGCGTCGGTTGGCGATAACGCTGTAAAACACGCCTCTCACTGCGTGAGCTCGACAACCAGGGTACCTTCTTTGTTTTTGGCGGTTACCAAGGCTGGCGGTCTTGTTGGATCATTTGTGCCGGGTTGAATGAATTTACTCCGCACAAAGGGAATGATGGTATCACGTAGTGTGTACCAGGTATATGCTAAGGCACCCACGAGGCAGATACATAGTAATACGCGTACCCATTGCTGTCTCTGGAAGCGGCCACGCCACAAATTAAATCAGTTCATTGGAGGCTGTCGTCCATATGCAAGTTCATCATTGCCGGTCGCCCCGGTGGTCTAACTGGTAGCCACGAAGCCTGTTAGCGTTGGAGGTCGGGGGTTCGATTCTCCTCGTATGGAGATTTTTATTCTCAAATGACACCAAGTGTCGAGAGCGCATATTATAGCGTGGGTAAGCACAATTCGACGAAAGTTGACGAGGGAAGAAAGTGCTGAAATCTTCTCGCGATAAAAAGCAAGGCAAGAACCGTAGTGGGGGAGGAGGGAGAGGAGCCTACTTTGTGACCCCGGATCTGAGTTACGACTAGGAAGGAGAGAGAAAGGAAGGGCGAAGATACTAAATGGGATGGACAAAAAAAAAAAAAAGTCCGCCTCAGAGGCGGTTCTTAGCAGGATGCAGCTCATCCTCCATGCGACTCGCCCAATACCTCACGGCGCTTCGCGCCTGGTGCAAGCAATGCCTGCCTGGTTGGTGAAAACCCAACGTGTTCCGTCCCGGCATTATAGGGATGCGAGGGTCAATGGTCATATGACTAAGGCCGTGCACGGCATGAGTACACCCCCCCTTCAGAACAGCGGGGTCTTTGGTTTTCGTATTGGGCCGTACGTGCATAGTCCGATTTTCCTCACAAAATCTCTGGAGACCCAAGCAAGAGTGTTTTATCAGATTATTGACATGAGGAAATTCGCTTTTCTTTAAAAAGCGTGTTCACGGTGGTGGTGAGATTCGAACTCACGACCACGACAACCCATATCCTGCCGACGACGCCCTTTGTTAAGGCGTTAGTCCGTTGGACTACTGGTCAAATGTTATCGAACCACCCACCCAACCTAAGCCTGATAACACGTACCGGTATACGTTTCGAGAAAACGCCATGCTTGCAGCCAGTAAAGGCTAGGAAAAACTCACGACCACAGAGTCACACAGAATGAGCGCGTGCGCCATGGCCTGGTTGATTGGCTTGGTCCTTGATTTTTGGCACACATCTCTTATAGCAGCAGCCAAGCGCCACCGCAACAAGTGCTTGGAATCCGACAAAAAAAAACGACTACATCGCGCAGAGTTTTTCCGTCCGAACTCCATGAACAAAAAAAATGAAACCGCGGAATTGATGCCGCTGCCCTCTATACCATCCCTCGCAAGCGGCAGCGACGGCGACTGTCCAGCCATTTATCGCCATCCACAAAACCATCCTTAGAACAATGATCCCAACATTTTGACAAGATCGTCACATGTTTTACGAAGCGTAGTGTGCTCCTGGTGCAAGGTAAACATCTACAGCAGCCCCCCCATGCAGAGCCAGAACAGCAGCACCAATAGCAGCGAGAAACAGCGGCAGTCCTCCGATATCAACGATAAACTTGTACTTCCCGTCGCTAAAACAATGACGAGTCAGTCCTTTACGCAATACCTGTGACGGAAGCGGCGGGCACGGGGGGGGGGCACGGCGGCTGCTGTTGGCCTGGCTGCGCTGTGCATGAAGTGTATGCATAGTCGACCACGAGCATACAGTATACCGCGGCGGGAAACTATCGAAGCCGCATGTACCTGATATATGAAACGTACCAAAGTATGAATGTACAAATGTATAAAGTACTTTTTATGGACTGATACTGCTTTATGTACTGGAGCCGGCGGACGTAATCATTGCTTGAATTAACCTGGTACTACTGCTGTATCAGCTATTAAAAAGTTGGGTGAAACATGTTGTGTGATCGTGTTTGCTCGTCCCTTCAGCACCCAACTTACCAACTAAACCCTTGCTCGTAGCCCTTACTTTGTTGCACCAAGGTGTATGATGCCCGAGGGCCCGGGGGCTCAATGCAGGGCTCTCCTCTTCCTCCCCTCCCCTCAACGCTACGCGGTACGCACTCGACATAAATTGTATGTGCTGCGGGAGTACTACGATCGCCAGGGAAATTCAAACAACTACTCGAATTACAGCAGTAGTGCATCGCACTCGACTCGGCGCAAGCGAAATCACTCACGGCAGAGTTTACAGAACCACTTGGTGGAAATGTGTTTTGGTACTACACACGAATTTTCCAGAAGACAAGCTCGATTTCAGGATTTTTCCACAGACAGTTCCGGTACTCTTGACGACGACGATTCAAATCGCCAAAAATTCCGCAAACACCAGGCCCTGTGATTTGGCGGACAATAAACTAGAAGTGGCCGAGTAGTTGGTACTTGTAAACTAGTTGGCTAGGTATTACAGCAGTTACAGTTATTACGGGACACCATAGTAAACACTAGTAAATAGGACCAAATATTGTTAGTAAAAAAAAGGGAAACATATAGTTTTTTGCGTTTACCATATAGGTCTCCTATTCACTATGGCTCCCCGTAAATAGTTGCGTGCGAAAACAATTGTCAAGTCCAGTAAAAGTTACAGCCCTAATAAGTTTACCACGTATTCGAAATATACAATGGTTGAGGTACACTGCTGTTGTGTACGAGACGGTGGGACTGGTGACCTATAGTATTGGCGTTTCGTCCGGCAGGATATTTCTGGGAATTATCCAGGTCACTAATAGTAGGGTTAGGGTTATAAGGGTTATACGCCCGTACATTGATCCAAGATGTTATCGGACGGTTGGTTGATAGTCCCCCTGGTGACGCTAGCCAACGAATGGTCGATTTGTTCTGATTCGCTTGGGGTTCGGGGTAGGGTTAGTTTCTATTCGTCTTGTGAACAGGGTTATGTCAACCATTCCCTCGAATAATAAGCTACGCACACCTAGGACAGATCATCTACAGATCATTCCCACAGTTCATGATCTACTGTAGATATTTCAGGGCAGATCGATTACTGATCTGTATGGTCTGTATGACCTAGATCGGGTTGCCGGGCGGGAGCCGAATAATCTGCCTGTATGGCACATCACATGTTTCCTGCGTTAGATCTGTACTATACAGATCCTGCACAACATATCATGACGGTAGGTGCAGAACTACTAGATGGTGTAGATATGCGGAACTAGGTGGTCTAGATGATCTGCATGATCTGTAGATGATCTGTGCGAGGTGCAAATAAGTGATAAGCATATATCTGCCTAATAAACAGATCATTGTTCGGGAATAAAATACGCGGACTTCAGCCCCGACGACGACCAAAACGGGTCGGGTTGGAGTTTAGGATTGGGGCTCAAGGGTTCAAGTTGGGTGGGGATGCAACACAAAATATTTATCACGTACTATTAATAGTAGCCAATAAACTGTATCAGGTACATTTCTTGCGCTTTTCCGCGTGCGCCGTAGTTTTCAACAAAAGGCGGCAAGACAGTAGTAGTAGATATAATGTACGAGTACTAGCCCTCTCGAATAGAGCGATCCTGACGGAACAGAGACCACGAAAACAAGCTGCAGTACAACACATAGTACAGCACAGGACACATAATAAGAAACAGACTATTAATAATAAGAAAGCCAGGCTGATGTTCAGAGGACAATAAGAAATTCGAGAGTAGTTATCTTGGAATTAGTGTGTTTTTAGCACGCTCTCTCGAACAAGAAATCCAGCATGGGTCAGCTTTCCTTTTTACAATTCGGTGTCCTGTACTTGTAGGGCTCACCTGGCCAAGAGCCTCACGAAGAACTTGTCGTTTTTGCTGCTCTTCTCCTTCGGCCGGAAGATTCGCAGACTAGCAACGGGACAGGGCTTCACGGCTGGCAGAGGCAAGAGGACACCAGCAGCAGCAGGAGGAGGAGCAGCAGCAGCAGCAGCAGCAGCAGCAGCAACAGCACCAGCAGCACCAGCGGTAACAATTTCACCATCAACACCATGATCCCAGGCGTCCTCTTCTTCATCAGAGGGCCACGCCCACGATCGAGCTCGGTATGCCGGGCCGCGTTCCAGCATCCGGCGAATGGTGGCTTCCTCCCCCCGATCAATCCGATCCCCACTCACGCCCACCCCGATGGCGTCCCGAATGCTACGCCCCCGCGAATCACGCGTCGCCTCGTCCGCCCCCGCCTCGAGGAGAACGCCCACCTCGGCTGCATAGCAGTAGGATGCGCCATAGTCAAGCAGGGGCCTGCCGCAGAAACTGTTCACCAGGTTGGCCCACTCCGACCGCCTCCTCTCTCCGTCTACTGTCAGCAGCAGCCGGAGGATTCTCGGCTGGCGACAGCAGACGGCAACGAACAGAGCCTTGGGCATGACCACCCCGCCCCCGATCGCCCGTATCCCCCCTTCGTTGATCAGCACCCGCACAACGCCCACGTGGCCTCCGCCTACGGCTACCATGAGCGGACACATGCCGATTTCGTCGAGGAGGGGTGCCCGCTGATTCGCGCCCAGCGACAGCAGCTTGGACACGACGGCCTCGTGGCCTTCGGCGCACGCAAAAAAGAGCGGCGTCTTGCCCTTGGAGTCGCATTGGTTCAGCGTGGCCGGCGCTGCGGAGTAGAACATGTCCACCAAGTCGATGTGGCCGTTTAAGGCCGCATAGTGCAGAGGGATGTAGTCGTCCCTTTGTTCTGCCAAGGCTGGGTCGGCGCCCGCCTCTAGCAGCAGCCGCGCCGCTTCCACGCAGACCTGCTGGCGTCTGCACATCGCTATTAGTGGGGTGCGGCCTATGTTGTCGGTGGCGTTGGGGTCGGCTCGGGCCCGGTCCAGCAGCAACCGAACGGTTTCGACTTGACCTCTCCTGGCCGCAATGTGCAGGGCCCGTTCCCCAGGAGCCGCGTCCTGAGTTGGGCATGGGACGTCCGCAGTAACAGGGGTGTCGGGGTCTACCCCCTCCTCGAGCAAAAAGACGAGCATGCCGACATGATTGGCCATGGTAGCAGCCACAATCGGCGCACAGGGTTGCTCTCGAGAACCGTTCACGCTCGCTCCAGCCTCAAGCGCGGCCTTCACTGCATTGAAGTCTCCCTCGTACACGCCCCGCAACAAGTCTTCGTCGTTCCTGGCACAAGCCATATGTACCAGCGCGTACCTGTCAGCACAGGCGCAGAGGTATCACTCGTAGCTCGTAGCTCGTAGGTCGTCGTATCAAGAAAGGGTGAGGAATGGGAACAGCTTTTTTTTATGAAGATACCAAACCGGGACAGCGCCAGCAACAGCACGGCCGCCACCACCAGCAACCAAATAGACACCAGGCGGAGCACAACAACAACAGCTCTGGCCTCACACCACCACCACCAACCAGCAGCAGCAGCCCGACAAATACGAGCCAAAAGTACCCACGGGCAAGAAGAGCACACGACACAATGAGGACATGCGGCACAATTAGCGTCTGCCTCGAACATACTCCGATTTAGCCCCGCCATGAACATTCAAAATAGTTGACGTCGAACTCCTTCGCAAACTTCGTTGAAATTCAAATTCAAAATTCAAAATTCAAAATTCGAGCTTCATGTATATTGACTCTTTGGCGGAACGCCGCGGCAGTGCCCATGGCAACCAGTATCCTTTGCCAGTGCTCTCGACCCACAGCAATCGGTAAAGGCGCCTCATGGTAACCCACGGCGCCCCCCGGCTATTTCCACGGACTTCCACGGACTTCCATGAACTTTCACGGACTGCCGTGGCGGCCCCTATGGCACTTTGCATGGCAATCTCCGTGGGGCAAGGTCCACGGCAATCTCCACCACGGCAAGCCCTCGCGGCATATCATGGCAAGCCACGGCACACAGCGGCAAAACCCACGGCAATCCCCACGGCGACCCACGTTAACGCGCACGGCTAGGCCTACGGAAGCGTCGACGGAACGCCCGCACGGCAAAATGCCCACGGAAAATGCCACGGAAACGTCCACGGCATCGCCCACGGGCGCCCGCGGCAATGTCCACATCAACCCCCACCGCAATAATGATCCACGGCAAGCCACGGTGTACTGATACCTCTACAGCAACTACAGTAATATGTACTGCTGTTAGGTTACTACTGTGCAGTATAACAATATTGGCATGCATACTGCAACTCCCCCCCCACCCTCTTATCTGCCTGGTCGGTGAACATGCTCCGTCCCGGCATTGTAGGGATACGAGGGTCTATGGTCATACGACTACGGCCATGCATGAATATGAAGTACACCCCACCCTCTATGTGGGCGAATACTACTGTATTTTCCGTGGCACACGCCGCGGCAATGACATGGCAACTACCACCGCAATCACTTCGGCCCTAACTACGACGGCTAAAGCGCACGACCGCCCCCTCCCCTGTTCCCGCCAACCAACACACAAAACGGCCATAACTTGTTGGCTAGACCTGGAGCCCAACAGATGGTATGCTTGTTATGCCTGTGCTGTGCTTCAAGAGTCCGTCAAGCAATAACTGATGATGTGAATCCTGTGCAATTAAGCTGTCCATATCGGTCGCCCCCAGTGATCTAGTAGTGGTACCCTTGAATGTTGCTAGAGTTGATTTCGTGAGTTCGAATTCCACGTGGGTTAGACTTTTGAGTTTAGTTGCAAAAGTAAATAAAAACGGAATCAACTGCTGAGAGCACCTACAATAGCATCGTGGGTAGCCGCAACAGCTGATTTTAACATTTTTATAAAAACAAATCGACTTTAGGGCCCATATTAACGAGTACAAAATAAATTCCATTTGGAAAAAATAAAATTCAAATACGCTTTTCACTGGTCAACACACGCATCAGCACCAAAGGTTAGGATCTTGGGGTATAATCTTGGGTGGTGGTGCGGGTTCTGACCAATGAAAAGCGGATTTTTTTTTTCCAAATAGATATTTTTTTTCCTTCTTTAAAACGGGCCCTTATTCATAGAGTTTTGGAGCAAAAATCCTTCACCATTATTGAAACAAATTTCCAGCATACTTTTCGAAGAAAAAATCCAGTACGATTTTACGATTTTTCTAAACACCTTTGAAAAGCGTTCACACGTCTTTTTTGGGGCAAATCACTCTTGTCCCCTCCACCAGCCCTCGCGAAAGTTTCCTTCGCCCAGCCCGCACAAACCACGATAACATTCCGCAGCATACAGTACAGTATGGTGACCTTCACACCAGACGAATGCTACGATAGAGGTGCACCATGTATTTTCTGAGCTCCTCACTTAAGGAGCGTCATACCTCACCGAAAATATGATTTTGGAGGAAAATAAAAGTGCTGCCGAATGCGAAATCTCATGACCGAAGTATATTCTGAAACATTATTCGTCACAAAAACGAAAGTCCGACGCATTTGGGTTAAGGAGTCCGATCGTTCAGAAATAGATTCAGCCAAAAAGTGCTACCTCTACCGTAGCACGCGTCACCAGATCCTGTTGTCTCCCATCGATTTGTCATTCGAACCCCACATCGCTTTGCAGCCTACGAACTCTAAGTAACACGCCGTCACCGCCGTTTCAAAATGCCATGTTCGGGTTTCCAGACATTTCCTTTCGGCATGGCCTCGTAGACATCGCCGTACCGCTTCGACGTGGCATCCTATATATGATGCCTACCGTGCGCTTCGCGCTATCGTATGCTTGGCATTTTCTAAACACCAACAACTAAGGAGGTGGGAGGGGGCGCGCATTAGCTTCTCGTGAACGTTGATCATAAATTTGGTTGGCTCGGATTCAGTGTACAGGAGGAATGGGACGCGACCCATCCACCAACAGAGCCGAAGAGGTTGCGTTGTTGCTGTCGACGTACTGCGGTAGGAGCTCACAGCCCCCCTCCCCCCCCCCCTCCCCCACCCGCTCCCGACTAAAAGCGTGTGAAACTAAAATTACAAGGTTATTGACACGAAAACACTCCTCACATACTCAAAGCAGCAACAGCAGCAGCCTAATGATTACTGCCCCGGTGGACCTTCTCAGCGTGGGTGATCGACGTGTGAAAACTCAATAGTCGCCCCCTCGCCCCCCCTCCCGCCCTCCCACCCCCCACCCCGTTGACCTACGATGACCTGGCCCGTCCCGAAAAATACGATCCGGCGAGCTCCCCGCTGCAGACAATGGTTTCGGCGCGAGCGTCCCATTCGGATGGCCGTCATCGACGAAAGGTGTGTGCGCGCGGATGAAAAACTTGCATCGCTGACGTCATCGCCATCTCCATCTTCACGCATCTCTATCATCTCCATCCCCCTCCTAATCATCATGAGCATCATCAGCATCCCCACCATCATCATGAGCATCACCTCGAGCTTCATCAGCGTCCTCCCCACAAGCATCGCCATGGGCTTCATCGCCTCCCACCACCCCCCATCACCCGCGCCGCCATAATCACCATCGCAACCAGCACCATCACCACCCACCGTCATCACCATGACCACCACAACCACCACCATTGTCATCGAAGGACCAAGTACAGCGTGAGGGCTAGCCCGAACGGAAGCCACTGCTTCAGAAACCCCGAGAAGGACACAAAGCGGCCCGCGAAGAACACCCAGAAGCAAAGCGTCACCATGTTCCACGCCTCGACTCCCGAATATCTCATCCTCGCCAGCGCTACCGCTACGTGGGAGTGGCAGTTATCGCAGCACAAGTTGTGCATGCGCTTGCTGCAACATACAGAGTAGGGCAGAGGACAGCAGAGCAGAGCAGCGCAAAGCAGAGCAGAGCAGGGCAGGGAGAAGAGCAGGGAAGAGCAGAGTAGAGCAGAGCAGAGAAGATCAGAGCAGAAAAAAGAAGAGCAGAGCAGAGCAGAGCAGAGCAGAGCAGAGCAGAGCAGAGCAGAGCAGAGCAGAGCAGAGCAAAGCAGCGCAGAGCAGAGCAGAGCAAAGCAGCGCAGAGCATAGCAAAGCAAAGCAGAGCAGCGCAGCGCAGAGCAGCGCAGCGCAGAGCAGAGCAAAGAAGAGAAGAGCAGAGCAGAGCAGGGCACAAGTACAGCAAGGCGCAGTCAAGACAGGGGCAACACGAGCAGTCAGACGCAGCAGGATTGGTTCGGGGGGGGGGGCGAGAGGTTGGCTGATGGGGACGAAAAAGGCTTGATGTGGCAAACAGAGCAGCCCAATGCAGAGCAGTACAGGACACCTGCAGTGAGAAAACGAACCCTAAAAAAGGCAAGGTGAGATGTACAGGAAAAAAAAAAAATCCGGAAGCAGATACGTCTAAATTCGTGCAGAACGCTCCCGTTCTCCGATAATAGATCAAGCCTAGCATCACATACCTGACGTTGGTTTGAGACGTGACATCCTAACCAAAACAAACGAAGCCCCTGAAAATAAAATCCCGACCAAAAAGAAGCGACATACCCAAGGAAAATTGAAAGTTGCGCGCGGTTTTGCCAAATAGATGAATAGAACCCCGACGTCCTCGTTGCGCATCGCAACGTTTTGAAGGTGCGCTTGTGCTTCTATGGCACCTGCCAATTTCGTCTTGCCGCCGATGCTGAGCACGTGACTGGTGCTGCGGTAGAGGGGGTGCCCCGATTTTCACAACTACGTTCATGCCACTCGGGGGAGCAAATAATAACGACACAATCCCACGGCGGTCTATATCGCCAAATTAAGATGTACAAAAAACAAAATAAAGACAAAAAAAACAATACGAGTAATGAGGCAGTTACTCGGCTCAGTGCCCCTCATCAGCTAAACGTACAGCACCTAAAAGCAACCCGTCCATACCATAGCACCAGTCGCGTGTACGTAGTGTATACAGGTGTGTTATGGGTGCCGTAATTGGCAACGTCTACGCGCCAGCAAGCCTTTATGTATTTCTGGTTATTCATAGGAGCCCTGCGCCCTGCACTGTGGCACAGTAGTCCTTGCGGCTGGTACGGGGCACCCGGTTTATCACGGGCTCCAAGATATGTAAACCCCCTACAAACCTGAACCCACATTTTTTGGAGGGGGGATTGTTTGAAAATAGTGTGGGATACGTGTCGCGGCGCATTGGAGAATTGGTTGATCTCGTGGAATTGCGCGAGACTGTTTTTTTGGTTTCCCATCCCAATTATTTTATCCGCCCTTCGTTTTTTTTGTCCATCCCATTTACTATCTTCGCTCTTCCTTTCTCTCTCCTTCCTAGTCGTAACTCAGATCCGGGGTCATAAAGTAGGTGCTTCTCCCTCCTCCCCCACTACGGTTCGTGCCTTGCATTTTTATCGTGAGGAGACTTCAGCCCTTTCTTTCCCTCGTAGATTGGCATGGAAGTGCGAATTATTTTACGTTTATGTGATACCCGTCCACAGATCGATCATCGCATCTCCCAACAAAATGATACTTAGTACCACTGTCCCAAAATATAAGAACATTTTGTGCATTAGTACTCAATCAAAACGGTGATTATGTTTCGGGACAGAGTGGTACGTGTTTTGTGTGAGAAAGAGGGAGGGAGGGATAGAGAGAGAGGCAGTCAACTTCGCGTGTGTGTCTGTCTACCTGTCTCTTTATACAGCTACGCGTCGTATCTGCACTTGTCTGCCTTGTCTCATCGTCTGACCGCCTTGTCTGTCTGCCTATATGGCTTCCTTTCCATCTGTCTGTGTATCCACCTGTCTACAGGCCTGCCTATCTTGTGTGACTGTCTGTCTACCTCTCTTGTTTCCCTGCCTGCCTATCTTGTTTCCCTGCCTGCCTGCCTGTCCATTTATCCGTCTGCTTGTATGTCCATCTATCCGTCTGCTTGTCTGTCCGTAAGCTCCCAGGAACCACGAACACCCTAGAGGCTCGCAGCACCACCACCCACCTGTATATCTCCGAGGCCCGAGCCACGGCCTCGTCCCAGTGCTCGTCGCTGCAGCGGGCGGGGTCCAGCTGAAGGTAGCGCGTAGGGCGGCCGAACGCCATGTCATCGACGCCAATGGTGTAAGGCCCGGCAAAGTCGTAGATGACTCCACGAGAGTCCGCGATGCCCATGTGCCCTGAACCAAGAACGCACGAAATCAGATAGTTTAGCTGTCGCTAATTCGGGGGGGGAAATAGTAGTCAGAACCAAATCTGCTTAGTAAAAATGCTGTAATATATAGGTTTTTGTATGCCCCCCCGTAATAGGAAGAAAACAGCAGCATATTTAGGGCACCGTTTTAACGAAGACGAAAGAAATTCAACTTGGAAAAAAAAAAATTCAAATCCGCTTGTCATTGGTCAACACACGCACCAGCACCAAAGGTTAGGATCTTGGGGCATAATATTTGGTGCTGGTGCGTGTGTTGAACAATGAAAAGCGAATTTGATTTTTTTTTTAATCAAAATTGAATTTATTTTATACTCGTTAATTCGGGCCCTTAGCCGGGATATGGCGAGTGGGTTTAGGGTAAGGGTAACTTTTCGTTATGCAAAAGGAGTCGGATCGACCCGGCTCCTCAGCTCCTCAGACACAAAGAAAGAAGGGTTGCCGGTGACGTACGCTAAAAAAACACGTGACCTTGAGTAGATCCGGGCAGTGGGTTCGGGGGCGTTGTCGAACCTCGACACGTCGTACTACTACTGCTGTGACACATTCCCTAAGTAAGAGGTAGACGTGCACCAATCAATCAATGAATCCCTGAGGTTGTTCACTGAGTCTTGAGGAGCAGCTCTAATAATAATATACCTATTATACTGTATGTACTGTACCTCACCCCCCCCCCAAAAATGTCTCTTTTTTTTTTTGTAGAAAAAGCGAAAGTCAGGTGCCACCCGATGAACGAGCCGATGACCTGCCTACTACGGCATCACCCAGAAAATCTTACTGTTAATTGCAAATTCAAAAAGAAGGCAAAATTCCGAAGATTTTGGGTTAAGGGCCGATATTAACGAGTATAAAATAAATTCAATTCGGAAAAAATAAAATTCAAATACGCTTTTCATTGGTCAACACACGCACCAGCATCAAATTTTATGCCCCAAGATCCTAATCTTTGGTGCTGGTGCGTGTGTTGACCAATGAAAAGCGGATTTGAACATATTTTTTTCCAAATTGATTTTTTTTCTTCTTCGTTAAAACGGGCCCTAAGGCTGTTTCTTAAGGAAGTTCTATTTGTTTCAGTTCGATTTGTTTTTTTCAGCCCATTACTGATGTTTTTGACCGGGAACACGGGCTAATCGGCCGTGCGCTTCTCGGGATGAGTGCGCCCAACATCTCAGAGGTATCCAACGCAAAAATCCGCTTCTCCATCGAAGCATTTTCAAGTTCTTGAGGTATGTGGCATTTCCAATCATATCCAACAAATATCATTCCAGAAGCACAAACTTTTCAAAATTTCCGTAATTTCTGACTCGAAAGTACCTTCAAATTGTATTTGATGTCTATTGTTCGATTTGAGAAAAAGCTGGATATTTCAAACTGCTTCGATGGAGAAGCGGATTTTTGCGTTGGATACCTGTGGGATGGAAGGGGAATGCATTCCGACAAGCGCATGACCCTTTCGACGGCGTTCCGGGTCAAAAACATCAATAAATGGCCGAAAAAAACAAATCGAACTGAATCAAATCGAACTTCCATAAGAAACAGCCTAAGGGCCGATATTAACGAGTATAAAATAAATTCAATTTGGAAAAATAAAAATTCAAATTCGCTTTCATTGGTCAACACACGCACCAGCACCAAAGATTAGGATCTTGGAGTATAATCTTGGGTGGTGGTGCGGGTTCTGACCAATGATAGGATCATGGGGGTATAATCTTGGTTGGTGGTGCGGGTTCTGACCAATGAAAAGCGGATTTTATTTTTTTTTCATTTTTTTTTTGTTTCTTCGTTAAAACGGGCCCTTAGGGCCCATATTAACGAGTATAAAATAAATTCAATTTGGGAAAAATAAAATAATCAAATCCGCTTTTCATTGGTCAACACACGCACCAGCACCAAAGGTTAGGATCTTGGGGCATAATATTTGGTGCTGGTGCGTGTGTTGAACAATGAAAAGCGAATTTGAATTTTATTTTTTTCAAATTGAATTTATTCTATACCAGGTACTCGTTAATTCGGGCCCTTATGACTGTCGTCAACTTATTGCGTTGGTGAAGATCGAAGATTCCGGCGGTTACCAGGTACATATCATACGGTACAGGACACCTAATAAGAAACAAGGAATTTTATTCAGGCTGGATTGATTTCTTATTTTGATAATGGGTGCGTTCTACGCTAAACTTCAGTAGAACGACTCCCGATTTTTTTGTTGTTCCTTCAAAATCTCAGCCTGCTTTTCTTATTGCTCGTTTTCTTACTTGGTTTCCTGTACTGACTGTATCGTAAGTACCACAGCAAACAGTTCCACGCCCCCTATGGTCCCTACTCGTACCGTAGGTGGCCGGTTGCTGTTACCATATAACACGGGTGGTATAACACGGGTGGTAGGACAACACACCGGGGGATAAGATGACACACCCGGTGATGAGATAACACACCCGGTGATAAGATAACACACACCCTTCGCACGAGTTTCCTATGTATGATACATTATTTCCTCTAGACAATGGGAAGAGTTCAAACGCTGAGCGATGCGGTCATGGTAAGATACATACGGTATCGACGAGATCTTTTCTAAAAGCCACCGTGTACGTTGCGTGTGTCCCGCTTGTTCACAAGGAACAAATCGGTTCCAAAATCCACCCGCCGGCGGTATGTTATCTTACCGTGTTGTATATACACTGCTGGTGCTGGTACTGGTATGTACGTACATGGATCCGCTGTACGCGTATACTCTGGACTCGTCGTACCTGGTACGTCGTACTGGCACGCTGTCTATACTGCTGTACGGCACAATCCCTCCACACTGCTGTGTTGTGTTCTACCAAATTCGTCCCGAAATATAAATGCCGTTTGTGGTTTAATATTTAATGAAACCGTTGCTTATATTGCGGGATTGAGTGGGGTAAGTTCTAACTGCCCGCACGGACGAACAGCAACAAAGTCTACGTAGATCGTAGACGACAGAACAGATACACAACACACAACAGCAGTAGCAGCAGCAGCAGTAGTAGTGGCGACGTTCTACCCTATCTGCGCGTAATCTATGACTGTCCCTTGTTGCCCTGCCACAGTCATTGTTCACCTACCAATGAGCGGGATGAACCACGTGATGATCGGGAGGGGAGTCCATACGATGCAGTACGGGTATCTCGATCGTGCTTTGTCAATTCCTCTGCTGGTCATCGCGGCCCCAGCTTCCCGTTTACCGCCGATATGAACCTGCGCCGATTCCAAGTCGTTCACAATTGCACCCGTGTTTGACATCGCATCAGGCTAGGCTGCACAGGACACAGGACCAGTTCGCCACCGCAGCGGTGTGATAGCCTGTTGAGCAAGCATAAATCAGGGGACATTGTAAGCTCAACCCCTACATAAACATTTCGAATTATTATTGTGTAAATCCACCGGGATGTGTGAAGCGTAGTGTAGTGCACAAGGTGCAAGAAGAGCCTCTCAGCTCTTGCCTCCGCAGCATGCTGACCCATAGAAGCCGGAAAGAGCTGGTCACCATTGTGGTGGCTTGCATGGTGTCGTTAGCGTCGCGATATCTCCACGTCGCGGAGGCATTTTGCTCTTCGATTTTGACCCACGGCGGGACTGTCAGAATATTGACACAAAAGCACCAACTGCAAGTCGTACAAGGGCTCGGTGGGAGAAGGTCAACAAGCTCCTGCTGTGCGTCTGCTACTACTCGGTGAGGACTGAGAGCCCCTTGCCACGAGTACGCTGGTAATGGCACAACAACTCTCGCCCTCGATGCGTTGGGAAATGGAAACACGCGCCTGTACAGTAGTACCTTGCTTGCGTGCGTATCATACATCATACAGCTCTGCTGACTGTACTTGTACAGCTACAAGGTTTCTGCCGCTTACAATGTCCCGCTCAAGAAGATCTTCCAATATCAATTACGCGGGAACAACAATTGAATCAAATGAATTGGTTGGTAGTACTCGTACGCAGCGATAACGTTATATATTACTACCTGATGAGTAATACATACGTGTACGACTGCTACTGCTGTAGAACTCTTATACTGCTACTGCTGCCACAAAAGCTTACTGTAGACACCTACGAGTTACGCGGCGGTACGTAGTGGCAACGCAATTGAACTGAGTTGCCTCTGGTATCCTCTACGACTGTCGGGTACTTACTTACGTACCGCTGTGCTACTATGATACCTCTGTGGTCAGCTATGTTACCCCAGCAGCGACAGTGTCCTTCTACTGCACAACAGCTGTGGAGAAGTACTAATCACTGACACCCTCGACTGACCACTGCTCGCCATATACGACCATGCATCATATAATGGCTTGTACATAGGAGACGGCAACCGACGGGCCTGCGACCGAGCGCTTCCCAGGATGGCGTTCCAGGGGACGGGAGGGAGGGGGACGGGGGGGAACCAATGGCGGAGGATGACACCGACAATCTGCTAGGGGGTCAGGTGCTCCAGGTCAGTAAATCTTACTGGTAGCACATATTCAACGACTTCCGTTAATTGGTATCATACAAGTGTTTCGGGATGTTTTCATTGGCCAAGATACACACTAGCATTTCCAGTGGTCAGCATACACACACCAGTACTTACATGGTTGCACCCTACTCCGTCTTGACACCCTGATTCCACACAGACCTGATTCCACCCGGGCCTGGGCCTCCCAATCCCACCAAGCACCCTGATCCCATGCAGACCAAACGCGAGCAGTCGGTCACCGCCAGCAAACGTTTTTTGTCGAATGTGTGGTAATAGATCCCTCTTTCAGGCACCGGTTGTTGAACAGCGCTCTTGTGCGGTTAGTTTGCGCGGTGATTCAAGATTATAGGCATATGGAGTCGGGGGGGGGGGGATTCTTGCAGTATGCACAAGCAGTACCAGGTATGTATTTGGTTTTTATACGTATGGACATAGGTGTCGGCCCGCTGACAAGAAACGCCTACTCTGATGAGAAACCCCTACTCTGACAAGAAACGCTTACACTGAGATAGCGTGGAACCTCACTGCTGTGACACCAACAACATTGAGCATAGGCCATCGTATATTTGGCAGGATTGAACCCTGCTCCTCACCCGTAACCCCATCGCTCTAGCCCTAACCCTGTCCTCAGCACGTACTCGTCGTACGGTTCCCTTAGCGTGTTGGTACTGCGGTGCAATACGTTGCGTTGTATTCGTTGGCTCTCCCATTCGGACGCCGTTTTTAGCCTGCCTTGTGATCACGGGCTAGATTTCAGGGGCATGAATTAATTTTAGAGCATCACCGTAGTCATCATAGCCACCACCATCGTCATCATCAGCCACATTGTCATCGTCATCATCACCATCCTCACGGTCATCATCATCGTCAGAATCATCATAATCATCATCATCAGCAATATCATCGTTATCATCACCATCGTCATCATCCTCGTCATCGTCAACGTCCTCATCGTCATCATCATCATATCATTACCATCATGGTATCATCATGATCATCATCAACATCGTCATCATCGGTATCATCATCATCGTCACTATCATCATCATCATCAGCAACATCATCGTTATCATCATCATCACCATCGCCATCATCGTCATCACCATCACCATCATCATCGCCATCACCAGTTTTGGCGCCTGCCGCTGAGCGTTACATATTTTCAACAGTTATTTGTCTCTTATAGCGTAACCCAACAAACGTGACCCCTTAGTTTATCTCTGGGTTGTTGTTACTCTCGTGGACCCATGCTGCTCCAGGATAGCAGCAGTGCCCCCCCAAGATTTCGGCGGCGTTGACCTAGGCGAGACTGGGTCGCCAAACCGACGACAATAGTGGTCCTTATGCTAGTATTACAGGGGGGAGGGGTGCATATGTGGTCATCAAAACCCACGATTGACCCAAAAACCATGTATCCCCCTATGTATAGACACTTTTTTTGTTTTGTCTTGTTTTGTTTTGTTTGTTTGTTTGTTTGTTTGTTTGTTTGTTTGTTTGTTTGTTTGTTTGTTTGTTTGTTTGTTTTCCATCCCATTAATTAGCTTCGCCCTTCCTTTCTCTCTCCTTCCTGTTATGCTGTAAAACTAGAACCCACTTGACCGGGGTTTGCGCAATCGTTTGGCAGTATTAGGACCTCATATTTGGCATCGACGCTCCTGGCTCTGTAGTGCGTTTGTTGATGTTGGAATGCTTAGAATCCGGGTTATTCTCGTCGAGAAATCCCGCATCGATTCCATCCCATCACGTGCGAGCATGTATCGATACTAAAGTCTATACGAAAGTACGAAACATGCGTTTAGCGAATGTTTCTGATACTTGGTGTGAGCGTTCCTTAGGGAAAGGGGAAACGATCGATACCATCGCCATTGCTCAATTCGCGCTCGATCAAGAGATATTGCGTACATACGATCCTCATACAAAATTAAGATACTACGATGATAGACACCAAAACTGTTTTGCGCAACGCAGTTTTACGATTTTTTACCTGAAAAATTGACACGTGATTCGGAGCGCGTTTGTCCAAACGTTCAAGCTGGAAACCAAAAAAACAATTTTTTTTCTTGACGTATATTTCGGTCGATTTCTACATGGGCGCTCCACTCAAACGATCATAGTTTTCCACTCAAACGATCAAAGTTTTACCTCATCGACTTTTTTTTTGGGGGTTCCAGCTTGACTCGTTTTGTTATGCCCGTTCCGGGCGCCATGCAAAATTCCACCTCATAAATCGCAAAACTGCTCTGCGCAAATCCATTTAACTGCCGTGACCGACTCTGAGCCAGACCAGCTCGTAGTCGTAACTCAGATTGGGGGGTCACAAAGTAGGAGCTTTCTCCCTCCTCCCCACTCGTACGGTTCGTGCCTTGATTTGTTTTATCGCGAGAAGGCTTCCGCCATTTTCTTTCCCTCGTCGATTTGCATCGACCGTCTTCGATTATGATCACAATGTGCCCCCGGTATTAACATGTACAGAGCCGGCGTCCCCGGTGGAATGTCAGGTGGATCTCGTCCATGTTTCAGTCAAAGGTCGTGGGTTCGAGCCCCCCCGAGTGCATGCTGGTAGGGACGTTTTCTCGCAAAAAGAATATGTTGACTAGCGGAAAGCGCGAGAGCGTGAGTTAGCAAAATTCGATGAAAATCGACGAGCGTTGGGAATGCTGAACCCTCTGCGCGATAAAAATCAAGACACGAACCGTAGTGGGGAGGAGGGAGAAGAGCCTGCTTTGCGACTCCGGATCTGAGTTACAACTATTATGGAGGGAGAGGGAGAGAGGCAGAAGTGCGAAGATAATAAATGGGATGGAAGAAAACAGAAGAACAAAAAACGGGGGGGGGGTGGGGGGGATATGCGTGGTAAACAAAACCTTGGATCGAACAAAAAAAACAGGTATCCCCTTAAGTAAAGACACAAGTTTTGGTTCTGATTCCTACAGTATGCCCCCCGTATTTACCGTGTGGTCACTGCTGAACTAATAGATTCACCTTAGCCTACCCTCCCCCCATGCTTCAGCCCAAATGTAGGAGGTGTCTCTATTAGGAGTAGGAACGAACGGTGCTACGTCTCGAAAGGGATGCGTGGTCAACGGCCAAACGACTAAGGCAAGCAAAACATAGAGTACGCCCCCCCCCCCCCCCCCCACTATTTTTACTTCTGCTACCGCAGGTGCTAGAGTTTTGGAAGAACCGACTGCCCAGCCCGGGCCTACCGCCGAGCCAGGTGATCGGTCTCCTCATGGCGGCGCTTCAGAAAAACGACGACCCGGCTGTCAACGACGGGCTTAGAACGGTGAGGTGCGGCCAAAACCACGGCTCGCCCTGCTTCGAGGGGGCTTTGGGTTGGCGTCCACGATGGTTTTTTGGGGATGTTTTGTTTATCGGTGTATATATGTGTTGTGTCTGTGCGTGTTTCCTGTCGGTGCCTGTGTTGTGTCCGTGTGTCTGCACGCTCGTGTATCTGTTTGTCCGCGCGTGAGTATGTAGGTGCCTGCTCTCTGCGTCTGTTTTTGTGTATTTGTAATCATATTTGCTCTCTTGATCCCACCCAAACCTGATCCCACCCGGATATGATCCCATTTGGCACCCCTGCTCCCACCCACAAGGTGCAGAGATATACTTAGCCGTGAGCTCTGAGCGCGAACCGTAAACGGTTACGAAGGCAGCTCTGCTGTGTGAGTCCCAAAAATTCCTCGAAAAAACCTCTTTGAAATCTGCGTGTGGTCACTTCGACCGCGCGTGCTACCTGCGTTCGGGGTGTTTTAGGTTTCACATTGGTCTACAAAAATCGGACAACTTTTTGTACGCAAAGGGCTCGCTACGTGTATATACCAGCTGGCTACGGGCTACGGTAGAGGTGCAGGCCAGTTTTTTTTTTTTTGTTTTGCTGGGGGTGGGCACTTGAGGAGCTCTATATTTTCCTCGCCCAAAAACTGAGTTTGGAGCGAAATAAAAGAGCTGCCCGATATAAACTATCCCATGGCCTAAGGGTCGTTCTTATCGAGCATCTTCTTTTCAAAACTTCCAATATTTGAAGAGTAAGAAAAAACAGGATATATTTGGAAAAGTTTGGAATTTTTAACAGAGGGCAAAATATTTTGGGAGGCTTCGCATTCCAATATTTGGGACATTATTTTTGAAAAATATGGAAATCCTGAAAATTGCGCGAAAACATTATTTGGATTTTTTGGGGGAAAAATTGCTTGATAAGAACGACCCTAAGTATACAGCATAAAATATTGAAACACAAGCATGAATGACTGACGATTTTGGGTTGAAGTAAGGAGCCCCTCCCCCGTCATTCCGAAAATGTTTTAGCCAAAAAAAGGTACAGTACCTTTATCGTAGTTGCGGTATACCTGGTACTCCCTATAGGTGTTGCGGTAGGTCAGCGGAGATCCAGCCCAGGCCTGGATCTACGGGGTGTCGTCTCTGTTGCATCTGTGTATCTCTGTGTATGTATGCGTTTGTGTCTGCAGCTGTATGTGTGTGTCTACGGAGGTGTGTCTGTGTTGTGTTGTATGTGCGTGTGTGTGTCCATATACGTACGTCATGGTGTGTGCATATTTCGTGGTACCTGGTATGTACGCAGTGCGTAGTTTTGGGTGTGAGTCTGTCTTGTGTCTACGTATCTTGCCCTTTTTGTTATTAGTTGTGTGTCAGCAGCCGTTGTGATGCGGCTGGTCTGATCAGAAATAACTGTTGTTCGCGAGCGATTGACGGTACCGGCGGCAACACTCGAAGCCCTCCACTCCCGACCAACTGCCCCGCCGGCTTCTGGTTTCCCCAGAACAGAGT
The DNA here is from genome assembly GCA_008828725.1 of Saccharina japonica. Classification (NCBI taxonomy): domain Eukaryota; class Phaeophyceae; order Laminariales; family Laminariaceae; genus Saccharina; species Saccharina japonica. The sequence continues at coordinate 293,402 of MEHQ01004495.1, read as the reverse complement.
CACTCGACAACTTTATCAGACTCACCTTCAATCCCTTTTTCCGCACCAAAAATCAATCCACTCTTAACATCAAATGGTTATAGTTCCCCCTCGAAATGAATTCACTCTTACATTAACTA
>MEHQ01004495.1:275197-287811 GCA_008828725.1 Saccharina japonica | reverse complement strand
TTTCTTCTGAGAGAAGCTAACGAGCGCGCCTAACGGCGGCTCGCGCCAAGCCTCTGGACTAGCACGTCCACCACAATGCCACAAGGGGACACTGTCACCCCCAACACCCCCCCCCAATCGCGCGGTAATCCTCATTTTTTATCTTCAATTTCTTCCTCTCTCTAGTCCTCACAGAGTTAATGACCCCTTAAGAATTGGTCCCACGCATTTGGGGAAAAAACTACTTGGAATTAGTGTGGGATACTGTTTTCAGTTGTGAATGGGTTAAGAAAGAAATGGCACAGACAGGTGGATGGATGGTGTCAAGTCACCCTTGATTGCGGCAGAAAGCGTTGGGCACAGACAGGCGGATGGCGTGAAGTCGCCTTCAAAAGGGGGCAGCAAGCAGTGGACACAAGAGCTCCTCTGACAACCCCTTAGAAAGGATCTTCTCTACACACGGGTGGGCTGTTTACGTATAATACTATACTGCATTGCTTTGCTCGGTAGGAAGCACCTCCCGGTGGGGGATCAAGGTGCGGGCGTACACCCAACTCAACCCCTAAACCCTAACCCTGGACCCCAAACACGACCCCAAACAGGCGAGAAACGCGGGTGCGCCGCTTTTGTAACACTAACGAGAAAATTACCAGAACATTCCGATGGCGGACCACATTTTTTTCCCGAACTTCAGACCACACGTACCCAATTTTCAAGACCAAAATCACCCCTCAAAGGTTCCTTGCTAACGGATAGTATAACCTACTCAGATGGCATGGACGCATGCTCTATACGGTACAGAGGTGTAGGGTATACCTTTTTTTGGCTGAAACGTTTTCTGAATGACCTATTAAAGTATTAAAGGCTCCTTATTCCAAAATCGTCGGAGTTCCAGTATTTTGTGATGCGTTGAGTTTCATGGTGGCATTCATACTCGTAGATTCATACCCGTAGAGGTATACCTTTTTTTGGCTGAAACGTTTTGTGAATGGCGGGGCTCCTCAACCCAAAATCCTCGGAGTTCCAGTATTTTGTGTTGCGTGTTGCGTTGAGTTTCATGGCATTCATGGTATTCATACTACTAATAGTAGCCCATGGGATTGTGCTTCGGGTGTACGATACGTACTGTAGCAACTTTTATTTCCCCTCCAAAATCAGTTTTTTTTTTTTTGGGGGGGGCGAGGTATACTATAAAAAAAAAGACAGCTATTACGGAGGACCATAGTAAATAGGACCAATTTCTGTTAGTAAAAATAGATAAATATATAGGTTTTAGTGTTTGCCGCAGGTCCTATTTACTATGGCATCATTAGCCCACCCCGTAATAGCTGTGAGATCGAGGATTTCGTCGAAGCTCATCTTTGCAAGCTGCGTGGGATACTAGTGATACTTCCATCGCGCGAACTACGGGGTTTGAGGGGGAACAAAATCTGACAGCTAGCTGTGAAACTCAAAGGAAGGGTGGTCACATATCTACGGTGTACTCCGACGCATGCTACGATAGAGGTGCACCATGTTTTTTTCTGAGCTCCTCACTTAAGGAGCGTCATACCTCACCGAAAAACTGATTTTGGAGGGAAATGAAAGTGCTGCCGGATGCGAAATCTCATGACCGAAGTGTATGCTTGAAACATTGTTCGTCACAGAAATGAAAGTCCGACGAATTTGGGTTGAGGAGCCCGATCGTTCAGAAAACGATTTGGCCAAAAAGTGCTACCTCTACCGTAGCTAGCGTCCTCCCTGAATGTGTTGCAGTAGCTCAGTAGAGATCCAGCGCACCGTTACCGCACGTAGCATGCGTGGATTACTATTACTATCTCCCCCCGCAATGCGGCCGATGCTGTGACGATGATCATCTTTTGTATTTTTTTGGTCGCGTTGTGACTCCCAAGTCCCAAAAGAAGGATTCACATCCCATGATTAGTATGGAGGGCATAAATAAATCTCTAGGTTTACCTATAGGGGGTTAACCCATTCAGAACTGGATTTTTTTATCCCACACTAATTCCAAGTAGTAGTGTGTCCCCAACGGGGGACCGCTTCTTGAGGGGTTAAGTTAACTAAATCGGAAAGTCCAAACCTGCCTGTCTGTCTGTCTGACCCCGGTTTCAAAGAGGCTCCAACCCACGGCCTTTCCCCCCCCCAAAAAACTGACGCGTATGCCGCGCGCAACGAGAATCGATCGCCGACACACATACACGCAGTCTGGACCAACTTTCGGCTTCAACGGCAATACACAGTAATCAGAATCCGTCATGGGCCAAAAAAACACGTAACTCCTCATGTTTTACCTGTCATGTTTGGTTCTGGTTAGCAGAGGTTGCCTCGAAAAATAGCACGCCAACAGAGCTGCAAATAGTGTACTTTGAGGCAGAAATAATGTGCCTTACGCGTAGGCATTATTGGTGTTGATGCCCCTTGTACTATACTGCAACAATTTACTCCACACTAATCTTCCAAAGTACTTTGACCTAAAACAAGCTACGTACTGTTGTTGCGCAGTTCGTCGTTCTCAAGAGATTCAGGTTTTGACAGCAGGGGGAGGTCTCAGTCTCTCAGGCCCAAGTCGCTGCCGCTCTACTCTCCGAGGTCCCCTCCACCATACCAGGCGCGGTGGTCGATACCTCCAGCTAAGCCACCACCCGAAAACGCCATTCGCCGCTCTNGGAGGGGGGAGGGGGAGGGGGGGGGGGCTCATGTCATGCATGGCCGTAGTCGTATGGCCATAGACCCTCCTCGCATCCCTGTATGTACAATGCCGGGAACGGAGCACGTCGGGTTTTCACCAACCAGGCAGACATTGATTGCTTGCACCAAGCTTTGCGAAGCGAAACGTGAGGTGTTGGGCGAGAGTCGCATGAAGGGTGAGCTGCATCCTGCTAAAAACCATTCAGACCTTTTGTGAGAAAGAACAGGACGTCGAGGCGTTGCATTTACCACAGTGGGTTACCACAGACAAAAGAGACTGGTACGCCGAAATGAGTCCTAATGTAAATTTTAAATCAAATCTGAGGACTTGTCCGGAACCTATGCTACGCTGCTGGGTGTGGAGACTTCCATGGGGAGGGGGGGAGAGTGCCGGCGCTGCAACGATAACCTTGGTTCCATCGCAGTGCAGCTAGGAGCCTGGTAGTCATAAGTCATCCACCCTTCCATAGACGGACGAGTCGAACTCACGGGTGTCGGCGGGGCGAGGAGATACCTTATTGTCTTTTGTGCACGGCGGCTTCGAGGGTAGTTCCTGCACTTACGTATAAAAAGCTTGGTGCTAAGCAATCAATGTTCTGCCTGGTCGTGAAAACCCGTGAGCACCGCAGCTTGCGCCGGGACGGAGCACGTTGGGTTTTCCCCAACCAGGCAGACGTGGGTTGCTTGCACCAAGCAAGCGCGGAGCGAAACGTGGGGTGTTGGGTGCGATTCGCATGAAGGGTGCAGTAGCGGCAACGAGGGTGGCTAGTATTTTTTCCCTTCTATTTAAAGGCAGCAGTGGCACAGACGGGGTGATTTGTCACCTTTTTTACAGCAAAAGCAGTGGCGCAGATGGGCGGTTTGTCACATTTTAAGCAAGCAGTGGCACAACTGGGTGATTTGTCATCTTTTACAGCAGTCAAGCAGTGGGCACAGACAGACAGACAGACAGGTGATTGCCACCACTCTAGGCAAGCAGTGACACACACAGAGGGGTGATTGCCACATTTACGAGAGCAACAGTGGCACCGGTGGGGTGATGCTGCTGATGCCACCTTTTTTTATAAGGGCAGCCAGAGCAGTGCCACAGATTGGGGTGTTGTTACCTTGAGTCCCCCCCCCCCCCCCCTCTTTGGGACGGACCCCTTTTAAGGTAAACATACGGGATATAAGGGATGTCATAAGGGATATAAGGGATGTCATGAGGGATATAAGGGATGCCATAAGGGATATAAGGGATGTCATAAGGGATATAAGGGATGCAAGGGATAGCGACCGAAACAATGCTACAGTAAGGTTTGTGGTGTCACTGCCGGCCGTCGACGAGCAAGCGTGACCTCCCGCCCCGCAGTTCGGCTACGCAAGGTTCTTGGTCGCGCCCGTCCGCGCCCGTAGTGGTTCTTGCCGCGTCCGTGCCCGCAGGAACACTCCTTGAATTGCAACCCGGACACCAAATATGTACGACGTATCAACCCCTCCCAATCGCGCAGTAATCCTTTTTTTTTATCTTCAATCTCTTCCTCTCTCTAGAGTTACTGACCCCTTAAGAATTGGTCCTACGTTTTTGGGGACAAAAATACTTGGAATTAGTGTGGGATACTGTTTTATGTTGTGAATGGGTTAAGGAAGAAATGGCACAGACAGGTGGATGGATGGCAAAACTGGTCCCACAAATTTGGGCACAAACCACTTGGGGATTAGTATGGGATACATTTTTTAAGTTCTGAATGGGTTAAAAGCGACAGCAAGCGGCGGGCACAGACAGGCGGATGGCGTGGAGTCGCCTTTAAAAGGAGGCGGCAAGCAGTGGACACGAGAGCTCCTCTGACAACCCCATTAGCCCTTGGCAAGGATCTTCTCTACACGGGTGGGCTGTTGACGTATAATACTAATACTATACAGTACGCGACAGCACTTAAGAACTCGGCAGTTAAGAATTTCAGGCTGGATTTTTAGACGAAAATAAGAACATGACCTATTTTGTACTGAAAATATTGTAGGACACACCCTGCTTCACATAAGAATTCCAGCCTGGCCAGAAGTAAGAGATTACAGTAGTAACAACTGGTGTCGCATACTGTACTGCATTGCTTTGCTCGGTAGGGAGCACCTCCCGGTGGGGGATCAAGGTGCGGGCGTAGACCCAACCCAACCCATAAACCCTGACCCTGGACCCCAAACATGAACCCAAAACGAGCGAGAAACGCGGCTGCGCCGCTTTTGCAACACTAGAGCGAGAAAATTACCAGAACATTCCGATCGCGGACCACATTGCTCCCCCGAACTCCAGACCGCACGTACTCAATTTTGAAGAGAAAATCACCCCTTAAAAGTTCCTTGCTAACGGATAGTAAAATCTACTCAGATGGCATGGAAGCATGCTATATACGGTATAGAGGTAGCGATATACCGTTTTTATACGGTATAGAGGTAGAGGTATACCTTTTTTTGGCTGAAACGTTTTTTTCTGAATGACCTATTAAGGGCTAGTAAAGGCTCCTCAACCCAAAACCGTCGGAGTTCCAGTATTTTGTGTTGCGTTGCGTTGAGTTTCATGGCATTCACGGTATTCATACTACTAATACTAATAGATACCATGGGATTGATCTTCGGGTGTACGTACTGCAGCAACTTTTATCCCCCCCCCCCCTCCAAAAGCTGCCTGGTCGGTGAAAACCCGACATGCTCCGTCCCGGCATTGTAGGGATGCGAGGGTCTATGGTCATACGACTACGGCCATGCATGAAAATGAAGTACACCCCCCCCCCCCCTCCAAAATCAGTTGCTTTTTTTGGGGGAGGGGACAGGTGACCGGCATAATGGAGCACCTCGAGTGAGGCATACCGCCCTCAGAAAGTATGTGACAGGCATAATGGTGCACCGTCACCGCACGTAGCATGCGTTGATTACTATTACTATCTCCCCCCGTAATGGCAGCTCGCGGCGCTTCGTGAGGCCGATGCCGTGACGATGCACCATCTTTTGTATTTTGGCCGCGTTGTGACTCGCAAGTCCCAAAAGAAGGATCAAAAGCCTATTAGTATTATCATGGGGGGGTGCATACATCCCTAGGTTTACCTAGCTAGGTTTACCTAGGGGTTTAAGTTAACTATATCGGAAACTCCAAACCTGTCTGTATGTCTGTCTGTCTGACCTTGGGGGTCCAAAGAGGCGCCAACCCACGGCACTCCCTCCCCCCTCAAAATTTGACGCGCATAACGCGCGGTATATACCGCGCGCGGCGAGAATCGATCGTCGACACACGTACAAGCAGTCTGGACCAGCTTTCGGCTTCAACGGCAACACACAGTAATCATAATCCACCATGGGCCCATAAAACACGTAACCCCCTCCATGTTTTACCTGCCATGTTTGGTTCTCATTAGTAGAGGTTGCCTCGAAAAATAGCACGCCAGCAGAGCTGAAAAATAATCTATGTACTCAGAGGCAACACGTCAAGACAGCAGAAATAATGTGCCTTACGCGTACGTAGGCATTATTGGTGTTGATGCCCCTTGTACTATACTATACCGCAACAAGTTACTCCACGCTAATCCTCCAAGTACTTTTTACCTAAAAAACCTACGTACTACTGTTGTGGCGCAGTTTCGTAGTTCTCACGAAACTCAGGTTTTGACGGCAGGGGGGTGTCTCAGGTCTCTCAGGCCCAAGTCGCTGTCCCCTCCGCCATACCAGGCGCGGTGGTCGATACCCCCAGCTAAGCCACCGCTCGACAACACCACTTGTCGCCGACGCCGCCCCCGCCCCCTTCTCCCATCGCCGCCGCCCTTACAAGGCGACGCCTCCCGGGGTTTCGAAAACTTGAACTTTCAAACATCGGACAGGTCATGATCTATGTAAAGTAGATCACCTGCCGTTGTGATGTGTTGCGTGTAGGATCTGCATACACTGCTGTAGTACAGATTTCCGCCCCCCGTGACGCCTTTCAGGGGTGTAGAAAACTTCCACACTCATAGGGCAAACTGATGACTTACGTACGTAGATCGTTTAGATTTGTTCGTCATGTCGATCAAGCCTACCAGGGCGCATAATGCTCACACCCCTTACTCGGCCTCCTCCAACGGCAGATTCAACAAGAACCTACGACGATACTAGAAAGGGGTCGCTATGGACGTCTTCCTCCTCGGCGTCAGGCTTTTGCTCGCGAGCTCCTAATGACGGCTGACTACGACAATAGCTGCTTCTCGTACATCGCGCGGTCGAACCGGCATGTAACTGCCAACCCGAAGAGGCACTTACGAACATAGATCCCTGTGGAAGAATAACCTGCCGTTGTGATCGTATCGTGTGTGAGATCTGTGCAACAGCACAAGATCCAACCCAAGAAACATGGTGCTACTATAGTGTAGATAATGCAAAAAACATCATCATACATGGCTCTCACACCGGTAACATTTGCGACATAGATAAAACAGAACCAGGAATCAATCCGCCCTGGTCCTATCTACTAGATCATCAGGTGGGGAGTCGAGGATCTGTCTGTCCTATGTCTGCGATTTTTGTTTTCCCTTTCGTACTACTTCAAGGTCTTGCGAGACTGGATCATCAGGTAGGGAGTCGAGGGTCTAGCCGATGTCTGGGATTTATCCCCCCCCTATAAATATATGATATATAAATATATGATAAATATATGATATATATTTATGATATATTTATAGGTTGGGTTGGCGTCGGTTGGCAACGACGCTGTAAAACACGCCACTCGCTGCGTGAGCTAGACAACCAGGGTGCCGTTTTTTTTTGCCCCCCCCCCCCCCCCCCATCAGCATCAGGCCCACTCGTTATCGCTCCACGCCCCAAGGTCCTCCACCATGTCAGGCGCGGTGATGTCCTCGCTCACCACCGCCGGCGCCACACCAAGCTTCCGCTTGTCGCCGCCGCCCCCGCCCCGGCCACCCTTCTTACCCGGGGACGACGCCTTCCGGAGCTTAGAAACCCTTCCTCCGGTACCAGCATCACCATCGCTATCGCTGTCCTCATCGCTACCCTCATCATCATCATCATCATCATCATCATCCCCATCGTCTTGCTCGTCGTCATTGCCAGAAATACCTCCCTGCTGCTTCTTGTTCTGGTTCTTGTTCTTCTTCATGGCGCCGGCGGCAGACATAGCCGCTACCGGACTCTCGTCATCGGCTCGCTCCACCTCTGCCTCCGATGCTCCCAGCCGCTCGCGCATGGCGGGCGCCCCCTGGCGTGGCAGAGGAGGCGGGAAATCACGGGGGAGGGGGTATGTGCGGGGGGGGTGAGAGGGGGATGAGGAAGGAGGGGGGGAGTGGTTGGCCGGAGGGAGGGTTTGTGGTAGGGGTGGGGTGGAGTTGGATGGGGTGGGCGGTAGCGGGGGGTGTGTACTCATGGGGTGGGTTAGTGCACCTGACATACCCTGCGAATTAGAGGCACGTAGGTGAAGCCATGAACGATCGGCTCGACTTGTCGACTATCGGCCCTCTACACGATGCGGGTATTCCACACAACCACAACAATAACAATGTAGATCGACCCCCCCCCCCCCCCCCCCCCCCCCCCCCCCCCCCCCCCCCCCCCCCCTCCGTCACGCTCTCCGGGCCTTCTGCGCCAGGCGCAGTAGAACGCGTGAGAGACCTTGCGAAGCAGTCTGATTAACCATGGCGGCGCAACAAATGATTTCTCAGGTACATCCGGTGAGTGAGACGCCGGGTTTATAACAGGCGACGGCGTTAGACAGCGTGGTACCAACACCAGCAGCACCAATACCCCCGCCATGATAGCACCGCCACCAACACCACCAGTAACGCCCACACCCACAACATCAGCAACACCTAAACCCACACACCAAGACCAACAACACAAAACCCCTACAACCCTCGCAACACATACACCATCAACAACGCCAAAAATGCCCACATCAAAAACGCCAACACCACCAACAAACACCAACACCGCCCGATCCCCCCCCCCCAATATTTTTGTTTTTGGCGGTCACCAAGGATGGCGGTCGAGTTAAATCATTTGTGCGGGGTGGAGAACATTTGCTCCGCACAAGGGGAATGATCGTATCACGTAGTGTGTACATGGCAAGGCACCCACGAGGCAGTTACATAGTGCTCTCATTGCTGTCTCAGGAAGTGGCCACCCCAGAAATTAAATCAACTCATTGGAGCTGTCATCCATATGCAAGTCCGCCTTACAAGCGGTTCTTAGTAGGATGCAGCAGCTCGCCCTTCATGCGACTCGCCCAACACCTCACGTTTCGCTTCGCGCTTGGTGCTAGCAATCAATGTCTGCCTGGTCGGTGAAAACCCGACATGCTACGTCCCGGCATTTGTAGGGATGCGAGGGTCTATGGTCATACGACTACGGCCATGCATGAAAATGAAGTACACCCCACCAACCCCGCGACAAGAACAGCAAAACAACCCCCCACCAACCCCGCGCCCCGAGGCGGACACCCCACCTCCCACTTGAGACGCGTGCTACGGTAGAGGTAGCCCTTTTTGTTTTGGCTGAATCGGTTTCTGAACGATCGGGCTCCTTAATCCAAATTCATCGGACTTTCATTTTTGTGACTGACTAATGTTTCAGAGTATACTTAGGCCAAGAGATTTTCTTATCCGGCAGCACCTTTATTTTCCTCCAAAATCATTTTTTCGGTGAGGTATGACGCTCCTTAAGTGAGGAGCTCAGAAAAAACATGCTGCACCTCTATCGTAGCATGCGTCTTGAGCTGCTGTACCGTGGACATGAACTTCGATCACCGGGGAGGGGCTCGTATATAGCTATTCCGGGGGAGCCATGGTAATCAGGACCCATTACATACACGAGAAGGAAAAAAAAAATAACATTTGAGTGTTTGCGCTAAAGTCTTTTTTGGAAAATTACTTCATCAAAATTTAAAATGTACCCCGAAGGCAGAAGTTGCGGTAAGAAGTATGTTTTTGAAAATTAGTATATCAAACTTTAAAATGTACCCCGAAGAAGGCATAAATTGCGGTAAGAAAGGCTTTTGCGCAAACACTCTATTAATAGCTTCTACGCAAACACAGCAAAACGCGTGCTGGATGGGGGAGTTCACAATTTCAGAGCATAAAGTAAAATGGATTTTCCAAAAGGACTTCTGCGCAAACATTCTTATTATTCCAGTGTTTTTACTAAGAAGCATATTTGGTCCTGACTACTACTGTTCCCTCTTAATAGGTTATCACAGGGGTAGAGGACAGCAACAACAACAGCAACACCAACACCAACAACGACAACAACAACAGCAACAACAACAAATCCACCCAACCATCGACCGACCTCTGGCCTGAGCACTTCCAATCCGTCCACCTCCGACGGGCCGATGCGAAGCTCCAATCGCTTATTTGCCGCCCACGTCGCCCTGGCCTCCAAGGTCTCCATCAAACCCCTCGTCATCATGCGCCACCTTGACACCTGTTATATATAAGCAAGTGTAATACATATATATACAAGTATTCAAGTATAGACCCACGTATAATAAGAAATTTAGTGAAATTATGAAACGAAAAAGAAAATAAAACACAAAGGCGCACTTTCTGGGGGGGGGGGGACGCGTGCTACGGTAGAGGTAGCACTTTTTGGCTGAATCGTTTTCTGAACGATCGGGCTCCTTAACCCAAATTCGTCGGACGTTTATTTTTGTGACGAATAATGTTTCAGAGTACACTTCGGACATGGGATTTCTCATCCGGCAGCACTTTTCCTTTGCGACAAAAAAAAAATCGGTGAGGTATGACGCTCCTTAAGTGAGGAGCTCAGAAAAAACACGGTGAACCTCTATCGTAGCATGCGTCGGGGGCGCTTATAAAACCCTTTCAGAACTGGAAAACTTATCCCACACTAATTCCAAGTACTTTTCCCCAAAAACGTGCGACCGGTTCTTAAGGGGTTAACAAAAATGGATTCGCCAGAAATCCAGCTCAGCGGCGAGAGCGTTACACCAAATCCCAGCGGTACCACGATAGCCCAATAGCCTCTCTACGCTCACGGTTGTTCAACTTGAAGGATGTTGTTGCGTCACAGGCAGTACTAAGGAGTCTGAGGCTTGCTTCGACTACGTGCTTCTTGTTGGCGGGCCCGTACTGCTCTTAGATACTCTATAATACCATATTTACTTTTACGAATTTCCAGCTACAGTATAGCGGGGCGGGCAGTCGTTCGGGTTCGGGTTCGGGTTAACAAGCAGGCAAGCAAGCAATCAAGGCAAGCACACAATGACACACTTACACAACGCAAGCAAAGCAAGCAAAAGCAGGCAAAAGCAGGCAAAAGCAGGCAAAAGCAGGCAAAAGCAAGCAAAAGCAAGCAAAAGCAAGCAAAAGCAAGCAAAAGCAAGCAAGCAAAAGCAAGCTACGCAAGCAAAAGCAAGCTACGCAAGCAAAAGCAAGCTACGCAAGCAAAAGCAAGCTACGCAAGCAAAAGCAAGCAACGCAAGCAAAAGCAAGCAACGCAAGCCAAAGCAAGCAGCGCAAGCAAAAGCAAGCTACGCAAGCAAAAGCAAGCAATGCAAGCAAAAGCAAGCAACGCAAGCAAAAGCAAGCAACGCGAGCACGCAAGAAACGCAAGCCACGCAAGCGAGCACGCTGGCAAAAGCAAGAGGGTGGTTAAGCCCTCACACACGCAAGCCTCGATGAGCGCCGCCCATTGTAATTCGCAGCACGAACCTTAGTCAGCTTGGCGAACTTGCGGAGATGCCCGAGGACGGGAATGACCAGCTCCGGAAACGCCGCCGAATACCGGTACAAATCCATCTCCTGTGGGTGGGGGGGGGGGGGGGGGGGGGGGGGGGGGGGGCGTCGGCGAGGCGGGTACTTTGCGTAAGCTTGGGGTAAGGTAAGGTAAGGCAAGGCAAGGCAAGGCAAGACAAGGCAAGGCAAGGCCAAGCAAGGCAGGGCAAGGCAAGGCAGGGCAAGGCAAGGCAAGGCAAGACAAGACCAACGCCAGGGAGCTCGAATAGGTACACGGCAAGGGCAAGCATTCTCCGCTGACCTGGCCAAGCAGCCGCAGAGCCTCCGCCACCACAGCCCCCTGCGCCCTCCCCTCATCCACCTGGGTCTTGCCCAGGCGCAAGATGGCCGGGACGTTCGGCGGCGCTACGGTGGAAGCGGTCGCCTGTCGACGCAAGCCGAAAGCAGGGGAGGGAATGGGGGGGGGGGGGGGGGGGGGGGTTTCTTCCATGCTTGCTTTTATTTTTGGTTCCTCACGCGTGCTACGATAGAGGTCGCAAGGTATACCTTTTTTTGGCTGAAATGGTTTCTTAAATGACGGGGCTCCTTAACCCGAACTCGTCCGACTTTCATTCTTCTAGCGTTGCCAAATTTTTCATTTTATACTTGGGCTACTAATGGGATTGCTCATCAGGTTAGCAGTTTTATTTCCCTCCAAGGTCTGTTTTGGGTGAGTTATAATAGATAACAAAAAAAAACAGGGTGTCCCTTTACTGTAGTGTACGTCTCCTTCTCCTTCACGATATTTACGATAGCATCCCCTTCTTCTGCTCCCTCCCTCCCTAGTCGTGACTCAGACCCGGGGGTCAGAAGCGGTTCTAAGTAGGATGCAACTCGCTCTTCATGCGATTCGCCGAATACCTCACAGGGGGCACTTCGCGCTTGGTGCAAGCAAATCCGTGCCTGCCTGGTCGTTGAAAACCCGACGTGCTGCGTCCCGGCATTGTAGAGATGCGAGGGTCTATGGCAATGCGACTGACGGCCATGCACGGCAAGCGGCTAATGAGTTCCCCCCTCCCTTCCGGTCAAGCATAAAATGTTTATGTAATACATGGAAACAACGTAATGAGCGCCCATATGTCGGAGGCGTCTCTATTATAAGTAGGAACGGTGCTCCGCCTCGAAAGGGGTGCGTGGTCAATGCTCAAATAGCTACGCCAAGCAACGAATGAGTACCCCCCTCCCCCCCCCCCCCCCCCCCCC
>MEHQ01004495.1:264116-274990 GCA_008828725.1 Saccharina japonica | reverse complement strand
CCCCTGCGCTTCGTCCAGGCATTGCAGGGATGCGAGGGTCTATGGTCATACGACTACGGTCATGCATGATGTTAGTACACCCCTCCCCGCCCCCCGGCCCCCGCCCTCCCCCCGTCTCCGCCCCCCATTCCCGTCCCTTGTTGCGTATCACCTTCTTGTAAAGAGCGGGGCTGCGGAGCACCTCGAGCAGAGGCGTAGAGCAGGGCACGTACAGCTCCGATGCCGCGGCCAGCCTCTGCCTCATGCGAACGAGCTGGAACATCAGCGGGGAGTGCCGGAGGGTGGCGGAGAGGTGCATGATGCCCTCGACCACCTGGAGAGAAAGAGGGCGAGAGAGATAGACCACACAGATAGATCACGCATCAGGCACGTCAGATCAGAACAGATCGGAACAGATCAGAACAGAGCATAACATATCAGAACATGTCGGAACATATCAGAACAGATCATAACAGATCATGACAGGTCATACTAGATTTGAGTATATCAGAACATATCATAACAGATCAGATCAGATCAGAACATATCAGAACAGGCCATAACATGTCCCCTATTAATGATTCAGATGTTTCGGGGGAGATAGAAACATCACGGAGATTTAAGAGGAGAGTGTCGGAGGGTGTCGGAGGGTGTCGGAGAGGAGCACGATGCCCTCGATCACCTGTAGGCAGAGAGATAGATGGACAGATAGATGTACGAGGTATCTGTGTACAGATGGATAGATGAATAGATAGAAAGATAAATAGATAGATGACTAGATGGATAGATGGATGGACGGAAAGATGAATAGATGGATAGATGCGTACATAGATAGATAGACAGATACCGGTAGATATATAGATAAATAGATAGACGTGTTCCCTCCATAGTGCCGGTGGCCCGCTATAGTGTCCGTGGAATCGCGTGATCGTGAGCGGAGTAGTGCCGGCTTTCTGATATAATAGTGCAGGTGTTGTTGGCCACTACTGATAGACAAAGAGATACAAGAAGATAGACAACCAACTAAATACGAGCGACACCAACATATCTGGCGTTGGGGGGGGGGGCATGTTGTGTACCCGTCGTCCGCCGCTTCCAAATATTGGTAGGACAGGCGAGTGGGGTTGAAGGCTGCATTGACTCTCGAAACGCGATGAAGCATCGACGTGCACAGGAGAAGGGAGATGTGGCGAGCGAGGGGGAGTCGGCGGATGGGCGACCACCCGCCCATCCACCCACAAACACATGCAACCACGCATCCGACCATCCACCCACCCAGACCCACCCAACCACCCACCCACCTGAGCGAGCGGGAAAATAAGCATCCGCAGCTCGTCCTCTGCCGGCGCAGCGGCGATAACTCCGGTCCAGACCCGGAGACAAGCTACCACCTGTGGCGTATTGGTAAGGCGACGGCGGCAGCGGCAGTTAATAATGGAATAACGCCTCTTGGTGTATACCGCTCCGGGCGGAAATGTTGTTGACGACCGTTGGGGGAATGAATAGGAAGATCAAATGGTCCTTAAATGTACGGTTCAGAGTGGTATTCATACGTAAACGCAGCTGTGGTGTTGTTTGTATGCGTGGCTGGCTGGCTGTGTGTCGTGTTGTGCCACAGCTGCGCTCTGCTGTGTGCTTTATTGCAGCTGGCTGTTCTTGATGTGGTGTGCTGTTGCAGTATGTACTGTTGCAGTTGTGTACTGTTGCAGTATAATGCTCTGGCAGTATGTTACTCTTGCAGTACTCTTGCAGTAGTCTTGCCGTACTCTCGCAGTAGTCTTGCAGTACTCTTGCAGTACTCTTGAATTACCCCTGCAGTACTCTGCTGTCCTCTCCTGCTGTACTCTACGATAAATTCTGTACATGCAATACAATACTTGTCTTTGCGGTACTATTGCACTCTGCTGGCCTATGGCGCATCAAAATTCAACACTATCTTCACCCTCGCCAACAACTTCCACTAATCATAAACTCAACACCAAAGATCAATTCCAAAATACCAGCATCACCATCGACATTATGAAATTCAACATGAAAAACATCAAAATTCTACACAAACTTCAACGCCAAAATCAACAGCAACTATCGACATCGAACTCAACATGAACGTCTTCAACATCAACATCTCAACTTCAACATCAAGTCAAAACTTCAACTTCAACTCGAAACTTCAACCCGAAACTCCATCTTCAAGTCAAAACTTCAACTCTAAGTCGAAACTTTAACATCACGTCGAAACTTCAACTTCAACTGGAAACTTCAACTTGCCTGCCAACGACGAACGGCCTGAGCGGAGTCCTTGGACTTCTGCTGCATCGCTCGGCGAAGAAGGAGGGACAGCTGCCGGATGTACAGAAAGGCGTTCTGGTAGGCGGACGCCACGTCGAGGCTGTACAGCTCCACCACGCACCTGTAAACAGCACGAAAATAAAGGAGGGTTGATGATAATACGAAAATAAAATAAAATGAAACGCTCAGGACACCGACAACGTTGGTTTCCGTTTTCGAGCATCAGCGAATAGAAACATGCTTAACCCCTTCAAAACTGAAAAAAAAACACACCAATTTCAAGTAGTTTGTCCCAAAATTCGTGGGACCAGTTCTTGAGGGGTCTAAAGACAAGCGCGGGACGCCAACAATGTTGGTCTGCGTTTTTTTTGTGCATCAACGCTACACGTACAGTATGCTGCTATACACCAAGGATGCAAGAGGGGCCCGCCCACAAAGAACCACACTAGCAATAGTGAAACTCCTCGGTGGCTTGTTGTAAGCCACCTCGCCTCATCGCCAACTACCAGGTATGTAGAATAGTCACTAGCCGGCGACTTACTGCCAGCCAACTCAAGCTAACTACTGTAGCAAGTGGTGGACGACTTGTCAGCCGACTCAAGCCAACTAGTAACGAGTCGGCGACTCATTGTCAGCCGGCTCACCTAGCCGACGAGTAACCATATAGTCGGTGACTTGTTGTCAGCAACCCCAGGCCAACTATAAACCGGTCGCGACTTATCGTCAGCCAACTCAAGCCAACTAGTAACCAGTCGGCGACTCGTCGTCCATCAACTCGCTGACCAACTTAGAAACTAGTCGGCGACGTAATGGTGCTCCGGGCGGAAATGTTGTTGAGGACCGTTAGGGAATGAAAAGGAAGATCAAACGGCCCTTAAAAAATGTACGGTTAAAAGTGGTATTCATACGTAAACGCAGCTGTGCTGTTGTTTGTATGCGTGGCTGGCTGGCGGTGTGTCGTGTTGTGCCACACTGCGCTCTGCTGTGTGCTTTATGCTGCTGGCTGTTCTTGATGTGGTGTACTGTTGCAGCATGCTGCCAAATCGCTAGCCCCAAGCTCTCTCACCCACTCACCCTTCCATGACCCGGAGCGAAACCTTCCCCGCCTGGGAGGCAGGGGGAGACTTGGCCTTCTTGGCGAAGGTGAGGTAGAGCCTCTTCATGCACCCCTCCACGAAAGGGAAGGGCAGGGCCGACGCCATCTGGCGCACTCGAATGTACGCCAACAGCCGTACCTTTCATCAGCGTGTACGGAAAGGGGAGGAGGGTAGAGGGGGGGGGGTCGTGTTATGACGAGACCTTACGATCGGGGGGGCAGGTGTACTCGATATTCATGCATGGCTGTAGTCGTATGACCATAGGGGGCTGTACTCATGTCGTGCACGGCCGTAGTCGTATGACCATAGGGCGGGGGGGGTGTACTCATGTCGTGCACGGCCGTAGTCGTATGACCATAGACCCTCGCATCCCTACAATGCCGGGACAGAGCGCGTTGGGTTTTCACCAACCAGGCAGATATTGCTTGCACCAAGCGCGAAGCGCCGTGAGGTATTGGGCGAGTCGCAGGACAGGCGAGTGGGGTTGAAGGCTGCATTGGCTCTCGAAACGCGATGAAGCATCGACGTGCACAGGAAAAGGGAGATGTGACGCGCGAGGGTGAGTCGGCGGATGGGCGACCACCCACCCATCCACCCACCACGGACACACGAACACATGCTCCCACGCACCCAACCAACTATGCACCTACCCACACCCACCAGCCCCACCCACCCACCTGCGCGAGCGGGAAAATGAGCATCCGCAGCTCGTCCTCTGCCGGCGCAGCGGCGATAACTCCGGTCCAGACCCGGAGACAGGCTACCACCTGTGGCGTATTGGTAAGGCGACGGCGGCAGCGGCAGCGGCAGCGGCAGTTAATAATGGAATAACGCCTCCTGATGTATACCGCTCCGGGCGGAAATATTGGTGAGGACCGTGGGGGAATGAACAGGAAGATCAAACAGTCCTTAAATGTACGGTTCAGAGTGGTATTCATACGTAAACGCAGCTGTGCTGTTGTTTGTATGCGTGGCTGGCTGGCTGTGTGTCGTGTTGTGCCACAGCTGCGCTCTGCTGTGTGCTTTATTGCGGCTGGCTGTTCTTGATGTGGTGCGCTGTTGCAGTATGTACTGTTGCAGTGTGTACTGTTGCAGTATAATGCTCTGGCAGTATGTTACTCTTGCAGTACTCTCGCAGTAGTCTTGCCGTACTCTCGCAGTAGTCTTGCAGTACTCTCGCAGTACTCTTGAATTACCCTTGCAGTACCCTGCTGTACTCTCCTGCTGTACTCTACGATACATCCTGCTGTACATACAATACTTATCTTTGCCGTACCATACTCTGTTGCCCTATGTCACATCATACTTCAACACTATGTTCACCCTCGCCATCAACTTCCATTAATCGAAACTCAACATCAACACCGCAGATCAATTCCAAAATACCAACAACATCATCTTCGTCATCATCATCATTAACCACATTAAAATCAACATAAAACACATCAAAATTCGACACAAACTTCAACATCAACGCCAAAAAGCAACAGCAACTATCAACATCAAACTCAACATGAACGTCTTCAACATCAACATCTCAAAATTCCGACATCAACATCTCAACTTCAACATCAACTAGAAACTTCAATATCAACTCGAAAATTCAACTCGAAACTTCAACTCGAAACTTCAAACTCAACTCGAAAATTCAACTTGAACTCGAAACTTCAACATCAAGTCGAAAATTCAACTTCAACTCGAAAAATCATCTTCAACTTGCCTGCCAACGACGGACGGCCTGAGCGGAGTCCGTGGACTTCTGCTGCATCGCTCGGCGAAGCAGAAGGGACAGCTGCCGGATGTACAGGAAGGCGTTCTGGTAGGCCGACGCCACGTCGAGGCTGTACAGCTCCACCACGCACCTGTAAACAGCACGAAAAGAAGGGAGGGAGATGATAACACTATTTTTTTTCAAAAAGGAAAAAAGAAACGCTCAGGACACCAACAACGTTGATCTCCGTTTTCGAGCATCAACGATATAAACATGCTTAAAAAGACAAGCGTGGGACGCCAACAATGTTGGTTGGTCTGCGATATACGTATGCTCTTAACCCCTCAAGACCTGGTCCCCCGTTTTTGGGAACAAACTACTTGGAATTAGTGTGGGGTACGTTTTTCAGTTCTAAATGGGTTAATTCACCAAGGATGCAAGAGGGCCCCGCCCGCCCACAAAGAACCACACTAGAAATAGTAAAAACTCCTCGGTGGCTTATTGTAAGCCACCTCCCCCTGATCGTCAACTACCAGGTATGTACAGTAGCAACTAGCCGGCGACTTACTGCCAGCCAACTCAAGCCAACTACCGTAGCAAGTGGTCGACGACTTGTCAGCCGACTCAAGCCAACTAGTAACGAGTCGGCGACTAATTGTCAGCCGGCTCACCTAGCCGACGAGTAACCATATAGTCGGTGACTTGTTGTCAGGAACCCCACAACAATAAACCGGTCGCGACTTATCGTCAGCCAACTCAAGCCAACTAGTAACCAGTCGGCGACTCGTCGTCCATCAACTCGCTGACCAACTCAGAAACTAGTCGGCGACGTAATGGTGCTCCGGGCGGAAATGTTGTTGAGGACCGGTGGGGGAATGAATAGGAAGATCAAACGGCCCTTAAAAAATGTACGGTTAAAAGTGGTATTCATACGTAAACGCAGCTGTGCTGTTGTTTGTATGCGTGGCTGGCTGGCGGTGTGTCGTGTTGTGCCACACTGCGCTCTGCTGTGTGCTTTATGCTGCTGGCTGTTCTTGATGTGGTGTACTGTTGCAGCATGCTGCCAAATCGCTAGCCCCAAGCTCTCTCACCCACTCACCCTTCCATGACCCGGAGCGAAACCTTCCCCGCCTGGGAGGCAGGGGGAGACTTGGCCTTCTTGGCGAAGGTGAGGTAGAGCCTCTTCATGCACCCCTCCACGAAAGGGAAGGGCAGGGCCGACGCCATCTGGCGCACTCGAATGTACGCCAACAGCCGTACCTTTCATCAGCGTGTACGGAAAGGGGAGGAGGGGTAGAGGGGGGGGGGTCGTGTTATGACGAGACATTACGATCGGCGGGGCAGGTGTACTCGATATTCATGAATGGCTGTAGTCGTATGACCATAGGGGGCTGTACTCATGTCGTGCACGGCCGTAGTCGTATGACCATAGGGCGGGGGGGGTGTACTCATGTCGTGCACGGCCGTAGTCGTATGACCATAGACCCTCGCATCCCTACAATGCCGGGACGGAGCACGTTGGGTTTTCACCAACCAGGCAGACATTGCTTGCACCAAGCGCGAAGCGCCGTGAGGTATTGGGCGAGTCGCATGGAGGGTGGGCTGCATCCTGGTAAGAGCCGCCTCTGAGGCGGACTTGCATATGGACGACAGCTTCAATGAGTTAATTTAATTTCTAGTGAGGCCACTCCCTGAGACAGCAATGGGAGCACTATGTAACTGCCTCGCGGACGCCTTACCATATGCACACTACGCGATACGACCATTTCCCTTGTGCGGAGCAAAGGTTCTCCACCCCGCACAAATGATCTAACAAGACCGCCAGCTGTGGTGACCGCCAAACAAACAAAAAACGGCACCCTGGTGGTCTAGCTCACACAGTGAGAGGCGTGCTTTACAGCGTCGTTGCCAACCGACGCCAACCCAACCTAACCCTAAGTGATCGGGGGGGTGAATGTGTGTGGCGGGAGGGGGGGGTTACCACTAGGCATTGCGTCGGGGGGTGTACTCGATGTTCATGCATGGCCGTAATCGTATGACCATAGACCCTCGCATCCCTACATTGCCGGGACGGAGCATGTCGGGTTTTCACCGACCAGGAGGGAGGCGCAAGTATCGATTTCTCACGGATTAAGTATTAAATAGATTCTGAGGGTTGTTGGATGAGAGGCCAAACAATCGTGGTGGTGTTTTTTTTTTCATGTATCACAAGACGAGATAACTCTGTGCGATAGTCTCGATCCCGGGTACGGCAGTTTTTTTTTTGGTAACTGCGAAGAAGGAACCCTGACTTTCCATGCTCGAGAAATAAAAAAAAAGCACAAAAACAAAACAAAAAAGGCCCACAGCAGTAGTCCCGAAGCAACCGACGAGTTCGTACCCCCGTCATCACATGAAAGACGATTTTGTAGACCATTCCCACAAAACATCCGCTTCGTTATACAAAACCGTTACAAAATACGTCAGCTGTGGGTTCGACCAATTGAATGGTTGATACTCCACTTAGCAAAGCCGCATGATACATCGGGTGCGTTTCCTTTTACATTCCCTATATATACTTCGTATAATTTAGGGTGTTTGGTGCATTTGACTTACGGTGTGGTATTACTAGTTGATACTCAAGTGTTACAACTATTAATGGTAAGGCCGTTTTGGATGTTTGAAAACAAAAACAACAGATACGTACGTAGCTTTTGCACCTTCCGTCCCCAAACAATCAGGTGCACGTTTCACCAGGTTACTCAGGTACCCACCTGCATACCCGAACGACCGCCGGAGCAGGCCGAGCGTCACCACCGAACCAGCAGCAAGCCCCAAACGCCTACTTCCCACTACCAGACCCCTAAAGCCGGTCAGCCCAACAACACCATACCCCGCTTGTAGCGGCACACACACACGCAAGTCAGAAACCATCGATCTACCGGTGACAACAACAGCACTATGCCAACCACCCGCACACATATACACACATATACACACATATACACACATATACACACATAACGACGCGCGCTACGATAGAGGTAATCCCAGTGACACTTTTTTGCTGAAAATGTTTCTGAATGACCTAGTACTAGTAGTAAAGCCTCCTTAATCCAAAATCGTCGGAATTTGTCATTTTGCGTTGGAATAATTTCCATGTTATACATGTGTCATGGTATGGTTCGTTGGGTACGTAGCTCTTTTAGTTTCCTTCAAAATATTTTTTTTACTTACTATTAGTATAGAGCTCCTCAGCTGACCACCCTCAGAAAATGGCCTGTATGCAGGTGCACCTCTATCGTAGCATGAGTCTAAACATACAACTACAGCAACTACAACTTCGTTTAGGCCGGTCGGTGTTATGCTTGCCTTGCCCGCAGGTCACTTGCCCCGTGGCTACTTCGTTCTTCTTTTGCCCTTAGCTTTCAAGAGTTGTTTGTATGTTCTTCGTCGTTTCTGCCCGGGGTAGCTACGTACGAGTAGCTGGTGTACTTATTATTAATAGGAAGGAACGCCTGCTGTGTTAGAACTCCCTTTTCAGCTTACGACACCCCCCCCAGGATTTCAAGCCAAACCACAACCAATCCCGAAGGGGAACCTTGTAAATACTTATTATACCAGGTATATGAACATCCCTCTCCCTCTCTCCCTAACTCTCTCTGTCTCCCTCTCCCTCCTTTTGCCCCCTCCCCCCTCTACCCCCCTCCAAACATCCCTCCCTCTCCCTAACTCTCTCTCCTTTTCCCCCCTCCCCCCTCCCCCTCTGCCCCGCCCACGCTGCCGCTTCTCTCCACCCTCTCAGCGTCGTCGCTCTCCTCGTCCGTGCCCCCTCCAGAGCCCTTCGCCTCAGCCCCAGCGCCCCCCCACAGGCCAAGCAAAGCCTTTAGGAAACCCCTTGCCAGGCCGGGGAATGGCACGAGAAACGGCACGTAGTGGTCCAGCCTAGATAGCAGGAAGGCCAGCAGAGCGCGGTCGTGCAGCTCTTCCAAGACATGAAGCAGCGACCTGTGCGCACAGTACCAGGGTTTAGTTCCATGTCGTGAGAGGGGGTTGGTTAGCAAGGGAGGCGTGCACATATAGGGGGGGGGGGGGGGGTGTACTCATGTCATGCATGGCCGTAGTCGTCGTATGACCATAGACTCTCGCATCCCTACAATGCTGGGACGGAGCACGTCGGGTTTTCACCCAACAGGCAGACATGGGTTGCTCGCACCAAGCGCGAAGCACCCGTGAGGTGTTCTATGGGTTGGTTTGGGTTGGTTTGGGTTGGGTTGGGTCGGGTTGGGTTGGGTTGGGTTGAGTTGGATTACCTTGGGTTGGGGTTGGGTTGGGGTTAGGTCGATGTTGGGTTGAGGTTAGGTCGAGGTTGGGTTAGGGTTGGAGTAGGGGTGGGTCGGAGTTAAGGGGGTGTGGGGGTGAGGGTGGGAGTACGGTGAAGTTCCATGACGGAAATATTGCAGCAGCGCTGGCTCGGGCACCCCCCCCCCCCCCCCGAAGCTAAACACTTGGGGGGGGGCCGACACTTGCTCAGCCAACATACTTTCCTCCACAGTGTGACATCCCCCTTCCCCCCCCCTTCTGTCTTCCCCCAACCGGGAGACATACAAGGCACCTTGCAGCGTTAGCTTCGGCGACCAAAGGATAAACGACCACAAGGGTGCAGCGCAAACGCCAGGAACACTACACCGACAACAAAAAACAACAGCAAGAGCAGCAACAATAACAACATAAGCAACAACAGCAACAACAACAACCATAACAACAACAGCAACAAGAACAACAGCAACAAGAACGACAGCAACAGCAACAACAACAACAACAACAACAACAACAACAACAACCACCAACACCACCACCACCATCACCATCACCATCACCATCAACAACAACACACAACAACAACGACGGCCGTAAAAAAACAAAAAAAACATACATAAAACACGCACACAACAAGGTGGCAGTGCTCCCACTCACTTAAAGAAGCTGTACAGGGCCGGCTGCATGGCTTTCCAAGCCGGCAGCAGCGCCGCCGCCCGAAAGTCCTCTTTCGTCAAAACAACCGTCGCCGCCGCCGCAGCCGCCGGCACCCCCGATCCCGCCTCCGACCCCTTCCGCTTTGCGAGCACCCCACCGCCGCCCCCGCGCCCCTTCCGAGAACCTTTCATGTCCCTCTTGGCCTTCGAAGCACCCTCCTCCTTCTCCTCAATCACTAACTTTTCCTTCGACGCTTTTCCTTCCTGACGTGTACCTCCGTCCCCGTTCCCCCCGCCCTCCCCGCCTCCAGCCCCGCCTTTTCCACAGTGGAGGCCCGCCGCCGCCGCCGCTGCCGCTGCCGCCGCCCCCTGTGCACCCTCTACTTCTTTGGCGGCAGCGCCCTTCCTCCTCCTCTTGTGGGGCCCCCCGCTCTCGGTGCTTCCGTCGGACCCCTTCTTGGCTTCGACTCCTTCCCCTCCCCCCCCCTCCTCCTTCTCCTTCTCCCCCTCCTCTTGCTCCTCGTCTGTGCCGCTGCCGCGCTTGCGCTTCTCCTTTTTCTTGTGCGGGGAGGAGGCGTTTTTTTCGAGGGCTGCTTCCACCGCCCCTCCTGCTGCTGCTGCTGCTGCTGCTGTCCCTGCTTTCGATTTCGCTTGATCGTCATCCCCCGCATCGGGATCGTCCGCATCCGACCCATCCGCACTTTGGGTTTCTATTGTAGGAGGCTGTTCTTTGCCGGGAAAGAGAAGGAGCTTGAACGCCGGGTGGAGACCCTCGAGGCAGGACACCTAGACGAATGCATAGGTGGGGAAAGAGGGCAATGGGGAGAGGGGAGGGGGGGGGGA
>MEHQ01004495.1:251996-263912 GCA_008828725.1 Saccharina japonica | reverse complement strand
AAAAATCTCGAGTATCGCGCAGACGAGGTACATACCACAACGTCACGCATCAAAGCCGCCTACAAAAACAAAAACCATAAAAGGTTTACACATCGCGTCTCCCGAAAACACCACGTCCCGCGGCGCCAAAAAGCGGAAACGAGAAAATGGTGGGGATTGAATATAGCAACAACATACAGAGCTCCATCACAACAAAAATAAGTAATTTACATGTTGTGCTGCGGCTAATAAATCTCGAACGAGAAGGTAACAGAGGGTATGCCGATAGGGAGAGGAGTGCCGTTCTCTTATTCACATCAATATGAGAAAAGGAGAAAGGGTGTATGCATATACGGATATACTGAAAGAGAGAAAAGAGACCGAGGAGGAGACAGGGAAAAGGACACACTCATTCGACTTGTTGGCAATCTCCGGGTCGCACGCACGCAATACATACATGTACCAAGATAACCGTTTTTAAAGGCACGAAACACAGCAAATTGTTCAAAACTATTTGCAATTCAGGAAGTTTCAGCAACTTTGTGCTATTATTATAGTAGACAAATTTCCAAAAAAAGTTTTGCCAAAAAAAAAATTGATTTTTTTATTTTTACTCATGAAATGTTTTTTGGCAACTTTGTGAATTATTTTTTCTAAAAGCAGTTGCCATTTCATTGGTTGAGTGTTTTAGCTCTAAGACGTATGAAAACAGAAACTGATATTGGTGAGGTTTTTGGTTATTTGCACTGGCTGTATCGTAAACAACGGGCTATATATAAAGCAGAGGAATATCCACCTTGCAACTTTTCTTTTTTTTGTTCCCGGCAGCCAGCAAAAGTGGTGATAATCGTAGCGGATAGGATTTCAACCCCAGCGCATGGCCTGTAGGGGTACTCATGTCGTGGGTGGCCGTAGCCATGCATGCGGGGGGTGGGGGATCGTACCATGAGTTCGTTGTACACTTCGCTGCTCGGGATGCGGAACTTCTTCTGAGTCGACCCGCCGCCGCTGCCCCCGGTGCCGTCCGCTGATTCGTCCCCTGAAACACACACATACACACACACAAAAAAACGCCAAACATACACCGACAGTGACGTTGAATAGCGCGAAGAAGGGTGGGTGCGTTAGAGGTGACAGACAGGAAACAAGGCAACACCAAACAAAATAATAGGGGGGGGGAGGGGCAGGAAAGACTTAGGGCACAACAGTAGAAAACAGTACTACCGTACAGCAGTAGATCAAAAGTCGGCTTGAAACTATTCACGGCTTCAAGAAACGATTGAGCGGTTGGGTTTATATAGAATAGAGGCCGCAGAGCGACAGGAAATACAGGACAGGGCTTGAGACACAGCAGGGGCACAACAGCAAAAACCTTTAGACAAAAAATATATATATTTTTTTAACAGGGCGTGAGAAAACAAACAGAACTCTGGACGGCAATATAAGGGTCGTGTGGGCATTAAAATGAAGACTAAACGGTCCTTACATATCGGCCCAAAGTGGTAGCGGCGGTGGCGGCGGCTACAAAAACAAAATACACCACCTCTACGAGCGTGAAAGTCAACGTGTACTGGTATATATGTTTATACCTACCAGGTACCAGGTATATATTAAGAAAAAAGACAAATAAATAAAAAAGTGAGATTGGGAGTACATATCTGGCAAAGAAGAGTTTTGATTTTCGACGAAATCCTCGATCTCACAGCTGGTTGTTTTTCATTTTTTTTTTAAATATCAGGAAACTGATTTGTTTTATGACATTATACGTAAATTTTATTACTATTTTTCGATTTTTCGTTTTTTTTTGGAGTCTGACCTAGATGGCAGCCGCAACGAAAGGCCCTGATCATCCTCCTCACGCCCTGGATGGACTTGCGGTCGAAGGCTTCCTTCCCCATGGCCCTCAGCAAGGGCATCGTCAGGGTAACGCCTCCCAAGCTGTCGGCAGTTGATGATACGTACGTGCAGAGGGGGTAACGAATTTTGATTTTCGACGAAATCCTCGATCTCACAGCTGGTTGTTTTTCTTTTTTTTTTTAAATATCAGGAAACTGATTTGTTTTATGACATTATACGTAAAATTTCATTACTATTTTTTCTTTTTCGTTTTTTTTTTGGACTCTGACCTAGATGGCAGCCGCAGCGAAAGGCCCTGATCATCCTCCTCACGCCCTGGATGGACTTGCGGTCGAAGGCTTCCTTCCCCATGGCCCTCAGCAAGGGCATCGTCAGGGTGACGCCTCCCAAGCTGTCGGCAGTTACATAGGACACGTACGTACAGACGGGGTAACGAATTAGGTGCGCCGAAACGAAAAAGAGAAACTCGTGTTATACGAGTATACTTCGTATAATCGTATCATATGTAAATAAAAAACATCTTGTTTTTGGAAACATCGTTCAAAGACATCGAAACAAAACAAAACGAAAACAAGATTCGTATCATACGTGCTCTGTAACTAGAAAAGCTGAAAATAACAAGAAATAAAACGAGGCAAAGGAATCGGCTATAAATAAAAACTGAAAACCCTTCAGTTGGTTTGAGTTTTATGTCGGCGGCATGTCGTGAAGTTTTGCTTTCAGAAAAACAAAACAAATAAAACAAAACAAGAAACCTGAAAAGAAAGATAAAAGAGAGTACAAAATGCGAGTATAAAATAGAAAGGAAAACATAAACAAAATCAATCACGTGGAAGAAAATAGACCAAAAGAGAGAGAATGAAATAAAAGCTACCTGTAACACACACCCGCACACACACACGCACACACACCGGACACACACACAACACAATCCTAAAACCGCACAAATCGCATACAATTCACAAAAAAAAACACGCGAGTCATGTACAACACACCCCGATGAATCTCGGAGCAGAGCCGCGGCGCTGTGCGCCGTTCCATCCTTTCCACCAGCCTTTCCACCAGCCGCAGCCGCCGTGCCTGCTGCCCGTTCGCCCTCGTCCGCCGAATCGTCACTGTTCATAGGGTCGAAGTCCAGCAACGTCGGTTCCTCTTTCTGAAGAGGTAGGCATACACACATACACAAGTTGTCAGTTGTGCAAGAGGTTGGATGAGAGCAGGGTATGATAGTCGTGATCGAATGTTTTCATATTTGCAGGAGGCGTTTCGATTGAAGGGGGGGGGGGGACTCCCGCTCACCTCCCCCGTGTGCAAGAGGTTGGATGAGAGCAGGGCAGTCGTAAGCGAATAGCTGCAGCAGGCGTTTCGACTGGAGGGGGGGGGGGGGGGGGGGGGCGTACTCATTTGTTGCTTGCCTTAGTAATATGACCATTGACCACTTCGACTGGAGGGGCCCCCCACCCCCCCCCGCGGGGGGGGGGGGGGGGGGGGGGGGCGTACTCATTTGTTGCTTGCCTTAGTAATATGACCATTGACCACTTCGACTGGAGGGGCCCCCCACCCCCCCCCGCGGGGGGGGGGGGGGGGGGGGGGGGCGTACTCATTTGTTGCTTGCCTTAGTAATATGACCATTGACCACTTCGACTGGAGGGGCCCCCCACCCCCCCCCGCGGGGGGGGGGGGGGGGGGGGGGGGGGGGGGGGGCGTACTCATTAATTTCTTGCCTTAGTCGTTTAACCATTGACCAAGCATCCCTTTCGAGACGGAGAGGAGAGGGGGGGCGTACTTATTCGTTGCTTGTCTTCGTCATTTGACCGTTGACCACGTGTCCTTTTCAAGCCGGGGCACCGGTCCTACTCGTACTAGAGACAACTCACAAGATTTGGCCGCTCATCACGGCTTTTCCATGCATTGCATACGATACTCCGTATATATACGTACGTACTTGTTGCTTACAGCTGTGTCCTCTTTCTGGTTTTCCTTTTCTGGGGGGGGGGGGGGGGGGGGGGGGGGGGGGGGGGGTGCTGCTATTACAGCACTTGCTTGTGGGGGTATACAATGATAGTTTTTACGTACTGTAGGCTTTCGCCAAGAAAACTTCCGCAAGTTGGAAATTCGTACGTAACTGTCGTCAAATGGTGTGCGTCTGCGGGCGGCGTACGTCGAACGCTCCAGGCAACTCGAAAAAGGTACAGCACCCTTATGTCGCCGTCAAGATTGCAAACTCGCACGCTTAATAGTGAGGATAGCAGCCGCAAGTACAGGTACATAACTGCGGCAGGCGGTTTGTAAGAGGGGAGGGGGGTTGTAGTACTGCTCTTTTCCCACTCTTTTGTGGGGGTATATGGTAAGGCTATCGTACGCGTTTTTTTAATAAGGGAGGGGGAGGAGGGGGGGGGGTAGGGGAAGCTTCGATGTTGGTATGTGTAGTACTTTCTATGTGAGGTAACTAGATTAATATCGTATGCCCCACGCATGTAACTGGCGGGCAGGCCGTTTCTGGGGGGGGGACTGTTGCCAAACTATTACGGGGCACCGTAGCAAAAAAAACTATGGTACACACAAAAACCGACATAAATTCCTATTTTTACTAACAATATTTGCTCCTATTTACTATGGTCCTCTGTAATATGAGCCTTTTCTTGGTAAGGATGGCAGTCGCAAGAGGAAAACTGCGGTAGGTGTGCCGGGGGGGGTTCGGCGGCCAACAACCTCCCCCACCCCCCCCCACCCCCCCAAAAAAAACGATCGCTATCTTAGGAGATGGTGGCAAAAGGAGGCGAAACAGAATAGGCTTAGCAAAAGTATTATTTGTAGTATATGGAAACAACGTAATGAGCGCCAAAATGTTGGACGTGTCTCTATTAGGAGTAGGAACGGTGCTCCGTCTCGAAAGGGATGCGTGGCCAATAGTCAAATGACTAAGGCAAGCAAGAAATGACCACGCCCCGAAAACCCGACAAGGTCCGTCCCGGCATTGTAGGGATGCGAGGGTCTATGGTCACCCGACTACGGCCATGCATGACATAAAAAAAAACCCCCCCCCCCCCCCCCCCCCTCCCGTGCTCCCCGTCCACGCACCTGCAAGAACTCGAAAAACTCGGGATCCTTCTCCGCGAGACCCTTGAGATCCATGGCGCTAGCGTTCGCCACGTCATCCCCGCTGTCGTCACTATCATCATCGCTGTCATCCTCCCCCTCTTCCTCCTCTTCACTACTATCCCCGGATTCATCGACATCTCCATCCGAGTCCTCTGTTCCCCCAGCTGCCGCCCCGTCTTCGTCGCTCTGAGCGGCATCGTCGCCAAACCCGGCCATGAAACCGCCGCTCATGAAATCGTCCGCGTCGATGTCGCCGAGGTCCGGGGCCGGCTTTGAGCCTGCTGGGCAGAAAGGGGGGCGGGGGCGGGGGGATGGGGCGGTACTCATTTGTTGCTTGCCTTAGGTCGGACGCGTGTTAGCTCTCTACAAGCAGCTTGAAAAAGTGTTGCGATTTCCTTGCTTATGCTGCTGTTTTATCAACACCAAGCGTGTGTGGGGTTGAACGGGGGGGGGGGGGGCGTACGGGGGGGGGGGGGGGGGGGGGGGGGGGGGGGGGGGGGGGGCGTACTCATTTGTTGCTTGCCTTAGTCATTTGAACATTGACCACACATCCCTTTCGAGACGGAGTTTGACGGGGGGGGTGTTGAAGGCGTTACTCTGGAGGGGTGAAAAAATGCGCACTTTTCAATGTTTCCTTCATACTATACACCTGTGTTGCAGTGCCCACAAAACCAAAAAAAAACTCTTGACACAGAGACACTGGAACCACACCTGCCCAGTTTTTTTTTTCCTGTAGGACATTCCGTAGTTCTGCTCTAGCTCCGAACTTTCCCATTAATCCAATATTTGGCAAGGCAGATATGAGCTCCTTGGTGCACTCCCGTGAGTGTGCCAAAGCGACAGCAGTTTCCGCGCCCTCCTTCGATGCGGACCTCGTCGCTGAAAATTGAAAATGTGGTTCCAGGCGCTTGAATTTGTGGATTCCAGTACTGTAGCCAAGTATTTTTTTTCCCTGCCGTAGAACGAGCTCGTGCTCGTTCTACAGCAGATTTTTTTTTCGAAAAGTACCTCGTGCTCGTTTTACAGCAGGAAAAAAAAAACTTGAATACAGTACGAGAAACCGCATATTCAAGCGACTGGAACCACATTTTCAAACTTCAACGACGAGGTCCGCATCGAAGAAGGCCACGGAATCTGCTGCCGCTTTGGCACACTGACGGGAGTGTACCAAGGAGCTCATATCTGCCTTGCCAAGTTTTGTATTAATGGGAAAGTTCGGAGCTAGGGCAGAATTACGAAAAGTCCTACAGGAAAAACAAGTGGGGTAGACGTGGTTCCAGAATCTCTTTGTCAAGAGATTTGATAAAATCGTGTTTTTTTTGTGGGCACTGCAACACAGGTGTATACTACAGTACTACGTACAAACAGAAGTATATACTATAACGGGGGACCCTAGTAAATACCTGGTAGGACCTACGGGGCAGACTAAAACCTACCAGGTATTATATGCATTTCCCTATTTTTAGTAGTCATATATTGGCTTACTATGGTCCCCCGTACAATAGATGCCAGGTACGATATTGTTTTGAGTGTTTTTTCTTTGCCGCGTACGGTTTGCCGCGTACGGCTGCTTGTTGTCTGTGTTACGAAGTACAGTACAGCAGTGGCAGTAGCAGGTACGAGTAGGTGTCTCGCATTAAGGCGGTGGTGTGCCTGAAGCAATATGGCCGCCTTGTAGAGGGAAGCCGCCTTATTCATTCCAGGTTATGACTGTCACTCTCCACTCTCCAGGGGCGCCAAGCGATTCTGACCGCCTTATATCGGGATACCGCCTTATATGCTGTACCTGATATAGACTATCAGGTATGTACAGACCGACGTTTAGGGTTACGGTTAAGTACCGTACCTGGTACTCAAGTATGGTACACTATGATATTATACGTACTGACATTTCTATGATATTGGTATTATTGCTCGTAATGGTAATGCACAGGTGCTTGCTGGAATCACATGTACGAGTAGAACACAGGTACCAGGTACAGCACGACCAGGTGGCGTGGTCGCGAGGGGGCGCTGCACGCAAGTATCATAGCTCAGCAGCAGCAGAAGCAGCAGCAGAAGCAGCGGGAGCAACACAAGCAGCTCAAGCAGCCCGAGCAGCACAAGCAGCCACAGCAGCAGAAGCAGCAGCAGCAGTACCAGCAGCATCTTGCAACAACAGCAGCGCAGCAGCATTGGAAGCAGCATCAACAGCAGGTACGTACAACGGTACCATATAGCAGTACCATACAGCAGCAGCAACAGCAGCAGCAGCAGCAGCAGCAGCATCACAACACAAACGTACGAGAGACTCTACGTAGGCGTACATAGTACGTAGGCATGGCGCTGGACGTCGTGCGCCCGACGGAACCCAGACGCGCCTTCGGCAGACATGACTGATGTCAAGAGAGAGCGATTGAATGAAACGTCAACGTTGCACGTACTACTCGTACAAGCCAGTAGTAACTACCGCAGCTAATGCAGAAGGAGCTCGTATTGCGCATCTAGCACCTTGAGACACGATTGCCATAAACGGGCTACACTCGCAGACATGGAGGAGGAGGAGGAGGAGGAGGAGGCCGGGCGCTGGATGCGCGAGGTTAGGTGGCATATAGGGTTGCAACAAGCAAGCGCGCCGGGACTACGGCATCAATCAGCTGCGTATGATACGATACAGACCTGCAGCTCACCCTTCTTTGCTGGCATGGCCAGGAGGTCATCTCCAGCGGTGCCGTCGCTCGACCCTTGTGCGCTGTGCCCCCCTCTTCCACGCCCACCACCACCATCCGCTCCTCCTCCTCCTCTGCCAACTCCCCCCCCCCCTCGGCCCGCTCGTTTGCCTCTCTTGTCCTTACGTTTAGAGCCCTTGTTGTGTGGTGAGGCGGACGCATGCTCTTGGCTCGTGCTGTTCCCACCCTTCTCGTGGACAGCACCCGCCGTGTCCTTGTGTGCACCAGCCTTGTGCGCTGGGTCAGCGGAGACCTTTGCAGAGGCCTCCGCCCGTCGCGCTTTCCGACCCGCTGTTGTCACCATGCTTCTCCTCCGCTGTCCAGCAGCAGCCAGCAGTGCGCACA
The DNA here is from genome assembly GCA_008828725.1 of Saccharina japonica. Taxonomy (NCBI): domain Eukaryota; class Phaeophyceae; order Laminariales; family Laminariaceae; genus Saccharina; species Saccharina japonica. The sequence goes on along the minus strand of MEHQ01004495.1, from coordinate 255,921 downwards.
GCTGAGCTCGACAGAGGTTGATTGAGGGGATGCTGATGCAAACGAGAGTTGAGCCGCACATTTTTTAAGAGGGGTTTCAGCTGGTTCCAGAGGCGTTTTTTATTTCAGAGGAGTTCCGTCTGGTTCCATTGGCGTTTCCTGATTTATGCCACCAACTTTTGCCCAACGACCTAACTGCAACGGCGTTGCGGGCAAGATCTCCGCGCGCGGGCTTCACGCTACGGTGAACACATCTCATGGCTGCCAACGGTGGACGTTCTGGGGTAGATGCCGACACCCTGGAGGTCGGTTGCCTGCACGTAGGCTTGATCGGAGCAAGAAATATAAGGGTGGGCGGAGGGGGGATGGTCGACTTGTTCCTGAACCCCCAGGCCAACCCCTACTGCAAGATCACGCTGGGGGTGAGTCTGAACCCTGTTTGTCATGCATGGTGGATACGTAGCACTGCCGTAGGTTATCCTTAGGCCCGGCCCGGCCCTGCGCGGCGATGTTACTCCAGCTTCTCTCTGCGCTGCACTGAGGTCTGGACTAGAACGCTATCTTAGAGTTTGCCGTACCGAAACGAACCGATTTCTGTCCTCTGGTCACATTTTTACGTGCCGTACTCTTCTCGTACTCTTCTACTGTTTGTACGTTGCGTAGTGTCTGTCGCGTAAAGCCAGCGTTATCCATGCGAGAGGAGAGCTTTTTGCGGATATATGTGACGCAACGCACCGGCACCCCAAGTATAATATGATACCCAGGGTACGAAGTAACCGCGCCCACTCTCCTGGTGTCTTTTCCGGTGTGAACCCTTGCCGGTTATGTAACGGGGTAGTTACTTGCTGTGCTCCCAAGTGCTCCCTTTGTGTGCTGTAATCAGTATAATTATATAACACACCCCCTGGTACGGACGGCATATTTCAAAACGGATTTTCTACGAACCATAGAGGGCACGTGTACCAGGTACACCGAAAAATGGTGGCTTTAGAAAAATGTCGTGGAGAAATTTCCGAGAAATTTCCGTTGACGCGTTGCTCGGCGTTTACACTACCGTATTATTGTCTCCGTTTTATCTATAGAAAACCAGCTTTAGAACTCGGCCCTATGTTGTGTATACGGTTACAGCAGTATTGGTGTTACGACAGCCGGGCTGTGTAACAGCACATACATTCGTTTGGAAAGCGTTTCACACGACATAAATGACTCGATAACTGGTGCAACATTAACGGTTACGTATGGACGAGGTCAGCAAGTAGTCTATACCAGCGACAAAAAGCAACCACAGGCTCCTGCGGTCTAGAGGTAGCCGCGAAGCCCTCGAAACCCCAATGCTGTGGTACTGCCGAATGGTGTGGAAATGCCGGTGAATACCTGGTGAAGGTATTGGGGTCGTATTTGTAGTATACTTGGAAGGCGTATATTAGATGGAAACCGGGGGTTTCCTATAGGCGAGACAACCTGAGCCTCCAGCCTTTCAGTCTTGAATCGTGCGAAAAGGAATTCACCTGCTCTTCTCCTATCTCTAAGCAAACACCACACGTGAGTACCAGCGAATACCTTCAATAGGCAACCCTGGCAAGGGATACTCTGGTGTGCCGGTCGCCCCGGTGGTTCAGCAGGTAACCACGAAGTCCGTTGAGTTGGAAGTCGATGGTTCGAGTCTCCGTATTGTTGTTGTTGTTGTCTTCACATTAAAAACCGTGCCGGTCTCTCTATCCAGTACCTCCATCTGTCCGTACTAATCCAACACTTGACACGGTCGATTCCCGTGGTCACAGGCTAACTTACCCCAAAAAAGGTATACTGAAATAAAAGTGGAACCCGAAGGGTCCGCAAAGCGATTAAAGCCAGTCAAAAACAGATAGTCTGGAGCCCTCCGCTCCCCTCTACACGCTATGTGAAGGTAAAAATAAAACTGGAAAGGTCAACATCACCAATCGGGGGTACACGCCCCCTGATTCTATCTTGGTGCCCCTATAATGCCGGGGTGTTCCGTGCCGGGTTCACACCGGTCAGGCAAACAAATCGAGTCCTCCACCCCGATTATAAACGCAGACATGATACGGGGGAAGGGAACTATGGTCCCGTGTGACTGATGTACCCCCGGCCTGCGAGCAGTGTAACTGCAAAAGGTCAAAAGCAACGAAGGGAAAAAGACGAAGACAAAGACAAAGAGACAAGTCAAAAGTACAAGCAAACACTCACACAGACAAGACCGCAGAGACAACACATTGACACGTCATCCCGAGGGGGTGGTGCAATGGTGCGGCGGTGGGGGGGAGGGGGAAAAATAACAAAACAAACAAACAAACAAACAAACAGTCCAGGACAGTCAATCCGGCACATATCGCGCCACTCGGTCCGCCATTTCTCGCTTGTTTCCTTCCCTCGCCGATTCGCCCTTCTTCCGCACCCCTCCCGTCCCGTTGGTTCTTGGTGTCTCTTTGTTGTTGCTGCGCTCTTTTTCTCGCTCGGTCGCTCGTTTCCGGCTAGCCTCCTCTTCTTCCTTGTGCCAGGAGGTCATAAACCTCTCAGCTCCCTGCAGCACTCCCTTGTACCACTGCCTTCCTCCCTTCACCTTCGCTGCTTCCGCCCAAACTGAATTCGGGACTCCGAAGACACGTCTCTGGTCGTCCGTAGAGCCGTGCGTAGCTCCGAACGCTTTGAAGTCGTCCTTCAGGCACGTCTGCCAGTTCCGCTCCGTATGGAGATTTTATTCTCAAATGACACCAACTGCTGTCGAGAGCGCATATTATAGCGTGCGTGAACGCATTTCGACGAGAATTGACGAGAGAAGAAAGGGCTAAATTATTCTCGCGATAAAAATGCAAGGCACGTACCGTAGTGGGGAGGGTGGAGAAGAGCCTACTTAGTGACCCCGGATCTGAGTTACGACTAAGAAGAGAGAGAAAATAGGAGGGCGAAGATAATAAATGGGATGGAAAAAATAAATAAATACATAACCTAACAAGTGGCGTCGTCGGCAGGACGGGAATCAAGCAGGTATTGGGTCTTCGTGAGTTTGACGTTCGTGTGCTAGAAATAACTTCCTCTTGAGATATACAGCAGCCCCGTGTCTTTGCTGTGTTGATGTCGTACGTACGTTGGACGTACGTTGGAGAGAGTTAGAGTTTTGAGTCCAATCTACGTAGTATACAGTAGTGGTAGTATTAATGCTGTGTTTCCACAAGTTACATGTAGAACGCCTTCGAAGACGGCGACCCACGCCGGCGGGCGGAACAAGTATCGATCTCAAGACCTTTTCAGCTCGAGAGGTTGCGCCACTCTCGCAGATACACTGCACCTACCTCCTTGCCTGTATCAGTATAATTAATTGTGCTGTCTCCTTCATATTAAAAACAAAAAAAATATGAGTGGCTGTGGCGCAGTCTTCAACAAAAAAAAAACGCGTGCACACAGCCAGTCCGACCCAGCACGATCGCGTCAACAAAGTACGTCACCAAATTTTAAGTTGATTGATTAGTCATGATTATTTTTGAGAAAATCAAAATATCACGGAAATTTAGTCATGATTATGATTAAAATAATCACCGTTTGAAAACGTGATGAGTCGTGATTATTTTAGTTGATTACCAACGCTAAGCCCGACACAGCACCATCACGTCAACAAAGTACGCCACCGGAATTCGCCAACGAAACGCACCACCGGAATGCGCCACCGGACTACGCCACCGAAAATCGCCACCAAAATGCGCCACCGAAAAGCGCTACCGGAATGCGCCACCGAACTGCTCCACCGAACGGCGCTACCGAAATACGCCACCGAACTGTGCCACCAAAGTGCAGGCGTTGGCCGCGCCCATGATATAATCCCGCTGACCGGGGGGGGGTGGCAAGTCCCGTCGGAGACCTTCAGAAGTCCCGGAGACCTTCAGGGAAGTCCCGTCGGAGGCCTTCAGGGGGGGGGGGGGGGGGGGGGGGG
>MEHQ01004495.1:240981-251988 GCA_008828725.1 Saccharina japonica | reverse complement strand
GGGGGGGGGGGGCTAGGGTGAGCTTCCTGACGTTCGTAGCCGCTGTTTTCGCTTCCAAGACGATATCTATCTAGCCATGCCACGGAATATACCGCATATACTGTGATCAAAACAACACATCCCACCCCCTGGGATGAATGTCAGAGCTGATTTTCTCCAAAGCAAGTTTTTTCTTTTTTAATTATTTGTATTGTCTTCCTCCGGCGGATTGGTACGTAGAAATAAAGCTTTAAGCTTGCCACACTAAGGGAGACACACACACAGCACGAAAATAAAGTGGCTTCGGAAAGGTCCCCTGGATATCCCTTTGTCGAGAAAAGCAGGTTGGAAACCTGTCGGAGGGGTTGTGTTATCTTGGAATCTTGCAGTATACGGTAGGGGGGGGGGGGGGTACTCATGTGGGGCAGGGCAGGTGGGGGGGGGGGGGGGGGGGTGTACTCATGTCGTGCACGGCCTTAGTCGTATGACCATAGATCCTCGCATCCCTACAACGCCGGGACGGAGCACGTTGGGTACCGGGGGGAGGGGGATACTGTTTTGGGCCCGAACTTTCTGACTGACTATAAGCATACTATACTCCTCGCCTGAAGAAGTAGTGCACTGCATTTTGTTTTTTGACGATCTCATTTGTAGACGATAGTATATATTATTAATAGCTGTCGCTGGATCTTGCGTAACATCACATTTTGTTACTGTCGGCAACTCGTGTGCGCATCTTGGTATATAGAGGTGTTGCAGTGGTTTCGAGAGGGGAACTTTTGAAAGGGCGCCTAATATTTGTAGCTGTCGTCAACTTGTGTGCGTGTCGCGGCCCAGTGCTTTAAAAGTGACTTCAAAAGGGGGTCCCTTTTGTTGCCGCAGTCGCTCGAAACAAAGTTGAAAACAAAAAAAAGTTGACGTAATCAGCTTTGAGATTGAGGTTTTCATCAAAGTCATGCGGTGTTTGCAAGCTGCGTGTGCTATTTCGATCACGCGTACTGAATAGGGAGCTTATACGACCTCGTTAAGGATACACATCGCTTGTTGAGGGAAACACAATCTGACAGCTGTGGAAGTCAGGCGGTGTGCATAAATATGTTAAAAAATAGAACTCTAATTTCTACAATTAGATGCTTCGTTTGTTTTTAGTCTTGGTCCGTGGGATCGTTCTTCGAGTTTCTCTCATAATTTTGTCCAAGTCAGCTTTTGGCTTGAGGTATAGCGTCCCTCATCTAAGAAAACCTGAAAACAAAATGATGTATCCTCCTCTCTAACGCAACATGACGCTATCCACGCTGCAATAAGGCTTTGAGTGCGCTTGCTTTCTGTTTTCTCGGGAGCCTATTCTCTGCTTTCAATGCGATGTCAACGCCTCTGTATGCCGAACGCCATCAAGGGTTCCATCAGAAGGGTTTCGTGCTGGTTTTTATGCTTGGACTACTACGGACCATGCCGTACGCCTTCAAAAACCGGCGTTTGTTTCGCGTGGGAAGGCGTGTGGTGAAAGTTGTACGACACCGACCATAACGTACGCTTGAGACACCTGAACTGCGGTGAGACCGCTTGCGGATCATACCGTATCGCCGGCAAAAAACCGATGTTTTGTTTTTTGCGGTTACCCGTGAGCCTAGCCTAGCCTACGCCGCTCGCGATGCCCATATATGAGGTCCGGAGGGTTTTGTCCGCGCCAACGCCGGACGGGGAGATACATGGACCACCCCGGGCAACCTGCCCAACGTCTCTGGACTTCATCCCCAGTCATAGCCGATGGCGGTTCGGGGGGTTTCCATGTGATATCGACTACGACGGTTCCAAGTACAGCTAGAGCTTGGGCGCGGGCCGAGGACCACGGCACCGGGCGATAACCTCACCACCCACCAAGCGGCGATGGCCAATCGGCAATTACGACACTATTATTGTCTGTGGCCTCGTCACAGCTCGATCCGATCGAGATGGGCGAGCTTTTTTTTACCCCGCCCACCGAGTTTCCCGGGGTTTGTACCGCCCCGGTCACCGTCGGTGGCGACGATGATCGAACAGACGGTTTTCCTATATCGAGAATAGCCTTTCCGATGAGAATGACAACCGATTTTAGTGTTTTTGTTTTGTTTTTTAAGAGTTGTTGTGTTTCGCTCACGAACTAAAATTTAACCTAGAATATATGTCCCTCGATCGTGGGTATCGATCCACAGAAACAAAAACTCGAGATCAGCCTTGACAGGCTCGTAAAACAGAACGATACAAGGAAATTCGTATTGAAGGGAGAGGTACCTCGCCCATAAATCCCGATTTTCGTGGATCTTCGACGTATTGAGACTGCCGATTTTGATTTTGTTTTTCTTTGTCATCGACGGCTGTCACAATGGACAATCGTTTTAAAGTGTAAATTTTGACTGTGAGAGGGAAGTGCACCCATCTATCACAATACGAAACCCCAACATTTTCGATTATCCTTCTCATCGGAAAGCTTATTCTTAATTAGGGGAATCGGCTGTTATGTATCACATGATAGACGCATGGGGCGCGCTATTCGTCCTCGCCCCTAGCTGACCCCGATGGAGATTAGCGAGGATAATACCGCCTCCACGCCGCGTTTCTCTAGCTCAATCCGATGGAGATTAGCGAGGATAATAACGACTCTGTGCCGCGCATCTCTACCTCAACCCGAGGGAGATTAGCGAGGATAATAAAACCTCCGCGCCGCGTTTCTCACCTAATTGGTTTATTCCTCTTGAGCTCTGACCCACGCGCGGGGCGAGATACCCTTGGCATCGCTAGTATGTAAAGCTCGACCCGATCGACTTTTTTTTCGAGAAAAAATGGTATCCCTTGCCTACGTTTCTCCTTTTTGGTTGTCCTGATCCCTCTTGCACGCGCTGTTCTCTTCGTGCGCATGCCCGCCCACCCGCTCTCGCGATGCTATGTGTATAACGCCGTGCTTTTTGTTTTTTTTAAGGGCTGCCAATTCACGAGCGGGATGGGCGTCAAGACGGCGGCGGGGCATGCCTGGAACCGGGAGCAGATGTTCTTCCCCGTCAAGGTGCGGTGCGACTATCATTTTTGTTAACCTGCCATCTTCAACAATGTGTATATATAGCATGTGATGAGTTTCATCATTGATCACTCAAAATCACCCCGAAATAAAAAAACAAAACACAGGAACAAAAAACAAGAGCTACGTATCTCTGCGCAAACTCTACCCCCTTTTGTACGTACGTCCGGCCGGCTTGAGTTTTTTCTACCATATTCGCTGTGCCTTTACTTCTTCCTTCTGACCACGTGCTCTTATTTTGCTACTCTAAATCTCAAGTTTCCTGTGCTGTGCTGCAGTTTGGATCTTGTTTTTTGGGGGCCGTCAATATGGTTTCACGCATCAGATCAGGCCAGATAAGATCGGGTGCCAATTTCATGATCTAGATCTTTCGGGTCAGATCAGATCCCCATATTGTGATCTGTATCTCGGACAAATCATATCTACATTTCGTGATCTAAATCTCGGGGTAGATCATAATATCCCAATTTCACGATCTGGATGTTTCGGAGCAAATGTTTTCGCCATTTCGTCATCTAAATATAGGACATATCAGATCCCAATTTAATTATCGAGATCACGATCCAGATCTTTCGGGGAAGATCACATGCCTATTTCGTGCTCAAGACATCGGACAGATCATATCCCAATGTCATTATGTAGATAATTTTGGGAAGATCGTATCCCCGTTTCGTGCTCTAGATTTAAGAACAGATCATATCCCAATTTCACGATCTGGGTATTTCGGGAAAAGGTGTTATCCCCATTTCATGGTCCAGATCTCGCACAGATCAGATCTTCATTTCGTGATGTAAATCTCGAACAGATCGTATCCCCATTTAATGATTTAAATCATGGTCTAGATATTTCGGGCGCAGATAAATCCCTGATATACGTATGTATGATCTACGCGCGATTTCGATAATGTTTGCCGAGTGGCATATGCATTACACGGGTGTTGCGCACATTACGCGCAGGGTGGGGGTACTATTATTATATGTATTATACGATACGGCTTTTGAACAAGATACGAAAACGGAAGATAGAGCATCTTTTACGCGGGGGAACATAGTATGAAAACAAAAATATTTAAAAAACATAAGGGGGATATATGACTTTTGGCTCCATCGTCGGGTTATGATTGCTACCGGTATCTATTTAGGACCCCGTAATATATGATCTCGATCGTGATAGATCATCTAGATTGTGATTTAGATCGTGATATGTTATCTAGGTCGTGATCTAGATCGTGATATGTTATCCAGATCGTGATCTAGATCGTGATAGGTTCGCTAGATCGTGATAGGTTATCTAAATCGTGATATATAGGCTAGATCGTTATCTAGATCGTGATATATTAGCTAAATCGTGATCTAGATCGTGATCGATTATCTAGATCGTGATCTAGATCGTGATATATTATCTGGATCGTGATCTAGATCGCGATAGGTTATCTAGATCGTGATAGGTTATCTAGATCGTAATATATTATCTAGAGCGTGATAGGTTATCTAGATTGTGATAGGTTATCTTAATCGTGATCTAGATCGGCATCTGTCCTTTGCGTGCAAGCTGGAAAAAAAAGTGTGGACCGGCAAGGCAAGGGGGGACAGTGGCTGTAACCGTGGGGTCTGACGCGTTTTTTTTTCTCTCAACTTCCGCGCGATTTTGCTGCGTCCTGTATAGACCGTGGCGGTATGCGCGAGCTGAACTGAGCTGGAGTTTCGCGCTCGAGGTCAGGCTTGTCTTTCCTGTTTTTTTGTTTCTTGCTTTCGGAGTCATAACTGCCTCGCGGGGTTGGGTTCGTAGATATCAGCAGTAAATATCGACAGACGTTTTTTTTGGGGGGTGTACCGGCCCAGGGATGTTCATGCGGCGGGACTGTTGTGCATACGACCAAGCACTTACTTTCTATTCGTGTAACAGTGTGTCGTACTTTTGCGTCCACGGAATATTGCATTTTTGTATTTTTTGGTTTGCTGAAGGAAAATGATTCAGTACGTACGTAACCTAGGGTGTGTTGTGGAGGGCTTAAGCTTTATGTTTACCCATCTGCCGGAGGATTAAAAAAAAAAGTGTATTGGATGTTGGCCCTGTGGGTGACCATGTATCTATCTTGATTATAGTACAGCGATAAAACATAAAACGACGATTTTATTTTGCGGTGCTATCAAAAAGTCCAGGAAGAAGAGCGTACAAAGCAGTACGAGCATTGTCGCCCACTCAATCCTCCATACAGACAGACAGACAGACAGACAGACAGACAGACAGACAAACAAACTTGTAACATACCATATAGTAGTCAATATTTGTGTGGGAGTTCCTAAAGACTTGACCGGTGACGTTCCGAAACTGTCATCGCCTCCTGGACTTACTTACTTATTTTTGCCTCGCGCAGGTGCCCCTTTCCTGCGTGCTAGGCGCTTCCGGCCAGAGGGATGCTGCCGCGGCTGGCCACGGCTGCCGCGGTAGCTTAGCTGCCAAGAAAGCAAAGCGCGGTTACTCCGACCATAGCGGTGCATATTGCGGAGGTGCTTCCCCCGTCAAGCCCGGAGGCGGGAGAGGAGCCCATGCTTCGCGACTTAAGGGTGGAGCGTTGGCGGCGGCGGCGGCGGCGGCTTCTGGCGGCGTGGCGGGTCAGGCGAAGGGTTCCGCGGGAGCGGGAGAGGGGACCCCGGTCCTCGATGCGTGGAGTAGGCTGACCCTGAGAGCTCAAGTTTTTCACCTAGAGGAGGTGAGGCGTTGTGGGATGTCGTGCATGGCCGTAGTTCTGTATACCGGTATGACCATAGACCCTCGCATCCCTACAATGCCGGGGCGGATTGCTTGTCGGAGTTTCGCCAACCAGGGCAGACATTGCTTGCAATAGATTGGGTAGGCGGTTGGTTGACCTATTTTTTTGTACCAGTAAACCAGCAGACGAACACTTTTTAGCAAATCGCGTTCGAGTTTGGGTTACAGGGTGCGGGTTTAGCGCGGTGGGGAGGTAAGGCAGGCACTAGTGCCGAGGGCGTGCCGAAGAAACGAGCTCGCACCAGGATGCACACGTACTACTACTGCTGTGTGCTCACCTTCAGTAGGCTACGACTCTCCGGGTGGCTATCCCCACCGCACCCGGCCCTTTCGGGGGTCAGGTCGGGTCAACATGCTCCAAGTCTCCGGAGTAGTACGTAGCAGCGGGGGCTGATACTTCCGAGGGGGCATGGCGTGAGTGAATTGACAGCACACGACACGAGGAGGAACGTGGAAGTGTGGAGGTCTTATTAAGCTTTGACTTTTGACGCGTGCTACGATAATAGAGGTAGCACTTTTCGGCCGAAACATTTCCGAATGACGGCAGTTCTTAACCCCACATCGTCGAAATTCCATATATATATTTTTGTTGTTGTTGCCATTTTTTTTCGTTGTATCGTTAGTCCATGGGATTGATTGTTTGTCGGGTACGAGTATGATAGCGCTTTTATTTTCCCCCAAAATCAGTGTGCAGGCTACTGCAGGTATAGAGCTCCTCAAGTGACCATGATGGTCAGAAAATGTCCTGTATGCAGGTGAACCTCTATCGCGGCATGCGTCTTTTACCCATCCGCCGGAGGATAAAAAAACAAACAAAAAGTACTGTGGACCGGGTCTGGTATGCTGCACGTTCGGCTTAACCCTTACGCTACCGCAAGAAAAGGTGTCTCCCACTAATTCCAAGTATAATGTCCCCAAAACACAGTTGCAGTTCTGGAGGGGTTGGATCAAATGTACTAGTTCTAGTGTAGGTGACCGGTCGTTTAGAGTTCGTCAAAGTTGTCTTGTGGCTTGATATACACTGCTAGTTTTAGCGCAGAGGGAGGTCAGGCAAGCGGTCAAACGCCGTCTCCTATTAATAGCATCTTACTATACTTGTTTTAGTGTAGGAGGCGGTCAGTCCAGCGGTCAAACGGCGGTCTCTTATCATATTGATATACTATGTTTAGTGTAGGGGACGGTCAGTCAAGGATTTCAAACCGCGGTCTCCTCTTTCTATACTAGTTTTATTGTAGGGGGCGGTCAGTCAAGGCGATCAAACCGCCGTCTCGTAGTATCATAATTTACTAGTTGTAGTGTAGGGGGCGGTCAGTCAATGTGTCAAACCGCGGTCTCCTAGCACCTTAACATACTAGTTTTAGTGTAGGGGGCGGTCAGTCAAGGGGTCAAACCGCCGTCTCTTAGCATCCTAATATACTAGTTTTAGTGTAGGGGCGGTCAGTCATGGGGTCAAACCGCGGTCTCCTAGCATCTTAGCATACTAGTTTTAGTGTAGGGGGCGGTCAGTCAAATATGGTCAAACTGCCGTCTCCTAGCATGTTGCTATACTAGCTGTAGTGTTGGGGGCGGTCAGTCAAGCGGTCGAACCGCGGTCTCCTGGCATCTTACTATACTAGTTTTAGTTCAGAGGGCGGTCAGTCAAGCGGTCTAACCGCAGTCTCCTAGCATCTTGACATACTGGTTTTAGTGTAGGGAGGACGTCAGTCAAGGTGTCAAACCGCGGTCTCATAGCATCTTAATATACTAGTTGTAGTGTTGGGGGCGGTCAGTCAAGGTGTCAAACCGGGTCTCCTAACATCTTAATATACTAGTTTTAGTGTAGGGGGCGGTCAGTCAAGGTGTCAAACCGCGGTCTCCTAGCATATTTATATACTAGTTGTAGTGTAGGGGACGGTCAGTCAAGGTGTCAAACCGCGGCCTCCTAGCATATTTCTATACTAGTTGTAGTGTAGGGGGCGATCAGGCAAGCGGTCAAACCGCCGTCTCCTAGCATCTTAATGCACTAGTTTCAGTGTAGGGGGCGGTCAGTCAAGGTGTCAAGCCGCGGACTCCTAGCATCTTAATATACTAGTGTAGGGGGAGGTCAGTCAAGGGGTCAACCCGCGGTCTCATAGCAGCGTAATATACTACGTAAGTTGTAAGGTGCACAGATGTGCCCGTGTGGCAGAAAAAATAGAAAGTGGAACTCACAAAGGGGGAGAATGTGAAATGTACAAGGAGGGACGGTGTTGGAAGAGAAGATGAGGAAAATTGACGACCGTGGCACGGAGAAGTTTGTTACACTACACAGTAGCGAGTAAACATTCGCCGTCCTACGAGATAGATGGTGGTAACACACGGCAAAACAGGAAGGGGACACAACAAGCGAAAACATTACCAGAAACAAAACGTCATGAGCGCCCAAATATTTGAGGTGTCTNAGAGCTCAAGTTTTTCACCTAGAGGAGGTGAGGCGTTTGGGGGGGGGGGTACTCATGTCGTGCATGGCCGTAGTCCTGTATATGTCCATAGACCGTCGCATCCCTGCAATGCCGGGACGGATTACATGTCGGGGTTTCGCCAACCACAGCAGACATTGCTTGCAAAGGGACGGGTAGGCGATTGGTTAACCTTTGTTTTGTACCAGTAACCCAACAGACGATCACCTTTTAGCAAATCGCGTTCGAGTTTGGGTTACAGGGTGGGGGTTTAGCGCGGTGGGGAGGGAAGGCAAGCACTAGTGCCGAGGGCGTGCCGAAGAAACGAGCTCGCACCAGGATGCACATGTATTACTACTGCTGTGTGCTCGCCTTCAGTAGGCTACGACTCTCCGGGTGGCTATCCCCACCTCACCTGGCCCTTTCGGGGGGTCAGGTCGGGTCAACATGCTCCAAGTCTCCGGAGTAGTACGTAGCAAGCGGGGGCTGCTACTTCCGAGGGGGCATGGAGTGAGTGAATTGACAGCACACGACACGAGGAGGAACGGGGAAGTGTGGAGGGCTTATTAAGCTTTTACTTTTGACGCGTGCTACGATAATAGAGGTAGCATTTTTCGGCCGAAATATTTCTGAATGACGGCAGTTCTTAACCCCACATCGTCGGAATTCCATTTTTTGTTGTTGTTGTTGTTGCCATTTTTTTTCGTTGTATCGTTAGTCCATGGGATTGATTGTTCGTCGGGTACGAGTACGTAGCGCTTTTTTTTCCCGCCAAAATCAGTGTGCAGGCTACTGCAGGTATAGAGCTCCTCAAGTGACCATGATGGTCAGAAAATGTCCTGTATGCAGGTGCACCTCTATCGCAGCATGCGTCTTTTACCCATCCGCCGGAGGATAACAAAAAAACAAAAATGCCTGTAGACCGGGTCTGGTACTCTGCACGTTCGGCTTAGTCCTTACGCTACCGCAAGAAAAGGTGTCTCCCACTAATTCCAAGTATAATTTCCCCAAAAAACGGTTGCAGTTCTGGAGGGGTTGGGTCAAATGTACTAGTTTTAGTGTAGGTGACCGGTCGTTTAGGGCTCAACAATTTGTTTTTGTGGCTTTATATACACTGCTCGTTTTAGCGCGAAGGGAGGTCAGGCAAGCGGTCAGATGGCAGTCTCCTAGCATCTTGGCATGCTGGTTTTTAGTGCAGGGGGCGGTCAGTCAAGCTTTTTAAAACGCAGTCTCTTAGCATCTTGACATACTAGTTTTAGTGTAGGGGGCGGTCAGTCAAGGGGGGTCAAACCGCCATCTCCTAGCATCCTAATATACTAGTTTTAGTGTTGGGGGAGGTCAGTCAATCGGTCAAACCGCGGTCTCCTAGCATCTACTGTAATTATATTAGTTTTTGTGTAGGGAGGCGGTCAGTCAAGCGATCAAACCGCGGTCTTCTAGAATCTTATTGCATTGGTTGCAGTGTAGGGGGCGGTCAGTCAAGCGGTCGAACCGCCGTTTCGTAGCATCATTATATACTAGTTGTAGTGTAGGGGGCGGTCAGTCAAGGGGTCAAACCGCGGTCTCCTAGCACCTTAACATACTAGTTTTAGTGTAGGGGGCGGTCAGTCAAGGTGTCAAACCGCCGTCTCTTAGCATCCTAACATACTAGTTTTAGTGTAGGGAGGCGGTCAATCAAGTGGTCAAACTGCCGTCTCCTAGCATCTTAACATACTAGTTTTAGTGTAGGGAGGCGGTCAGTCAAGCGGTCAAACCGCAGTCTCCTAGCATCTTAATACACTAGTTTTAGTGTACGGGGCGGTCAGTCGAGGTGTCAAACCGCGGTCTCGTAGCATCTTTCTATGCTAGTTGTAGTGTAGGGGGCGGTCAGGCAAGCGGTCAAACCGCCGTCTCCTAGCATCTAAATACACTAGTTTCAGTGTAGGGGGCGGTCAGTCAAGGGATCAAACCGCGGACTCCTAGCATCTTAATATACTAGTTTTAGTGTAGGGGGCGGTCAGTCAAGGTGTCAAACCGCGGTCCCCTAGCATCTTTCTATGCTAGTTGTAGTGTAGGGGGCGGTCAGGCAAGCATTCAAACTGCCTTCTCCTAGCATAGGGAGGCGGTCAGTCAAGGGGTCAAACCGCGGTCTCCTAGCATCTTAATATACTAGTTTTAGTGTAGGGGAAGGTCAGTTAAGGTGTCAAACCGCGGTCTCATAGCAGCGTAATATACTAAGTTGTAAGGTGCACAGATGTGCCCGTGTGGCAGAAAAAATAGATAGTGGAACTCACAAAGGGGGAGAATGTGAAATGTACAAGGAGGGACGGTGTTGGAAGAGAAGATGAGGAAACTTGACGACCGTGGCACGGAGAAGTTTGTTACACTACACAGTAGCGAGAAAACATTCGCCGTCCTACGAGATAGATGGTGGTAACACACGGCAAAACAGGAAGGGGATACAATAAGCAAAAACATTACCAGAAACAAAACGTCATGAGCGCCCAAATATTTGAGGTGTCTCTAGCAGGAGTAGGAACAGATAGCTCCTTTTCGAAAGGGATGAGTGGTCAATGGTCAAATGAAAATTGTCAAATGACAATGGTAAGCAAAACATTAGTACCCCCCAACCAACCCCCACCCCCACCCCAATGCGTGGGCGAGGTCTTACGGATGTGTATCCCTCCCCCCCGCCTCGCCCGTGTGTGTCCCCGAAGACAAGCGTACATGTATATATAACCCCCCCCCTCCCCCCCTGTAGGCGAAAACCCAACGTGCTCCGTCCCGGCATTGTAGGGGTGCGAAGGT
>MEHQ01004495.1:222908-239157 GCA_008828725.1 Saccharina japonica | reverse complement strand
CTCTCCCCCAATAATCCCTTTTGTTTTTTTTCTTTCCGCGCGACGAACTCTGCCACCGCCGCCGACCGGACTGGACCGGACTGGACCGGAACGGACCCCGGGACAATACAAAAAAAAAGGTGGTCCTGCTGTGCCTCTCGAACCAGCTCGATTTTTTCCCTCTGCCCGTATGGGACATGTCCGACGACCCCCTTCGGCCCGACTCTCCATCATGGCTATGGTCGTACGACGCGTCGCAAAGGCTGCCGCGGCGCGACGGTGCCCACGCTGTCGGCGCGGCGGGCGAGGGGTTTCGAGTGGAGGAGGCCGGCGACGACTTCTTTTTGATCTCCTACTCCACGCCGGCGGAGGGGTGGCGCTGCGCGGTTGAGGTGCACCGCTTTCTTGTGAGTTGGTCGGTGGTAGTGGTGGTGGTGGTGGTGGTTGTGGTGGTGTGGTGCCCCAGTAGTCTCCGGGGGAAGCTGTGACACTGCTGCTGTTGTGTGAGGTTGTACGGTTTGCTCCATATTGTGTTTATCATTTTGTGTTTCTTGCATTCTCCTGTGGTGTTCTTTCACTCCATCAGAGGTGGCGATCCCCACCGTACCGGGCCCCTTCGGGGGTCGGGTCGGGTCAACATGCTCAATTTTCCGGAGTCGTAGGCAGCAAGAGCTGATACTTCCGAGGGGGCATGGAGTGAATTGACACACGACACGCAGTGAGACGTGGAAGTGTGGAGGGCGTACGCTTTATTTTTACCCATCCGCCGGAGGATAACAAAAAAAACAATCAGAGATAGTGGAGCCTGTCATGTGTGTGCCACAGATCAGATGCGAGGAAAACATGCAACAACAGCAGCAGCAACAGCAACAACAACAACAACAGCCGCGACATTTGTTCATAGAAGGCTCGCTCATTTGTTGTTTGTTTCGGGGGGGGGGGGGGGGGGTTTTTGATTTCTTTGTTTTTTTTTTTTTTTTTGGGGGGGGGGGGGGTGGTGCTTCTAGATGACTTTGTTTCTGTCTTTTTGATTGCTTGTGTGGTTGGTGTTTGCTGCGCAAGGACCGTCAACGGCCGGCAGAGAAGCTTCTCTGCCCCTCCGAGCGGCTTATCAGGAGACGTAGGCGGACCACCGTTGGGCTATGGATCTCTTTAAAACTAAAATAAACAGTAATCGAAACGCGAAGCACTGCTATTCAAAGCGGTGTCCGGACTATTTGCGAACCATTTTACTATATGATCAACACAGGGGATACCCGAATTTCACGCATGGCCGTAGTCGTATGGCCATAGGCCCTCGCATCCCTTCAATGCCGGGACGGAGCGTGTCGGGTTTTCACCGACCAGGCAGACAACACAGGGGGGGAAGGTGGGGGGTGTACTTCATTTTCATGCATGGCCGTAGTCGTATGACCATAGACCCTCGCGCCCCCTGGGGGATGTTCAGCGCAAAGTTGGACGTAGTGCGCTTTAAACACTGCCGGGCGCTCGGGGTAACTTTATACTGAACTGAAAACATGATGGCCGTTGCTGCTGTGCTCCCCTTCCAAGTACCCCATCGCCAGAAACCGAATGCGCGGTCCCAGGAGAGGCTCGAATAACCCTTGGAGTTGAAGAACACGTAAGGAAAATAAATGAAATCAAGCAAGCCGTTGATAAATCATTCCGTTTTTTTTTTGTAGTTGCATGGTTGATGACGGCTGTATCTGGACCGGTCGCGCGCTCTTGCTATCGCTTCGGCGCGGTTCAGTGTGGCATTGGTGCGGTGGTTAGGTAGGTAAGTGCCCCCCAGCGTTGTGATAGCAGCCCGGCAAGAGCAATCCCGAGTTAGGGGCACCACGTTTGGGCTCAATATGTTCTGACCGGTTGTGCTCCTCACGTGAGTAACCACCGGATACTATTATTGCTTCACTGGTATATTTGTTTTTGGACTACCACATTGGAATGTTTGGTCGGATTGCGCGAACGAATGCTTTCAAAGTCTTGTTTCGGGTGAGCTATTAAGCTAGCTCCTCATGCGAGGAGAGCTCAGAAAATTCTGCTGCGCGTCTACCGTGGGATGGCTCGCAACTTGTTTTGGACACACAGCAAGTAGTGTTTCGGCATTCGTTTCATGTTTTTTGTTTTTTTGTTTTTGTTTTTGTTTTTTACGACAGACTTGGACAAATGTGATTGACTGTCGCACGTTGAACGACGCGTTTACTCTTTTCACACAGCCTCGTAGATAAACATTGTTTTTACGAAGAAGGCAGATTAATTCGTTGTTTTCAAGATTAGATGATGAATATACGAAAAAAAAACAAAAAAAACATCCTGAGCTCCACAGATTCAGAGTTTGTTCCCCTCAGATAGAGACATACATAGCTTGGCCGGAATTACGTCATATGGAACCCATAGTACGCATGATCGCAGTATCACACGCATTTTGAACTTCGACGATATCCTCCATCTCACAGCTGGAGTGTTTTTTTGTATTGTTTATTTATCTTGTATTTATATACTTCGAGTATAAGTTACTTGACACCACTCATCCATCGTCTTCTGTCTGCTCCCCGCTCCCCCCTTTCTCCGTGGATTGGTGGTCTCATTCGTCCACCGCCTAGTGCCCCCGGCTACGCTGCTCGGTTTTTTCCTTGATCTCGGCCAAGTGTCTTCCCCGGGCCCATACCGCCCCGCCCACCCACCACCTTGCGTCTCCTCTCATGTTGGTGCCTGCCATTGGTGACTGGGTAACCCAACCATCCATCGTCCCATGTCTCCGCTGTGCTTCTCCCCTCGTTCGCTGATTGGCCAGGTCTACATGGATCCCACCGCCCCTCGACGATGGACGCTGTCCGGCTTCAGGGATCACGCCATCGCCACTCCCGCTGCGGCAGCGTTGCGAAGCGCAGTGCTCCATGCAAGGCAAGTGTAGGGGGCGAACTTTTTCTTACGCTCACGCAAGGTTTGAACTAGGCGTAACGCAACGCAGTGCCCGCTCCCCCACTCCCACTCCCACCACCACCACCACCACCACCACCACCACCTAAGTTTGGTGCTGTGTTCGGTACGCAGGTGGACCGAGATGCCCCCCCCTGTGCATTCTGTGGGCGTACACAAATCCTTGTGGACACATTCGACAACGTAGTAGTCCCTTCACGATGTCGAAAACCTCTTCAGTTCGGTTCACCCAATGGTTGTGCTACATAGTTTCCTGTCTCCACCTGTTTACGCCCCCAGACGCGTGGTACGATAAAGGTATACCATTTTTTTTGGCTGAAACGTTTTCTGAATGACCTACTAAAGGCTCCTTAACCCAAAATCGTCGAAATCTCAGTCTTTTTCTTGCAGAATGATTCACTTTTCTACGTAGGCCGGGGGGATTGGTCGTAAATTAGCACTCATATTTTCCTTCAGAATCAGGTTTTGGGCGAAGCATGGAGCTCCTCAAGTGACCATCCTCAGAAAAACCATGGTGCACCTCTACCGTCTTAGCATGCGTCCCCAGTTTACGCGCAAAGTGTGCAGGCGCCTGCGACCTGTGTAGCTGCCACCTCTGTTGCGGCGGCGAGGTGTGTATCTCAGGGGACGAGTAGACGAGTACTGGGAAGGCTGAACCTTGTATGCGCGGTACATACAGATGACGGCACCTAGCCGGGTGTGGAAGGGGGATATTGCGAGACATTGATGGCCACAGCTTGCCGCAGGAGGCGCCTGAGGGTAGCACCTCCCGCCCATGAGTTGATCTTGGAAAAGGAAAAGTGATGCGTTTTTTTGTTTTTTTGTTTTCATCGGACTTATTATCTTCGCCCTTCTTTTCCCTCTCCTTTCTACGTAGTCGTAGCTCCAGGTCCGGGGTCACAAAGTAGGCTCTTCTCCCTCCTCCCTCACTACGGTTCTTGCCTTGAACTTATATCGTGAGAAGACAACTTTAGCCCTTTCTTCCCTCGTCGACTTGCATCGAATTGTACATGGTTATAAGCAAAAGCATCACTTGTGGAGAGGAGGGGCTGTTGGCAGTTGAGTGACTATACCTCCCTGGGATATGATGGAAGAGGGTGGTTATAGTTTGGGCTGGGTATACTATTAGTAGTTGAATGTTTATTTATTTGATTTTCTTGGTTTACTTCCAGGATGAGGCGTGTTTTGGGAGGGGGAGGCGGTAATTGTGGGATAGGGGGGGGGGTCGTACTCTTTTGTTGCTTGCTTTAGTCATTTGACCATTGACCACGAACCCCTTTCGAGACGGGGCACCGTTCCTACTCCTAATAGAGACACGTCCAATATTTGGTCGCTCATTACGTTGTTTCCATGTATTGCAACGAATACACGCTTCGCTCATCCTATCCCCTTCCTGTTTCGTCGCCTGTGGCCACCATCTATCCCCTAAGATAGCGATCGTTTTCCCGCTACTATGTAGAGGACCAAACTTCTCCATGTCACTTTGTGGGATGGGGGAGGGACATCTGAAGAATCTTTCGATAAGTACTGTAACGCCTCGTGAAACAACCAATAGGTTGATCCACACATGAATTTATTGATTTCTCAAGCACATGCTAAGGGTAGAGGTGGACCATTTTATTTTCTGTTGTTCCTCCCTTGAGACGCACTCCCCTACACTGGCAGTACGTAATCTACACTATTAGTAAGTAATCTACACTATTAGTAAGTAATTGCGATTATGAAAAGGAAAGTGCAGCCCTGTCGAACAACCCCATGGCATATTCATGTAAACAGTCATATACGGCAAAAAAATGACTTTCCGACAATGTTGGGGTTGAGCCTCCGTTATTAAAAAAACAGTTTTTGCCAAAAAAAATGCTACTGCTGTACCTAGGCGTCTTCGGACCCCCATCTGCCCCCTATGCCCCATCTCGAAAAGGATGGTCAAACGACGAAGTCAAGCAAAAAATATGAGTACCCCCTCCCCCCCCCCCTATTTACCGTATTTTAGCCATCCAACGATGAATGTATGTTCTTAGCACGGGAGACCATAGTACACAAAACCTACCGTGCACACAAAAACCTACCAGGTATATATACATATACACTTCAGTATACATTCCCGTTTTTACTTTAACGGAGGACCATAGTAAACACTAGTAAATAGGACCAAATATTGTTAGTAAAAATAGGGAAATAGGTAGGTTTTTGCGTTCAACGTAGGCCCTATTTACTATGGTCCCCAGTAATATTTAATATCAGGAACAGCAGTACTTGTTCCTATTTACTATGGTCCGCCGTATTAGTGTATGGGTGGCGTTCGGGTGCGTGCCATGGGCAGGAGTAGCACGTTCCTGCCTTCCAAGGCGATATTTCTGACTGCTACTTAGACCCGCAATGTAAGCACGTTTTGTGTATTAGATTGGAATTGATATGTTCAATATATTGATGGCCAGAATAGTTCATATGCGGGGCTTCTAGATTGAAGGACTACCCAACCATCCTTTTGTGTATGGCAATATTTTCCGGTATATACTCCGGCCACGGGACTGCTCTTCGGCTCAATTAAGCGTGCACTTTTGTTTACCTTGAACCCGTTTCTGGGCGATGCGCAGAAAGAGCTCCTCGAATGATGAGCATCACATCCTCAAGAAATTGCAAAGTTAGGCGCACTTCTACCTTGAGGTCAGGTGGCATGCGTGCGTCTTCGACAGTGAGCAGCATAAAACTTCAGCGTCGATCAACTCATACGCGTGTTCCAGGAAAAAGTAAAAAAAAAACTCAATTGAGGGAGATAAATAGAGCAACATATCTGCACTGCTCCGTACTACGTACAGTCCGTGAGTCTATCTCCATTAAGGTACAGTACCTTTGTTCCTGCTTACCGTCGGTTTATACACCCCACCTTGCTGTAGATATTCCCGAGCGGAACTTTTCACGCATCGGGCGGATCATTGATGCGTATGATACGTACTTTATTATCTTGCTGTAGATATTCCTGAGCTGTGCGTATCTAGCTCATGCAGTATGTGGCCGGGTGGGAGCCAAATAACTTTACTGATCTAGGACAGGTTTCGACTGGTGCTGCGGTAGTAGGGGGTATATAGTATATACCGGGGGTATCTAATATATGCCGGGGGTATGTAATATATACCGGGGGTGTGTAATATATACCGGGGTTTGTAATATATACCGGGGGTATGTAATATATACCCGGGGTATGTAATATATACCGGAGGTATGTTATCTATGTACGGGGTGTATGTAATATATACCGGGGGTATATAATTTCAGAGCCTTTCGGACAAGTGGCTCTGTACCTCGCTCAAAGATTGGGATCGAAAACAGGTTTGTTGGCGCAGCTTATTCAAGAAATCCATTGGCGGTACAATATATATATCGCAATGCCAAAAGGTTTAATGGTCTATTGACATGACATGTTTTGAGTGACATGTTTTGAGTGGTGCTGGGGTACCGGGGGTATAGAAAATATACCCCCATTTTCAGAGCCTTTCGGGTGAGTGGCTCTGTACCTGACTCAAAAGTTTGTCTGTGCAGCGTATACAATGAATCCCTTGGCGGTACGAGCATATCTCGCAAAGTCCAACACGTCTCGTACACGGTTTAGGACTGAGCAGGAATGGGGGGGGTGATCACTCTGGCAGAGCGGCTCTGAGCGGCTGAACACAAAAAACACCCACGAGTGACCCCCCCCCCCGACCCTTGATGATCTAGGCCACCTTTCCTCGGTTGGTTCCATAACGTACAGACCCTTACCCAACTCTTATCATAACGGTCGGGATCTGTATGATCCGTATGATCTGTATGATCTCTATGATCTGCTGTAGATAGATAGATACGAAGTATATCATGATTTGTCCTACGGAATATTCATACGTATAGCGTACTTTTTTTTTTTCCCCGCCTGTGGTTTGTTTCACGTTTTTTTTGCAGCCAAGAGGAGTCCTTCTGGGGAGGCGCGACAGAGGTCGTTTCCCGCGTGGTCGAGGGCGCGCGGTGGACGGCTTGGAGGTGGTGGAGCGGTGGCCTCGGCCGTATCAGGTGAGTGAGAGTGGTAGGGATGAAATAATGACGCGTGTGTCGAGGCTCTGTCTCTGTGGAGAGAGATGGCAGAGGTGGCACCGAAGTGTCTGTGAAGGTCACTTGTGAAGAAGAAGAAAAGTCATGGTTTGAAAAGGCGCTTATTTGGCCATATTGGAAAGAAGATTGATCTCAGGGAGATCAATGGAAAGGGAAGAAGAGAAGAGAAGAGGAGAAGAGAGAAGAGAGGAGTGGAGCAGAGTAGAGTAGAGTAGAGTAGAGTAGAGTAGAGAGGTAGAGTGTTCGAGGTGGGCGGTGCCTGCACCTGATCATCACGGTGCAATGCCTATGCTACGGACAGTTACATTCTACCGTAGTTGGTACTGTTCCCTGTAATGTTCTCTACAACGTTCTAGCAACGTTCTAGCAACGTTCTCAGCATCGTTCCTGATGAAGATGCTTGGGACATACAATGTGGCGCACTACGAGTAAGACAAACTCGTAATCTATCCGCATATTGCAATAACCCGAATATCTAGACTAGATACTCATATACTCGTATCAGTGCGTAGTGACTGCACATCACAATAGACACGTATGGATCTCAACGTCCATATGCTATCAAGGGATATCGTATCAAAAGTTAAAGTTCTGATGCATTAAAATATCGAACTTTCGATGTACACCATTGTTTTTCCAACATATAATACATACACACGCTCCGTGAATTCTACAGCCTCAGATTGTGTTTTCTCCTCATCTACGGGATGTGCATTAAGGGCATGAGGACAGACATAAAAACCGTAAGTATGTACGCGCGATCGAAGTATCACACACTCAGCTTACAAACATGAGTTTCGACGATGCCACAGCAATATAGTTGCTTTTTTAATTGTTAAAATATAGTATCGAGCGTGGACGGCTTGCAGATGGCGGCCTCGGTCGTACCAGGCAAGTGTGGTACAACGTATTGGTAACATCGAAATATCGAACGTTCGATAAAATTATTTTTTCGATATATCGGATTATCGAACTTTCGGTATACGTATACGAAGTATATAAATATATTCGATATATCGAATTGTCGAATTTTCGATAAATCGAATTATCGATTTTTCGATAGATCGTATCGAGCGTGGACGGCTTGCAGGTGGCGGGGCGGTGGCCCCGGCCGTATCAGGGTGGAGTGTGGGATATCGCATCTCGGAAGTTTCCATACACCGAAATGCCGAACTTTCGATAAACCGTACCGAGCGTGGACGGCTTGCAGATATAGTGCAAGGGTGGCCTGGAGTCATATTGAGTGCGCG
This sequence comes from Saccharina japonica, assembly GCA_008828725.1. Taxonomy (NCBI): domain Eukaryota; class Phaeophyceae; order Laminariales; family Laminariaceae; genus Saccharina; species Saccharina japonica. The sequence continues at coordinate 230,905 of MEHQ01004495.1, read as the reverse complement.
ACAAGGAAAGCAAAATGGTTGTGCTGGATATCGTATCGAAGGTCAAAGTTCTGTTTTCTATCGAAACACGAGTCTCGCGTTTAATCACATCAGCGTCCAGTTGAAAAATGTACATTTCCCTCCAGAGTGGTGTAAAATCTCGAGTTTTCGGTTTATCTCATATTGGTATACACCAAGTATACGATAAAGAGACGGTTTGTTGTTGTTTTTTGTTATGTACCTAGTCTTGCCATATTGAGTTATGGGTTCGACCAACCGATCGATCATTCTCACCCTCGGACACATCATCGATTCCCATTTGATGATCTAGATATTTCAGGGAAGATGTATGTATGATCTGTATGATCTGTATGATTTGTATGGTTTATATGGTCTGTATGATGTGTATGATCTGTATGATCTGTATGATCTGTCTGATCTGTCTGATCTGTCTGATCTGTATGATCTGTCTGATCTGTCTGATCTGTATGCTGGTCTGTATTGTCTGTATGATCTGTACGATCTGTATGCTGGTCTGTATTATTTGCATGGTCTGTACGATCTGTATGATCTGTATGATTTGTATGATTTGTATGATCTGTATGGTCTGTCTCACGTTGACGGGTGGGAGCCGTAAAACCTGCACATGGTCTACAGCAGGACGTGTTTCCCTGAGTGGATTCTGTACTACGCATTCATGTGCTGCACAACGCCTCACAACGGCAGTCTAAGATCTAGATGTTCTATATTGTGTTCTGACCGACGTGTGGAGTGCTGCTGTTGTAATATTTGTCTCTCTTTTACTGATCGTTTCATGTAAGGATCGGATTGCACGAGGCCTCCTGTTCCGGCAGAAGGTCCTCACCTGCCTGTAAGCATACCACCCGCGCTGAAGGTGTCCTCAGCGCTAAAGCATGTCCTGGAAATTATCGCAATTACTAGAAAAAATACCTAATGTAGGGTGGTTGGGGTGATTGGGGTGGTTGGGGTGGGTGGGTGGGTGGGTAGGTGGGTGGGTGGGTGGGATGGTCTCCATTTTTAAAACTGCGTACAGTACAGGAAATCTAATAAGAAACAGGAAATAAGGTCTAGACTGGATTTCTTATTTGAGATAAGGTGCTTTCTACACTAATTTCAAGATAACGCCACCCGAATATGTTTTTTACCCTCTTCATCTCAGCCTGGATTGCTTATTCGCCTGTTTCTTATTTGGTGTCCGGTACTGTACTTGTCTTTGGTCGAGGTTTTGCGGGAACAGCGGCGCAAGTGATTTCGTTTCACAGAGCTCCTCAGTAAATCTGGTCAAAAGTTCTGGTTCAAATATCTGTTCCAACGTCTGGACCCATCTCAGTGGATGATGATATGGCTGCTGTATGCTTTCTGTCTGTTGCTGATCGTTGTACGTAATAATTGAAATTGAATGAGACCCCCTGGTTCTGCCGGTGGTCCTACCCAAACTTCGTACTCATGCTCTGACCACCGCCCTGGAGTCAAGTTACCCCATCTCACCTGAACTTAAACTTGCATTAGATGCATGCTACGGTAGCCTGCATGCAGGTGCGCCATGTTTTTTTTTCTGACGGTGGTCACTTGATTATAGTATAGGAGCTCTATACCTCGCTCGAAAGCTGATTTTGGAGGACAACAAAAGTGCCACCCGGTGAACAATCGTATGGCCTGACTATTACAACGAAAATTATTACAACACAAGAATAATGGAATTCCGACGCTTTTGGGTAAGGGAGCCTTTCATACCTTAATAGGCCATTCAGAACACATTTTAGCCACAAAAAGGTATACCTCTACCTCTATATCGTAGCACCCGTCGTTACTTCTAATATTATTTACGCGAGCATGCCGCAAAGCCTTCCACGAAGGCTCGTGGCAACGGTAGGTCGGGCGCGCCGGCGTAGGCCTGCCCCCGTTGCCGCTAGGCCCACGCAACCCTCTTACAATCGCGGTACATAGACCCAACATGCTCCTATTTTTTTTGTTCCCTCCGATAATGTTTCGTACAACTTCCAATCCGATATGTATCAACATACATCATATTTGTATTGTTGATAACCCGATACTCAGCTTTGCAGACGGCATTTTTAACGATGTCGATTGTTTCCGTTCAACCAACGGCCCTCCTGTCCTGCTTTTCTTTCGCCGGCGCGGTTGCAAACTTACCGAGACTGAACACAAAAACAAAAACAAAAATTGCAGGGACGACATAATGTTTGTTGTGGGCTTGATGGACTGTGCCGCGTTCACCCAATCCGAAGAAGACCAGCATCATCGTAGGCGAGAGGAAGATAACCTCGAGATTCAGGAGAGAGAGATCGAGGACGACGTCGGCCCCCCCTCAAGACGACACAGCATGGACATGAGTAAAGGACATCCCGAAGGGGCCCCAATCGAGAGCGAGCCAACCGCTAGAACCCTCGACGCCGGAGGTGAGCAACGTGCCGCTTGCTTTGGGGCACCGTTAGGGCACCCCTCAACCGGAGGTCCAATACATTTATTCGCGATCTAGTTTATGTTTTCGTACTTGCATGTTTTGTTGTATACCTGCAGTACGTATGCATGCGCATATCTACCCCCGTATGTACCTAAATACAAGGAACGTTTAGAATACATAATAAGGACAAAATATCCCCACGAGCAATGCCTGCCGTGGTAGGGGCGGTGGTATTTTTTCCGAGCTTTATTACACGGAGAGCTCAATATCTCTCATCCGAAAACATGCCTCCGAAGAGACATGTTCTCGGAGTCCGACCAAATCTTCCCTGCAATACAGCAGTAGCCCTAAAGGCAAATTTAGCAATGAACGTGTCGTACTTACCGGTAGTTAGTTGCCCACTTGTGGGGCTCAACCGGTCCCAGTGACAAAATATTGCCTCATAAGGCAAACACAGACCGAAAAACGCCTACTTACCGTGGAATAAGTATTATATTTCAGGACAGAGCGGTAGTCCATGGGGCTGTTCACCGAACTGCGCGAAACCAACTTCCAGGACCTCTCCCACCACCCCGCCTCCCCCGCTATTGCACTACCCCACAACTCACCTCTCCCCCCCGCTATCGCACCGCGTGGTACGCCTGGTACTCCTTCTCCCGCCCCTTCTTCTTCCTCGAAGAAGGTTTTGAAAAGTTCCACGCCTCGGACGGATAAATCGTTTCCGACATTATGATCTAGATGTTTCAAGGTAGGCTTCATTCCCGATTTTTTGCATGATTTTGGCTCATGCGGCCGGGTGAGAGCCGTAAACATCTGCACGATCTAGCGCGTGTTGGCTTGAGTTTTGTTGGTCTGAGTTAGTTCAATCTTGTAACGGCAGAGGTGGCGGAACCAGATTGATCTAGACCACGCTCTGTCCGAAGTGCGCGCTTTCGTTTATCAAAGCCACGTTTGTTTGGTCTGGGCGATGACTGTGTTTACTTGTTCATGTTAGGAGTCTGAGGAAAACAGGGGTGGCGGCTGAGCTCCTCACGCGAATAGCTCAATGTATCACCTGAAACATTGACTTGGAAGTCGTTTGTTCGCGCTTCCCGGCCGAGATTTGTATGCGCTGTATGCACCAGTCCTAAAACAAATATACTAGAAAGAGGAGCATGCTAACGGCTAGCTTCTCACTCGAAGCTCAACCGGTCAGAAAAATTTGACCCCCCCCCCCCCCCCACAATGTGACCGGAGCCGCAATTTAGGTACCCCGCCTCCACCAACCGAAACCCTCATCTCTTGCCGTTGCGTCGTTACTCCCTACCTCACAGGCACCGCTGCGGAAGAACAATGCCTGGTGAGCGGTCCCTCAAGCGCGAGGCTTCTTCCCGCCGTTCCTAGCGGTACGGGAGACATCAGTTCCCAGGTAAGAAGTTCAAGGCGCAATCTGCGACGGGTAGAGCAGGGCGCCCCCTGCTGCTGCTCCTCCTGCTCCTCCTCCTCCTCCTCCTCCTTGCCCCCGTCCTCCCCTGCTTCGCCCCGTTCCTCTTCCTCCTCCTCTTCCTCCTCCTTTTCCACCACCTTCTCCTCCTCTTCCTCCTCCCCCTCTTCCTTCTCCTCCTCCTCTACAGCAGTGCAGTACCAAAAGGGTTAGACGCATGCCTTACCCCACCATCGTCGAAATGCCAGTAGTGTCTTGTGTTACTGCATGGGAGGGAAGTCTTCTCTCCGTGTTAAAAGCGTACATGCATGGTTTCCTCAAGATCAAGTTTATGGGCGAAGTATTCTCGTAGGGCCTTTCAAAAGCGAGGAGTCTGATAAATATATAGTATATACATTAAAAATATGTAAATATACAGGATATATATATGCCTATACCGTAACATGCATCAATATCAACCGTACCATCTCTTAGGGTGGCTCACAGGATGGGCGTCACCAACAAGAAACGCCAACTTTGAGCACGTTTGAAACCTCATTGTGACACCGACAACCTTGATCGTAGAACCTACATCGTATCACACGGGTTATGATATATCACGTCCATCCCCTTGCTCCCGAATTTCGAAGCTTCGTTTCTCCACGACGAGTGGAGTGCAATAATTCACAAACGAAGCGTCTATTATGGGTTGGTGTCGTTGTTCGTGGGCCTCCCTTGTTTGGGGGGGGGAATCGTTTTTGAGCTCCAGTTCCGGGGGTGTGTTATCTTAACCCTTTAGGAACTGCAGTCCCGATGTTGGGACAAAACACATGGAATTAGATTGAAACATTGGTTTTTGTACAGTGCAGTAGTAAAAGGGTATGGGTTTCGTGCAGCGACCGCCGCTTATGCTCATAGTTTCGTCATCTGTTCTTCTCACAATGGTATTCGTAAGGGGTGAACTGCATTGTTGGTATACGTTTGTCAAGTATTCAGGGATGATTCATGAATAAGTATATATATATGTGAATTGCATGATTGAAATAAGAGAGCTGCACATTTATTGTCAGATGGCAAATGGAATGATAATAACCATGATAACCAACGCCCAAACGGGTAGGGTGGATCGTAGCTGATCCGAGTCTGGCGGGAAGGCTTCTTGGCCTGGGTTTTCGTTCGTGGATGAGCTTCGGCAAGTTCCACACTACCCGGAGAGTTTACTCTTCGGGTGGCTATCCCCACCGCATCTGGCCCCTTCCGGGGTTAGGTCGGGTGAACATGCTAAAGTCTCCGGAGTAGTAGGCAGCAGGGGCTGATACTTCCGAGGGGGCATGGAGTGAATTGACACACGACACGGAGTGAGACGTGGAAGTGTGGAGGGCTTACGCTTTATTTTTACCCATCCGCCGGAGCTTAATAAAAAAATAAAATAGAATAACAATGATTCTTCTCAAGCCCCCCCAACAAGTGAAGCTCAGCTTGTTTCAGCCGTTACTAACGACGCGTGAAAACAAGTACAAACGTATAGTACCAACGGGCCTCCTTATGGAGGTTTCCAAGTGCCAAAGTTGCCATTTTTTCTAACCAAACGATTTTTCGTTATTTCCTTAGCCCTTCGTTGGCAAATATAATGGAGTTTGTTACGTACACTACGAGCACGCCCAGATACTCGCTATTTTGTTTTGCTGTTTCAAGACTTGACAAAAAAAAGGGGGCCGAATTAGTACGAATGTTTGCCAGATTTGCACCGTGTCGTCAGCAACAACAACGGTCCTTACCACGGATTGTTTCGTGCTCGCGTGGGCCCATGCTGTGCTGACTGTTGTGTGTGGTCTCACGATGGATATTGCGTCCGTTCGCTGAACACAGAACGAGGGAGATCAAGGTAGCGCTGAGCTGAAGGTCTGCGAGAGGTCCTGTCTTAAAGGTGCAGGCAGCTCCGATAGCCTGATGCGCTCCGGCGTACTGACACCAGCTAGCTGCCTAGTCGAGGAGGTGGCGGTGAAGGGGGTTTCAGGGATGATCGGCGACGAGCTCCGAGAGGTGACAATATTAAGGGTTTTCCTGTATACGGCATCTGTACGTGCCAGGAGGGATAGCATAGCCCTAGGGGGGCGCGGCTTAACCCTCGACGGCTGACCGGCTCCCGATACTGAACATTGCCCAACAAGGCCACGAGGGTGTCGTAGGAACAAATGTGGTAGGAGACGGCTGTGTGGCCCTTGATTGGCTTATAGTCCCGTACACGAAAGCCAGCAGAATGAGGCAACGAGCAAGTAGTAAAGCTATGAATCGGCACAACTCTAGTTACCATTTATTAAATAGCTGTTGGTCGGAATACGAGTTGGTTGTTTCCCTGAGGTGCCGACTATCCGAGTAAAAGCGAGTTTCCATACGTACGTGTACTAAGCATTGTTGAATGCAAAGTACATATCATATGCGTTAGGCGGGGACCCCCTTGGCCGGGGGGGGGGCTGAGTTTTGGCTCGCTTCTCACGCCTGACTAAAGTCGGCCAGTCGACAAGACGTTACGACTAATGTATTCATCGGTAGGTACCGTTAGGCAACCAACTGGCCTTAGCCGGCACGTCGACTGGCGAAGCAAAGTGATGGCCAGTCAACTGGTCGACTTAGAGCCTAATCACCCCCGGGCCCCGCCAAAGTAAAGAGCGGCATGGATCCCGCTTTCCAAAATCCTTGCAATATGTGTGGACACCTAACTTGTCGGATAGTCGGTACCACCCAAAAACGACTAACTATTATTCCGGTTAATGAGGCGTTTGGCATGCCACATATTGTTGGTCACAACTTATAAGTAACACTCAGAATGAACGGTCTGTGGCATTATTGTAGAATCACACCGCAAGCTTGCACAACTCCTATGGTAGCTCCGGTACTAACTACATCATCTCCCTAACCCCAGCTACGCGCGACGGTTCATGTTTACCATCCGACAATATGCAGCATGGACGAGCTGCAACGTTGATCACTCATACACATTCCCCGAACGTAGAAAACCAAAGGGATACGAGCAAGGATATCTATTGGACTCGAGTAGACTATTGTACTTCAGTAGCCTGTTGGACTGCAGTAACTTCAACGTTGGTTACTCATAAACATCCCCTGAAATAAGAAGACCAAAGTAATACGAGCAAGGATATCCTGCAGACTATTGGGATTACGATAGCCTACTGGACTGCAGTATTTTCAAGGTTGATCACTCACAAGCATTCCTCGTGAGAAGAAGGCCAAAGGAATATGAGCAAGGATACCTATTGGATTGCAGTAGACTATTGGACTGCAGTAGCCTATTGGACTACAGTATCCTATTGGACTACAGCATATTCAATTTTGATTACTCATAAACATTCCCCGAAAGAAAAAAACCAAAGCACGACGAGAAAATATACCCATTGGACTACAGTGGCCTATTGGACTACAGTACCCTGTTGAACTACAGTAGCTTCAACGCTGACCACTGATAAACATTCCCCAAAATAAGAAAACCAAAGAGAAACCAAAACAGAAAGGGAACCAATGCACGAAGGCTAACTATCAAGTACCTGATATGTCATACGATAACGTGCTACTGGACTTCACGGCCCGTCGACCGCTCATAAACAATGCTAGAAAGAAAGAAGAAGCTAAACTCGACGTAGACCAAACCCATCTTCCACTGCGCTTTCGTCCGTTGGCGACCGTCAGGCCTCAAGATCCACAGGGATTATTGTTCGTGTGGATCGTTCCAGCAGTGACGGTTGGAATCTTTGTAGAGGGCTGCGTATCTATTCGCAGGCGTTACTATGGAAGTTTGCCTCGTGCGGGAAGAGAGCTCGAGTGCTCCGTTGATGCGTGCTACGATAGAGATAACAGTTTTTGGCTGAAATTATTTCTGAATGACCGAGCTCCTTAACCCAATATCAGCGGACTAACTGTCATTATTTTGTTGCAATCTTGTTGCTTGTATGCTTCCTTCGGCCATGGGATTGCTCATCGGATACCACTTATATTATCCTCCAAAATCAGTTTGGGTTGCGGCATAGAGCTTCTCAAGTAAGGAGCTCCAGAAAAACAGGGCGCACCTCTATCGCACCATGCGTCCGCTCTCTCTCTCTCTCTCTCTCTCTCTCTCTCTCTCTCTCTCTCTCTCTCTCTCTCTCCCCCCCCCTT
>MEHQ01004495.1:89507-222884 GCA_008828725.1 Saccharina japonica | reverse complement strand
TCTCCCCGCCCCCCTCTCTTTCTCTCTCTCTCTATCTCTCTCTCTCCCTCTCCGTCTCTCCCTCTCTCTCTCTCGTTTTGTCCTCTTATCCAACGGCCATAAAGCACATCATCCGACTTCGGGGCAGTCAGAGCATCAAGACTTGAAAACTGCGAACGATCGATACCAATCGAACCTTTGCATTTCGTGCTACGTACCACTCTGTATCGAAAAATAAGCACCGAGTTGATTAAACGTTACTATACAAATGTTTATTATATTTAGGGACAAAGTGGTAGTTATTAGTTGGGCGGCGTAGGAATCCGACGACTATTATTTCGGGGTGGGCTAATGTAGTAATATAGTAATCAGAATGCACGATGGACCCCAAAAACCATGTGCCTCGGTATATTTACACACCACATTTAGTTTTGACTACTATTATGATATGTTCCTCCGTAAGAGCTGAGTTTTGTTTATCAACCAATTACAACAAAACACGTGCAATTCTACCCGCAAATGCGCCAGACAGCCACAACCAACACAACACGAAGAACTCCACACAAGTTCCTGTACGCGGATGCATGTTACGGTAGACGTGCACCATTTATTTTCGGGGGCTCCGCCGTTAAGGAGCTCTGTACCCCACCCAAAGAACGTTTTTGTTTTTAGAAATGTAAGTGTGCCACCCGATGAAAGCTCCCATGGCCTAAGTATACAAGGAAAAATGTGCAACAGGAGACTGAAGGTTCGACGATTTTGGGGTTTTAGCCCTATCCTCCAGAAGTTCTACCTCTAGCGTCGCACGCGTCCGCGGGCTAACTAACCGTGACGCACCTGGCCAGCTACTAACTAGCCCGTGACTTAATAGTCAGCCAACCCTCAGCCCTGCTTAAAGATGCCTGCTACGGTAGAGGTGCACCATGTTTTTGTTTCTGAGGGTGGACGAATGCTACGATAGAGGTGCACCGTGTTTTTTCTGAGTTCCTCACTTGAGGAGCTCCATACCTCACTCGAAAACCGATTTTGGAGGACACCAAAAGTGCTACCCGACCAACAATCCCATGAGCTAGGTATACTATGGAAAATATGGCAACACAGGAATGCAAGTCCGACGAATTTGGGTTAAGGAGCCCGATTATTCAGGAACACAATCAGCAAAAAGTGCTACCTCTATCGTAGCACGCGTCGTGTTTTTGCCTTACAAGGGTGGTGACTTATTGCTTGAAGAGCTCTATACCTCACCCAAAACATGGCTTTGGAGGAAAACATAAGTGCTACCCGATGACCTATCCCACGGCCTAAGTATAAGGGCCCGTTTTAACGAGTATGAAATAAATTCAATTTGGAAAAAATAAAATTCAAATACGCTTTTAATTGGTCAACACACGCACCAGCATCAAAGATTAGGATCTTGGGGTCTAATCAATTTGAATTGGACGAAAAAACCAAGAAGGTCCCAGGACCTTCTTTTCCAAAGAATTCAAATCAAATTGAGGAGTTGGCACTTGGACCGGCATGTCCACGATGGGCAAACGCCCCCGGTACAATCTGGTCATTTCTTGGTGGCATCGATGACCACGACCGAGGCGACAACACGTGAACCACAACCCGAGGCCACCGGGACAACAGCCGCGCCCACGCCTATAGACAATAGCACAGCGTACCCCGGCGGTGGCGCCTCAAAACCAATCATGGCGGTCGCAATCCCAACTTTTCAACCAGCTCGATGCTCCAACCCGATCAAAAACCGAGCGATCGACCCAAAAACAGCATGATACGCTCAAGACTTCGATAACACCATCGCCGCCCCTGTCTCGCCCGTGGCGTTCCAGGGATCCCTACGCCCACCCAGGAGACCCTGAGAGCGATAGCTTCCTAGCCTGGGCGGTCAAAAGCAAAAGTATGCTGGCGGAGGCGCGCACGCGTCGACGCATGCTTTCCCTCTCGTCTCCTCTCGTCGATTTTTTTCACCTGGGCGCTGTGACGCATGCTGCGTTTTTTCGATTTCATAAATATTTGAACGAGCAATTCACTATTCCCCATGGGACGCAAACCACTTTTTTTTTTTGCGAAATCACATTCAAATAGGATTTTATTTTCCAAATTGAATTTTTGCCGTCTTCGTTAATACGGGCCTTAACGCGAAACACTTCTGCAACGCATGATGAATGAGGTTCCGACGATTCGGGGTTAACCCATTCAGAACTGAAAAAAAATGTCCCGCACTAATTCCAAGTACTTTATCCCCAAATTCGTGGGACCCGTTCTTAAGGGGTTAAGGAACCCCGCCATTCAGAAAGCGTACCCGTTAAAAAGTGTCACTGAGACTACTATCGTAGCACGCATCTAAAGTAAGACCTAAGTGCGTTTAAAACGACGACTGACCGCGCCACATTATTTCGTGCGAGTCGTTTGCTACCGCTAGCAACGTTCTCATCGAATGTGTGGGTTGACGGCCTCGGGTTTGATCCGTCAAGGCGTCCTTAGACCTGCAGTAGTGTGCTGATGTTTTGTGGGCAGGGTTAGCTGACTGCCGTCCGTCAAGGATTGCCGTCAAAACCGTCCGTCACGGGGCTAGAAGAGTACCGTCAACCGACTGTTTGTATTGTATTCCACGATAGACATGCTGTTCCCCCCTGCCCCGTCTCGAAAGGGAACGGGATGCGTGGTCGCCATGGTCAAATTACTAAGGCAAGCAACGAATGTGTATGCCCTCCCCACCCCCGACGTCCGTGTATGACTTCCAGCATACGACGAAACGGGATGCTGAAGAGACCAACAAAGGGCCGGCATCGGTAGGACCCGTCTCCGCTGCGCCTACTGTGCCTACGACGACTACTGTGCCTGTTGCGCCTGCGGCGCCTGGTCCGCCTACTGCATCAACATCTCCGCCGTCTCGCGACGTACCGCCGCAGCATCTGTGTCCGATCACGAAGTGCCCGATGGAGGACCCCGCTGTTGCCTCCGACGGTTACACATACGAAAGGTGATATACCGGTTCAACTCGCGGCTGACGGTTACGTATACGGTGATGTACCGGTTCGATCGCGACTGGCGGTTACCCATAAAAAAAGTTCTAAAACTTGTACCGGTTCCATGGCAACAACTGACAGGTACACATACGAAGGGTGTTGTAAAATATAATGATTCGATCGGGGCGTACGGTTACACATGCGAAATAAAATGTGACGGGTCGATGGAGGCTGACGGTTACACATGCGAAATTCACTGACAGATGAAGATTGAAAGTGTTCGATCGCGGTGAACGGTTACACGCGTGAAAGGGGAGGTAATCGCTCGATCGCGGTGAAACGTTACACACACGAAAGGTGAGGTAATTGTCCAATCGCGGCTGAAGGTTACACCTGCGAACTATGATGTATCGGTTCAGTGACAGCTGGCGATTATACATGCGAAATGTGCTGCGGGCGGTTGCGAATTATTACGGTTCGATTCGGGACTGACGGGTACACAGGCGTTTTTTTTGTGCCGGTCTGACCATGGCTGTCGGTTAAATATACGAAAAGCGACGTACCGGTTCGGTGGGGGCTGACAGTTACACATAATGATGTGCTAAAAGCTGTAACGATTCGATCGCGGCTTACAGTATCACATTCGGAAGGTGATATAATAACGGTTCGATGACGGCTGTCGTTTATACATGTGAAATGTCCGGACAGCTGAAGACCGAAACGGTTCGATCGAGACTGACAGTTTCACACGCGAAAGGAGATATGCCGGTTCGATCGCGGTTGGCAGTTACAAATATCAAAGTTGATGTACCGGTGATGCAATTGCCCGATGGCAGAGGGCGGTTACACATACGAAATGTACTCACAAATAATGAAGGCTGAAACTCTTCGATCGCGGTTAACGGTTGAACACGTGAAAGGTTAGGTAACCATTCCAATCACGGCGGACGGTTACACACGCGAAATGTGATCTAACGATTCGATGGCGGCTGACGGTTGTACAGATAAATATGCTGCTGAAAGCTGCAGAGTATGTTACGATTCGATCACAGCTGACGGTTACACATACTACATTCCCAAATTTCCTTTGACAGCTGACAACTGAAACGGTTCGATCGCGACTGACGGACACACATGTTCGAAAGGTGATGCACGCTGTAGCAGTTTAATGGTGGTTGTGGAAGCAAGCACGTTTTGTTCCAGCAGCATCTGGTAGTAGGATCACTCAAATACAGTTGCTACCAGTATATATCATGTATCATGGTACCGAACGTTTCCCTCCGACTTAGTGGGAATGCACGTGCATCCGGACTGAGCTATACATGTACACAATCTCAGTAGGTACGGCGCGGTAAATATAGGGTGGCTCTCGCTACTTAGGAGCTCGCGCTAACCTAGTGGGTATTTTACAACTGTCGTCAACTGTTTGTACTGGTGGCCGGCATAAAGATGAATATATGTATATATTTACATTTTCCGTCAGACGGTGCGAGTCTCTGGTTTATATTTTTTTCGAATATGACCTCCCTCTTCACCCAGCTCAAAATCAACGCGCCTTTATATTTTGGTCATGCCCTGTTGTTTTCGGCGGCCGTGTAACCTAGGGACTCGCTTCTCTCGTAACAGTATGGTGGTCGACTGCGAGGCCTCAGGGTTTGCTCTGAAAGAAGCGTGTTTTCCCTCCTCCGCTTGTTTGTTCTGGATCGTTTCTCCACCTGTTCCGTATCTGGCAGAGACGCGATCGAGCGCTGGCTGTCGGAGCACGATACCAGCCCCGTCACAGGAAAGGCCTTGGATACCAAAGTGGTTTTCAAGAACTGGTCGCTCGTGTCCTCCACCTGAACCATATTCCGAGGTCTCGCTCAATGACGTACTCATTTATAAACGCGCCCCGAACTGGATTATCTGTTATATCTCGGTGGTCTTGTGCCCTCATAGGAGGTTAGGGTCGTGATGTTGATTGATGCGAGTGCCAATCGGATGTTACGCCGAGTGCCAATCGGATGTTTCGCCGATCCTACGTAGCGAGCGTCGAACTTTAAGGGATGAGTTATAGATGGCATGCAACATTCTCTCACGGTCGCTGAAGAGTGTATTCCTCCACAGTGCGGTAGGTGCCTCTACAGTGCGGTAGACTCCTTTACAGTGCGGTAGGTGCCTCTACAGTGCGGTTGATTCCTCTAAAGTGCGGTTTATTCCTTTACAGTGCGGTGTAATCCTCTACAGTGCGGTATGACACATGCCTCTGCAGTGCGGTATGGCACATACCTCTGCAGTGCGGTAGCGGGGAGTTAACTTTTGGGCCCCAGCAAATCTGGCTGCCGGACGCTTCATCTAAGGAACAAACCCAACAGCTTTGAAATCCCATTTTCATTATGGACATTGCTTTGTTACGCATGATTTGCCAATAGGATCGCTGCAGTGCAAACCTAGAAGACGCGTCTCACCCCGCAATTATCTCAGGACCGCTGAAGTGTACAGCGCTTGGCGTGTTACAGTACGCGGTACACCTCGGTTATCAGTGAGAAAACGACCACCAAGAAAGTCGGGCTGAATGTTTCGTGGAGTTTAGCAATTCGGGAGGCATTACTCTGAAGACAGTGGGCTACGCAGCCATCATAAAAAGCGACACCCAGCTAGGGCTTTCATTTTTTCGGGTGCTCACTATAGGCGTCCTGTACGTCCTGTACTGTACAACGATGATGTCCCACTGAGTGCAGGGTGTGTCTTGATAGGGGCTGACCGGGGGTGTGGCGAAGGGGGTAGAGGGGGGGAGGGGGGGGGGGGCGAGAGTACCACCGAGTAACCTACAGTCGGGTAGTTGTGTTGAATCGGGAACGAAAAGGCAGAAGCGAGGGTTCGCAAGGCAAACAGCGATACAAATGAGTGTAAAAAGGCTTATAGGTATATCGGCGCCTTCGAGCGAGTGCACGTAGCTTTTATTGTTTTTTTCGGCCTGTACGTATTGAAACCCGCGGGTTTAGATTTCAGAAGAAAAAAACTAATTTGAGAACGCAATCATCAACCATCTTAAGCACAGCCATAGTCATCCTCGTCATCTTCATCGCCATCGTCATGACCATCATCATCGTCGTCTTCATCATCATCATGGTCATCACCATAATCATCATCATCATCATGGTCACCATAATCGCCATCATCATTATCATCACTATCCACCATCATAATCACACCACCATCGTCATTACGCACAGGGAAGGACGAGAAAGGATTGAGTACGCGTAATGCGGTGTTCGGTGTGTTGTTTAGTCAGCCGGTTGAGTTAAATTTCTGTACGCACCGTGACATAGGGGCTCGACGCTTATGCCAACGGCCTCCTGCAAGAACCCCAGCGGTAGCCCAAACGTGCGTAATACGATCCGGCTTTTCCATGTTCCGACCCCCGATCGACGGTCCTTTTATTTCGGTCGTGATGCTTCGGGTCGGTACGTCAAAACGTATACATGCCGCATTTTCTGTGTGATTGCCGGAGGGCGTCACGTGATGCGATTGCAGGCGTTGTCTGCCTTGAAAATACCCCGTGCTTACAGGGGAGGCCTGCACTGGAGACGAAGCAACCGGATTCGTGTAAACCGCTCGTCCGCTGAACCGTGCCTCTACAGTGCGGTAAGGCGGAGTATATTTGCGCCCAAAACATGATTCTGCCTTGCAAATACCCGGTGCTCACAAGGGAGGCTTGCACCGGAGACGAAGCAACCGAACTCATATAAACTGCTCGTCCGCTGAACCATGCCTCTACAGTGCGGTAAGGGGGAGTATATTTGGGCCCAAAACACGTTTCTGGCCGACGGGGCTCATAACCTGTTGAACTACCCATCTTTTGTTCACCAGTTGTTTTTCGTTTTTGTTTACTTAGCCCATGGGATTTGTTCATCGGGGGTGTGAATCCTTCTATTGTCTCAAAGTCGGCCTTTGGGTGAGACATCGGGCTTCGCACGTTACATATATAGGAGCCTCGCAAGCAAAATGGGGCACGCCTACATACCGTGCACCACGCTTTCCGTGACGTAAACCATTCACAAAGAGCCTGGGCTTGCACGTTGCATGTGTTTACGTTTATCTAGCTCATGTTTGGTCTGGTAGGATACACAATGTGAGGTACCAGTGGGAGCAAAGGAATAGACTATACCGGTATCACGTAAATTTGAAAGTATTGGCTTTATGTTTACTCGGGGTCTGGGGAACCATATGAGATAATAACTTTCTGGGGTGGAAATATTGGAAGTAAATGTAAGAGCCACAATTATGCGCGCGAGCAATTCGCGGCGGGCACCATGTTCCTACAGTAAGCCCGCCTGAGCATTCTTCGCTTCTTGAAACAGCAACGAAGACACCCCCGTATCGCGCACCGCCCCGTCTCGCCGACGTCGAAGGTCGGGCTCAGGAGGCCTTGTGCTCGGCGCAGCTGACGCTCGAAGACATGACGCCCGAGTGTAAGGGAACCGTGGAGGCGGGGTGGGGGGGGGGTAGTACTGTTCCGACGGGGACAACGGGGGGTATAAACTTGCCCTTTCGGCGAATCGGAGTATATTGTCTAATGAGTCGTACCGTGGATCGATCCCGTTGCCAATCGTTGCTCCCCCTTGAGACGATGAAAAAAATCTCAGTGTTACTCCGGCAAGGGGTGTTGTCGACGTGTCCACTGTCAGAGACGTCACGGTTAGTGGTGGAGACCGACTGGTTTTGGAAACGGGGCGTGTATGGGTAGGGGGAAAACGTCTGCGACTGAAGCGGATCGATCGAGGTCATGGGTGGGTGTTGTAGGCAAAAGAGGTTCCAGCTCAGCCGAATAGATGTAAAATCCCACGCCGGACAGATGATCATCGATTCTTACTCACGACCTACATTTTTCAAATGGCAGATCGTATTCGCGATGTTGTGTGATCTGCCTCACGTTGCCGGGTGGGACCCGGATAATATGTATTATCCAGAACACCTTTCCTGGGTTGGATCTGTACTACTCTGCACAAGTCTCGAGTGGTGAGGAACTAAATGATGCAGACCATGACCTGTCCTACGTGTGGATATATTGCCGGAGTTGAACCAGACCAGCACTGTCGCTGTGACGACTAATAGCGCAGTATATAGTTGGCTAAGTCGAAAAGCGTACACCAACATGGCCTGTGCCTTGCGATAGACAAGGGAGGCCTATGAGAGACATGCAATGATGCAATGAATACAACACGTTCGAAACATTATAAGACATCAAGTCGGGCATGCTACTCGTGCAGATTTGGCGGCAACGCCCTTCGAGGTCGCGACCAAACTGCACGTACGGCTACGATAGATGTAATACGGGCACGAGCACTTTCAGCGCTACCTACCCACCACCCCACGCGCAGTCAAGTTGTACCAATCTTTCCTGCGTACAATCAAGTGCCGGCACCCTCGCAAGGTTCAGTACTCCTTTTGGTATGGTGGGATTAACCGGAACATGTGGGTTGATATTATAAGGGAGATGTAGCGGCAGCGTTTGTCATACGTACTGCTGTCGAACGTTTCCTACACGAGGAGCCGTACCTGGTTTGTTACGGGCTCCATGCACGCAGACAACACACGAGTGAGCCGTACCTTGATGCCGCGGGCTCCCCTCACATGCGTACGGGCGGTAGCGCTGTATAACATACCTGGATCGTAGTGCATTAGTATCTCCGAAGGGAAAGTCGTCCTCACAAGGTGAAAGCATCGAAAGAACACATCATAAAATTGATGCCAATAGTTACTCGTCACACACACTGAAAATCTCAAACTCTCCGTCGTCCAGTATCGACCACCGCTGTATCGCAAACAGCCTCCCTACTCGGCGCGACATACGACAGGTCCCGTACAACTTTCCACAGATTGTCATTTTTTAAACGGCGCATCCCAGATCCCATCGTAAGTACTTGCCAAGTTAAAACATCAATGCCAAATGCCATTATGAACACGTAATTGACACAATGAGAAACGGCAATCTCCTTAGAAAGTTGCTGAATATCGATTTCAGTATAGATCTCCCAAAATAAAGCGCGGTAGCTACGGGAAGGGAAAAAAGTCCAACACACGAAAGTATGTGGTAAATGCTGCGTATATTATCAATAGCACCGTATTCACATAGCGATCGTACCGCCCGAAAATATCACCCCCCTTGTTGTGTACGGTGCTCCGTCTCGAAAGGGATGCGTGGTCAATGGTCAAATGACTAAGGCAAGCAACAAATGAGTACGCCCCCCCCTGTTGTGTACTACCTGGTATGAAATAAAAGAACAACAGCGCGTCTCTGATATGGAAGAACCAAATCGATATAGCAGACGCCCTGCGAGGTAGTCTGAAGGGGAGCGTGCAAGAGGCAACAGCCTAACGTACTACGGGTACTGCAGTACCTATGCGAGTAGTCAATGTGTACCACTCGATTCGTCAAGGCCATTGGCATACACTACGTCGTGCTGGCGTATTGACCTTCAGTGTCAGCGACTAACCCTCACGGGCAAGCAATACCCATGCCGGAACAACAAACAACACAGATCATGCCTCGTCATACACTACTGTAAACAACCCAAATACCCGTAGGCCGGTATTGATCACCGCGGCATTTGCAAGCAAGCACCCCTCGGATACATACATAAATACGTCGAAAGGTAAACACACCTACAATCCCTTCCTACCCCCGGACCACCACTTAAACGCTTTTCGTAACATTTTCATAAACCGAGTACAATCAAAATGACGACACCACCCACAACCGTAACGACGCTTTGCACACCCATTCCTTTCTGGGGAGGGGGGGGAGGGGGGGTGTATGCCCTTTCACCCGCTGCATGAAAGAAGGTAAGCTACGCCCCGCAGCTTCGCCTCATTTGCGGGAGAAGCCACCGCTCTTCACACTATCCACTGCGATTGCTGCCCTCGCGACGATGTCCTGCTGCGGTATCCATAACGCCTACGGCGCTGGCTTGACAAGCATCTTGATCCTCAGGATGCTGTCAGATGCGGTCATGTACAAGTACCCATCACCGCCTATGACCACGTTCGATATGGACGTTCCGTCCACGACGATCATCCCGAGGTGCTCCCCAGAAAACAAAAAAAAACTGCTACACCACCGGAGGCAGACGAGAAGATGTTGCCCCGTTCATCAACCTTCATTCCATCCGGACCATGCGACGGATATCCCTGCGGCAGGGCATTGCGATGGGTCGGGCGAGGATGATGCGGCAGAAACCATACGACGTTTTGGTGGCTACGCAGTGGGATGGGGGAAAATAAAAACAGTTGGCTAAGCGAGAAACCCAGAAAATGCAAGGGGAGGGATTTTCCTGTGCGGGTCTCTACCAATATGCAAACTGCCTGAGGTGTACGGGTAATGCCGCGTGCCCCATCCATCGGTGATTCCTGAGTCCGATCTGGCTATCTCCAACAAACAACAATATAGGTTCACACACTCCATTCCACACGTGTCTTGTTCACCTCACTGTCATCTGTTGAATCGGCCCTCCGTCGAAGAACAGCCTTTGATTGAATAAGTCCCCATCCTCGCTGACGTCGTACACGTACCAAAATGGCTTGTCGTCCGAGGAATGGGTTGATGTACAGCTTGGAAGAGTCTGGGGGAAAGGCCAGCCCGTTCGGTCGCGCGAACCCTGCCAAGTCAGAGGGCAGATGGGCGTCGAGTGATGAGCCTTGTCCGTACAGCACATTTAGCGTGTGGCTTACACCTCGATTAAAAGATCGACAGCGTGAAGCCCGCAGTTGACAAAACAAAGAGGCTTTCACCGAAGCGCGGGCGTCGGTGTCAGACGCATGCTTCAGTAGAGGTGCGCCTTATTTCTCTGAGCGTGGTCACCTGAGAGGCTTTATACCTCACCAACAAGGACTGTTTTTTTTGGAAGAAACTTAATGTTACCCGATGAATATCAACCATAAAATGAAAACAAAAACACACTTAGACACACACCAAAATCCAAGAACGACGATTTGGGGTTAAGGCGCAGCCCCGTCCGGCCTTTCCGAAAAACAAAAACAAAAAAAAACAGCCAAACTGTGACACCTCTATCGTAGCACGCGAGCAATCCCACGGGAGGGGTACCACTTTTTGACTCCATATTTTCTGACCGGTTGAGCTCCTCACGTGAGTAACCACAGAACACTATTTATTATTCTACTGGCATTGGTCGGGTTGCGCGAAATAATGTTTCCGAAGTCATGTTTGGGGTGAGATATCGAGCTCCTCATGTGATGAGCTCAGCAAGTTCTGCTGCGCCCCTACTGTGGGGTGAGTCACGCATCGTCACCCCCACACTAACGGTGGATGCGTGCTACGATGGAGGTAGAGGTATACCGTTTTTGTTTTGGCTGAAATGATTTCTGAAATGATAATAATGCTCCTTAACCCAAATTCGGCGGACTTGTCATTTTTTTTTGTTTCAACGTTGTTCCTTGTTTGCTTCGGCCGTGGGATTTTTCAATCGGATCGCACTTTTACTTTCCTCCCTTAATGCCCTTAATGCCCTTAATGCCCTTAATGATCAGTTTGGGGTGAGGTGCAGAGCTCTTCAAGTAACCACCCTTCCAAGGCAAAAACATGGTTGCACCTCTATCATAGCATGCGTCCGTGGCGGGTTCGATGTTCGGGACGACAGTATTGCGGTCCAAACTGGCTCAAACCCTTGCGCAAGGCAACTGTTTCCCGGAACGAAATACCTCTTTCCACAAGCTCAGGCTCAGGTACGATGTCGTCAGAATCCTTTGCCGCCTCCATTGTCTCCTTTCTAAAGCGGTACAACCCTGCAATGCCGAAGGCCGCAAAATCTAGATCGTCTTCAAGTAGAGGGAAACCAAAGGGGGGGTCCGTGAAGTACAAGATCCCTGCGCTTGGAGAACACCAAGTCTTTGGGGCTGTTGAAGCGATGTCCCTGACAGCGCCAAGTTGATATTATGGATGGGCGTGAACAATGTTTAGCTCCCTTTGTAAAATGTGTCGCACTACTACCAGAGGGCTTATTTTATGTCTCATTTTGACGCCGAGACTCCCAGGACGTGACTCACGAGGATTAGTAAGCATGCGGCTATATACGTGCCCAAACTGTAATCACCATGCTTCAACCCAACATTGGTCGCCCCGTCACAGGATACACCTCAGCAGGTGCCGCCAACACCCATATGACCTGCACTCGATCACTGTAAATCGAGCAGCCGACGCGTTCCCGCGGAGGCATAGCCCCTGTCTTGCGTTGAAGTGCGTAGCCAGCACCGTCCTGGTCCTGTTCTTTTCTATCCGCGTCATCATGCGGTTGCCATGCTCGCACAGCGCCAACTCTCCCGATCCGGGCACCTGCACATCCATCAAGCCCGCGATGCCCCACGCGGTTAACGACTCCGACTGACGTGTATCTTTGCGAATCAAAACAATCCACTTATATACCCGCCAGCTGAGGGACAACGTTTGAGCAATCCTACGGTAGGGGTACCACTCTTAGGCTCAGTATTTTCTGACCGGTTGTGCTCCTCACGTGATTACCCACCGGAAACTATTATTATTTTACTGATAAATTTGTTTTTGGACTACCGCATTGGAAGTTTTGGTCGGGTTGCGCGAACGAATGTTTCCGAAGTGATGTTTCGGGTGAGATATTGAGCTAGTTCCTCATGTGAGGAGCTCAGAAAAGTCTTCGGCGCCCCTACCGTGGGGTGACTCGTTTATAGCATATCCGCGACTGGCCTCGGGGCACAAATTTCTCGAACACCGATGTTGAGTATTTCTCTTCTTTGGCAGCGGTTTCTCATACTGCCCTGTGAGCAATCCCACGGTAGGGGTACCACTTTTTGGCTCCATATTTTCTGACCGGTTGAGCTCCTCACGTGAGTAACCACCGGATACAATTACTATTTTACTGGTATGTTTGTTTTTAGACTACCGCATTGGAAGGTTTGGTCGGGTTGCGCGAACGAATGTTTCCGAAGTCATGTTTCGGGTGAGATATTGAGCTCCTCATGTGAGGAGCTCAGATCATTCTGCTGCGCCCCTACCGTGGGATGAGTCCCTTCAACTAGATGAATATTCTCCCACGTAAAACATGGCCAGCGGATACGTCGAAACACCCGAGCCCCGGTATTTCAAATGGTACCGATGCTGTATGTACTGTAGTTTGGGCGGAAACGGCTTCTGAATGATTGGGCTCCTCAATCCAAACTCGTTGGACTTTCTCCCTTGTATTGCAATATTTTTCACGAGAGACTCACGCCACGAACTTGTCCATTTGGTACGTAGCACTTTCATTTTTATCAAAAACCACTTTTTTCGGCGACGTATGAAGCTCCTTAGGTGAGGAGCTCAGGAAAAACAGGGCACACGTCTATCGTAGCATGCGTCTGTAGTATGGATATATTGCGACCCGTTTCGCGAGGAAGTTTGAGAGGGCGGCCATTCACCAGTATTGTATAAAGGTCGGGTGTTCGCATCAGCTCACCAGCGTCCACCCAGTAGGACCTGGAAATGGCAGCGTGGCACAGTGGTCTCCGTGGCACCCGGCGTTGTCCAGGAACAAAGACTTCCCGCGCGAAAAAAAAACACCACGTTCCTGTTTGACCACAACTCTCCGAGGCGCATATTAGCCCAACATATCGATTGTAGACATCGGTGTTGGTAAAAGGAATTTCGACGGCAGTATGCGGCCGCCAGGCAAACGTTTTAGACAGACGTTTCGGGCTAGGATTTTCACAGGATGACCAAGGGCACGTAGGAACGCTCACTTCCGGGACCACAGCAACGCCCCCTTACAGCAGTAGCGCGGGCTCGTAGTCCACTACTGCTGTGGCCGGCGTGCGACAGCCCGACCGGTATCGTTGCTGAAAAGAGACTTACCCCGGGACACATGGCCACCATTGCACGGCGTACGCAATGGCGTACACAACTGTAGCCAAACCAATGTATCCTACCGTCAAGGGCCGCGGCACGCATCTCACCAGACATGTCGTGACCTGCGAAATTCACTCACCTCCCACTTCCAAATTTTGTTGTTGGAAACGTCCAAAAATAGAAGGTACTGCCTGTCTTCCTGCATAAAAAGTAACAGGAAACGCGACACAGGGCGAACGGTTGCATTTGTACCCGGTGGCGACGTTATCACGAGTTGAAGATGTGATGATTGCACCTGCACGGTAGATTACTCTCAGTCTTGGTGTGTACAGTGTAAAAGCTGTGCTGAGGGTGCCTGGCTCACTACCGACTCACTTTGCGCTGACGGTAGAGTCTAGCACAGGTGCGCTGGGGCGGGATTCCGTACCCAACGTGTCCAACGTGATATCTATTTTTTGTAAAGAGGCGCGTTTCTGATTGGGGGAAATTCCCTATAAGGTACGTTTCGGAAACAAGATCCGCACCTTCTGTAGGTTTATGTTTACGTCACTGGGAATATAATAACTATATTTTGTTCTGAAAGAAGCATAACAACAGCCGTCGACGTGAAGCCGACTGAGGGCTTCGTTCCGGATCGCCCGCACTAAACTCACCACCGATCCTGGCACGGAAAGCAAGTCGCAGGGAGCTAGTATTTTAACCGACTGTCCCTGTCGGGGAGAAAAATGCACCTCGGTGGATAGAAATTCTGAGGGGTTGAATCTGCACGGACTGTATGGTACTCCAAACACACAGCAGGGATCGGAGGAGGATAAACAAAGTCGAAAAGCTGTAGGCTGGCAACTGAAATAGACCATTCGTAGACCTTGCATACACCAATAGCAGCAGTGTCACAAAAATAATTGAGATGTTCTTGACGTTTCAACCAAAAACACCGCTACACAACTACAGTTATAATGAAGTTTGAAGCGCGCCGTATGCGAGTAAACGCGACCCCACACCTCTTCGTCGTGAACCCACAGCGGACCCTCCGTGTAAACGAAGCCGTTCGCAATCCTCTCCACTTGCCCGACAGAAACAAAACAAAACCAATTGGGTTGAACGTGATAACAATCAGTCGAAACGATTGATCACGCTGCGTGTCGAGCTGAGAATCAACCAGTTTGGCCGAGCTCACAGCTGACGCTTTTCTAGTTATCGTAATAATATCCCGACTGTTGTGGCCGGTCGCACGCGGTTGCATTAACGGCCTGGAAAACTGTTGGTGTAGAGCTATGAGCTATGGTCTCACGAAGGCCTTAATCTTAACACGGAGGCGGTTGTTCGGAAGTGTGCCCCACCCAGACATTTGTTTGTCTATTTTGATGACACTCATTTTTGCCCAATACGCCTACGTAGTCATGTCGTTGTGGAACTTCAAAATATAATCGGTTTCAGTCTGCCCCGCGGGATACCGGCTTTTCCCAAGCGCCTTTTGACCTCTTGTGGCCGGACGGCGCTGCCACTACTACACCACACAGCAGCCCTCGGTGTCCCCGCCGAAAGATGGGACGCCTCCGTCCAACTCAGCTCGCAGGGAATGCTGAAAGGTGTGCCCTCCAGGGGACGGGTTGCTCGGTCCCCGAGATGGACGAGGAAAATACAATAATATAATCCTAGTATAATATGAGTCATGCCGCATTTTTTGGTTCGCCGAAGGTGATAGGGCCTGTGGTAAGTCTGTTTTTATTTTTATTTTTGGTTGATTGAGCTGTGATCCCCGAGCATGCGCTCGAGCACCCTCTCACTTCTTCCCGTCTCCACCCGTCGTCTCTTCTTCGAGACCGCTGATAATCAATACAACAACTGGGACTATAATTTTTTATCAGTACGATAGAGAGTTGGAACTGCCGAAAGACAAATTGGAACAGAAAATGGACACTTGCAATATATATCAAGCAAGCGTACATTAAAGCCAAGTCATTATGTATCTTGAGTTTGTAGTTGAACCGGAACTTGACGCTATGTCCCATCCATCGCGGGGTCGTATTGGAGATAGCTACTGTACGTTGGTACGCAACAACAGCAGTAGGTAGTATATCGGTTGGCTGTTAAGAACACAGTCACTTGGTTGTTACAGTTAGGAGAAGACAGCAACAATAGCAAAATGCTGTATGGTACATATTATGACGAGCAGCAGCACTGCACGTACGTACGCGCTCAGATTGTTGGATCAGTACGACGGGCGGACATATGTACGAGTAGCAGATTGATCAGGATAGGAAGTCAGTTTACATGGTTTCGTTTTGTGGGGAAGGTCCCACCAGGCAGGTGTAGGTACGAAGAGTTTACCCGAGTCCTTTCCTAGGTCATGACGCATTGTTTGGTTCGCCGAGGATGATACGACTTGTGGTCTGTTTCTGTTTTTGTTTGGTTGATTGAGCTGTGATATATAAGCATGCACTCGCTTACTCGCGTACTCTCGCAATTCCTCTCTCCTCCGCCCATCATCTCTTCGATACCGCTGATATAACCAGTCCAACGATCCACATCGACTGAGTGCTTGACTCTGTCCCCATGCAAGGGTAATCATCATCAAATACATACTGCCAGTATATCAGCAGTAAGTACGTTCGCATCGACATGATGATGAGTGTGATAACGAGGGCAAGAAGCCATTACAAAAAGTGTCGCCGTCACACCATGTATAAATATGTACGAGTTTTGTATCAGCTTTCCCCCCCCCGCTATATTGTTGTTTTGTTCTTTGAACATTACAAAACCAACAACCAAACTTTGTGTTTTCAAGTACCACTGCTGACATTCAGCCCTGTCGACGGACCGCCGTCTAGACGGAACATACGGTTTTTTGAATGGCATATCCTGGGGTGCGACTGGCCTGAGGCCTATTCCATCAGCAGCCGGCCAACATGTTTGTTTTTCGCCCCCCCCCCGTCTTTTCGTAAGTGCGATAGATACGTTACTACAAGGCCTCCATTGCTAAGGATGTATGTAACGTTGGGCGCATGAAGGAGGGGGCGACGTGGAGGATAGGCTGGTACGCAGTACGTAGTAGAGGTGTTACCCGACGAGTACCCGTCTTGTACGGGTACCCGCCAAACTTGGGGGGAAAATACCCGGGTACTCGCGAGTATTTACGGCGATTCAGGGCGGGTACTCGGGTATCCGCTTAACAGCGGGTACAGGCTGTGGTTCAAGTATACCGCGGAAAATGCATTCAGTGGCCAATGTCCACGCCAGGCAGATCTTCGAATATTTGCGTGAAACTTTGTACAAACATGCCTTGGACCACCTGGAAGCGGCTCGTTTAAAAACAAAAAATGAGGGGGAAACATGTTTTCCTACGGAAACGCCTGACTATTGTTGGCGTCTTTGAAGGCCTGTGATTGGCCGGGCCACATTTTCGGCGGTAGCGCCAGTTCTAAACCCTTGAACATAAAACTGGCGATGTCACCCTCTTCCACTGTTCACGGCGGTCAGTATGATACCAAATATGTGACATTGAAGTTGCTATTGCATGCGTCATTCGTGACTGACGAAAATTGCGGTGATATGCCTGAACCAGCTCGTACTCGTTTAACATCCGGGCACCCGTCTAACAGCCGGGTACCCGGGTGCCCGGGGCCCACATACGTGGCGAGTATAGAGTGTTAACCGTACCAGTGACGGGTATTTGTAAGCCGGGTAATGCTCACGAGTACCCGGGAAATTGGCAAAAGGGTAGCACCTCTAGTATGGTGTGAGATGTGATGGATGAAGCATCATTTTCACTTTGAAAAGGGTTTTCTCGGTCATATGTTCCAAATAATACCCAAGGGCCGTGAGTTTGGGCATGATAAGTTGCCAACTCCGGGGTTTCCAAGGTAAACCAACAGGTACCCGGGTACCGTTTCAACTGGGTACCCGGTTACCCGTTTACACATGGTACCTGGTTGCCCGGACCCCTAATACTCGGCGAGTATGAAGTGCTACTCGTACCCGTGACGGGTATTTGCAAGCCGGGTAATACTCGCGAGTACCCTGGTAATTGGCAAAAGGTTAGCACCTCTATTTATAGTACGTAGACACCGTCAACCTCTGATCACAAATGCCAACCATGAAGATACGTTAATCAACGTCCGGTCTACGAGACCTGCCACCATGGATGGTCTTCGTGTGGTGCTAGCAGCACACGACGCTGAGACCACCAACTCGCACAACGCGCGGACAAAACTCGTAAAACAGGTCAACCGGGTGCAGTACGACAAGTACGTCACATCTCTGGGCGGATTTCCCACCCACGCTCTTTCAGAGAGAGCGAGACCCGCGAATGCGTAAAGGCTAGGCAGCGGAGCCAGTCAGGACCAGAAGCTGCCGCGGTGGACGCTCAGTGCGTCATACCAGCCCAGGAGTTCCTGTACGCAGGGCGGCGACATCTGGGGATCGAAGAGCACTTGGCGGCGACGTGCCCTGCCTGTGGTGTAGCGGATGCCAACACGCGACATGCACGTTTGTGCCACTGCGCGGGCGCGTAGGTAAACCAACATCAGCCGTTGTTCCACGTGATCTCCCTCTTTCTGAAGCGGACGTCCGCCCACCACCAAGTGGAAAGCGGTGCGCCCTTTAACGCCCACAGGGACCTACGCATGGACATCGTGATCGAGAGGGGAGGCCTCCGAGACGCGTCGGCATCGGATTTCCGACGCAAATCCTTGCTCCTCTCGACGTCACGTACGCGGACCCCCAAGCGGGGGTTCACCTGCGTGCCGGAAGTGCTGACCAAGATGGATCAATCAGTTGCTTCAAAACCTCTGAGGCGCGAAAGCGCACCCACTACGCTCGCGTCGGACATGTGTCCTTCGACGAGCGCAGCCATAAACTTTCCCCCCTTGCGATGGAAAAGCTTTGGGCGTCTCGGAACGGAAGGCAGATAGTTCATCGACCAGCTGGCGACGAGTGTGGTCGGTGGAAGGGATAGGGGGGGCATGGCCGAGAAAGGGGTCCGCAAGGAACGCCTTTTCCAGATCATTTCAGTGACCTCACGAGTCGCGATTTCACGCCGAGTTCACCGGTACAAGATCGCCTTACGGGACCGACAAGCGAGGAGAGGGAGGAGAGAAGATTGGGATGGGGGCTGGTGCCGATGACGTGGGGTTAGTACATAGATGCGAAGTAGGGGATTAGAACACTTGGACGGAAGAAGGATTGTAAATTATTGACTTTTCCTGAAGTGGGGAGGGAAATGAGGGTGAGGATTGACTTATATTGGGGTTTTCTAGGCCGGTCGTCGCAAATCATATTTTCGTATGAGGGGTGTCCATCTTTCCATGAAGACAGACAGCTTAGGTTTGATTGAAAGGCAGAACACGTGCATGTCACCCTTTGAGCTTTCATTGGTGAAACGTCGGCGAGGAGTCGGTATGAAGCCTTCGTGTGGGAGACGGCATTATTACTTGTATACCTTTGTCTATTAATAGTATTCAGGGATGATTGATGATTGGGATAGATGTATTATATGTATGTGAACGGTATGACTGAAATAAGAGATGTACATTGTCAGGTGGCAAATTTAATAGTAATAAGCAGCAACAATAAGCATGTTTTTTTTCAGTTGCTTATCATACCATCACGACGAATAATAGCTGAGTTGTGCGTTGTACGTCAGCTAAAGGTACTGTGACGTACGTATATACCACCGCTTGTTTCATACAGTTGCAAATTAAAAAGCATGTTTTAACAGTACGTACGAATACATTATTTCAGGCATATTATTCCTTGAAACAAATCAACTTGAATTTAGAACAGGATTCTTCCTTGCGGCGCTCAACAGGTTTCAGGTTTTTTTTCAGGCATTTTACCACTTGAAACCAAAATACTTGAAATCAGTATAGGATTTGCGCTGGGACGCTGAACAAACGGTTTCAGGCCTATTTTCAGGAATTGCCTACGTATATTCACAGAAAATACTGTAGGGTTTGTCTTGGGGCGCCGAAAAGGTTTCAGGCACATCTCAGGCATTTTTTTCAGTCGAAAATTCCTCAAAGACGAGGGCCTATCACAGACTGTATCGTGAGACAGAGAGACTCCAGAACGACACCACTATTCATAACAACAGCAGATGAATGACGAAATCAAGTGAAATGTCAACGTACCGGGTACGAGAACACCACGACCCCAAGACATATACACTCAGCTAGCAAAGAGGAGTTTCGACGAATTCCTCGATCTCACGGCTGTGTTTAATATATATATATATATATCTATATATCTATATATATATACCTCGTATATATACGAGTACGTAAACGAGTACCGGAAACCTATTAACGTATATATTAAAAATATGAAAAAAGGATGTTGGCATTTTGGGACGGGAAGACGCTCAGTGGAAAAAGCTTGTCGCTCAAAGATAATACGAAACTATTACCTGGTTGGTGCCAATCAATGTATTGTTTCCTATCCGTCGGCATAAATAAATGGCCGGTAATAGACCGCCGCCGTCGATCGCAGGCGCGCGCCTTTGTCGCCGCCAATGGCTGCGCCAAGCTCGCGTGGCACATACTAGGTACCAGGTATAATTTTTACCGGATAGGAGCGCATCATTCAAAATCGTGGACCGCAACAACATTTATCGTTGCTCGTTGGCATCCTGGATGTAATCTACATGCAGTGCTGGTCGCCCTGATGGGCTAGCAGGTAACCACGAAGCCGGTTAAAGTCAAGATCATTAGTTCAGTGCATGCTCGTAGGGATTTTTTATCGCAAACAAAATATGTTGACTAGCGGAAAGCGCGAGAGTGTGAGTTAGCAAAAAAGTCGATGAAGATCGACGAGCGCTGGGAAGGCTGAACCCTCTGCGCGATAAGAATAAAGGCAAGAATCGTAGTGGGGGAGTAAGGAGAGGAGCCTACTTAGTGACCCCGGATCCCCGAGTTACGACTAGGGAGGGAGAAAGACAGAAGTGCGAAGATAATAAACGGGATGGGACCAAAAAACAAGAGTGTAAATAATACCAGGTACACTGTTAATAATATTTGTAAACATAAAACAAGAATCAGCTGTGAGGTCAGGTCGAGGACTTCGTTGAGACTCATATCATACCTACCTGCTATTTTGCAAGCTGCGTGTGATATCTCGATCGCGCGTACGTAAGGGTTTCGTACGTCCTCATGTGTGGAGGAGGTTCATCCTGTAATGCAGCATTAAGAATTGTACTGCACATTTTAGGTGGGCATGCGTCATGCTTTCCGGCCATTTCTTGTTTTCTTTTTTAATGTTTTTTCGGACCGTCCTAACAATAGTAGGGCTCCAGAACCACGGACTCTATTACACAAAGCGTTTCTGTGACAACAGCAACAGCAGTCAGCAGGACATGCATTTCATACAACAACAAAAACGTGAGGTGTTTCGTCGTCGTTATTTTCCAGAATAATTAATAATGAACTAAGAAACACGTCAGCTGTGAATTCTCCCAACCGGTCGATATTCAGCTTTGCTAGCTGCGTGGCGTTATTCCATGATGTTATTGTTAGGTACATTTCCTCGCGACTGACTACTGGCCGGCGACTCCCCTGGATGCTACCAGGGTCGACGAGACGATAATACTGGTAGAACGATTTCCGATTGATTTCGTCCCATATCATCACGTGTACCATATCATGTATCACGTGCGTAGTACTCGGAATACTGCACAGCGGTACGTATGTTGCGATGGATACTGCTTGCTGTACATCGCAGCAATGCTGCACTGCTGTCGTAATGCTTGGAAGTACACGAACGAACCAACAAACAAACAAACAAACAAACAAACAAACGGACGAAAACGAACAAACAAACAAACAAACAAACAAACAAACAAACACACGAACCGGAACCTTTGAAAACAAAAAACGTGAACTGAACAGCGAGGAGACATAGAACTCACACAGCCTGCTTCAACGAACTGCAGCAAGAAAGCAAGAAAGCAACAAGAAGAGCCACAGCGATTTGTTACAGTAGTGGCAACACAACAAGCAAGCAAGCAATCGGGCAAGTAAAGCAAGTAAAGCAAGCACAGCAGTAACCAAGCAGGGCAAGCAAAGCGAGCAGAGCAACGAAGAAGAGCAGAGCAACAAAGAAAAGCAATCAGAGCGAGTAAGCAACGCTCAAGGAAGAGAGCAGAGAAACCAAGCAACGCTACAAAAAGCAAGCAAAGCAAAGCAAGGCAAGCAAAACAAGCAAAGCAATCAACGCTATAGCTACTACTGTTGTTGTAGAGTAACAGAGGCAAGCAAGCAACGCAAACTAACGCAAGAGCAAGCAAATCAAGCAACGCAGCGCAGCACAGCACAGGCAAACTCACTTTTCCTTCTTCCTGCGGGGGCGGAAGGGAACCCAGAGCTCACTACGCCACTTCTTCTTCTTCTTCCTCCTTCTCTGCCCGCTCTTCCGCTGTCCCCCTGCAACACGACAGCCCCTTCCAGCCGTTTTAAGGTATACCCAAAGGACCCTTCTGCTACCTGGTATCATCCTGTCATCTTTTGGGCTGTGTTCTCCGCCGATGTAGTGCCGTATAGACGCCGGTTGTGCTTACGTGTATCATCCCACGCCCCCAAGGTAAGAAGGGTCCCCCTTTTTGGTTCAACAGTTCCCGACGGGTTGATTGCGCTCCTCTGTAGAAGTGGTGAGCAACAATTACTGGCCAGTACGTAGATATGTTTAATCCACACCCACTGCTGCTTGGCTGCTGTATATTCTTTTCCCTCTTTCGCTAAATTAATTAATTGTACCCCCCCCATACCACGAACAACCTACTTCGTATACCACATATTATCATAATACAATTATTGTATATTATCATATCACAACCCAGCTTGCAAATATGAGTTTCGACGAAATCCTCGATTTCACGGCTGTTTTTTTTAAATTTCATAGACTTATACTCTTAATATTATGCTACCTGGTATATACTGAACTATATATATACACTACTGGAAATAATATACCACACTATATCCAAGTAGTTTGTCCCCGAAAAATTGAGTGCGGTTCCAAAAGGTTTTACAGGTACAAATGCCACGTCTGTCTGTTTGTGGTCTTCTCCACGTATGGTTGCTTTGCGCTGTTCCTAAGCATACTACTGTAGTACATATATGCCCCTACTCGTCCTTTGTCGGCTCTCCGCTCGCGCTCTCGTGTCCACTGCTAAAGTGCATTGGGGGGGGGGGAGGTACATGCATGCCTAATACTAAGTATTTTCTGAATTTGGGGAGACGAAATAGCGTGAACCTAATAATAATGTTGGTCGGATTGCGCGATCAAACGGTTTCGAAGTCAGTCGTGTTTCGACCGATATACTATACGTAGTCGCCGTCTTATGTGAGGAGCTCAAACATTATGGCGCCACCCCCACAAGGCGTTGCTCGTTTCCCGGTTGGCTTTGTTGCTAAGCGTCCCACTTCCAAGCCTGCGGGTAGAAAGAACAGCAGTAGTATAGATAGTACGGAGAGTTTCTCCCAGTTCAGCCTTTTGGAGTTCGGGGGAGGGTAAACGCCGATGATATGGGGCCTCAACTGAGCCGCACGAACCCGACCATCATACCCAGACTGCATCTGTGCTCATCTAGATACTGTAACACATTCAGGGGTAGCATACTATACCGAATATTGGCGGCCTCCCTTGAGTTCCAGAGGAGGTGTCAGATTTTGTTCCCCTCGAAACCCGTACAAAGTTCACGCGAGAAGCTCGTATCCCACGCAGCTTGCAAATATGAGTTTCGACGAAACCCTCGATCTCACAGCTGTCACGAGATTTTTATGCCTTCTCTATATATAGGACACGTGCGACGATACAGAGGTATATGTACGCGTGACACGTTTTGGCTGACATGTGTTCTGAATAGTCGGGCTCCTTAAACCATTCAGAACTGAAAAAAAGTATCCCGCAGTAGTTCTAAGTAGTTTGTCCCCAATTTCGTGGGACCAGTTCTTAAGGGGTTAAACTCAAAATCGTCGGAATTTGATTCTTCTAGTGTTGCAACAATGTTTACAGTATACTCAGGCCATAATATTGTTCATCTGGTATATAACACTTTTGCCCACTCCAAAATCAGTTTTTGACTTACTGTTAATATGGAGCTCCTCGAGCGACCACCCTCAGTAAAAACGTTGTGCACCTCTATCATAGCATGCGCCTTAACCCTTTTCGAACTGGAGTCCCGTTGTGGGGACAAACCCTCTAATTTCTAAGCGAATGTTGTCCCCCACAACAGGACTGCAGTTCTAAAAGGGTTAAACCCACACACCCCGTAGCAGAGCTACTTTTTTTTTTCTCTACACGGGTATATATACAGAGTAGCTAGCAAAAGTCGCGATTTTACTCTCATTGACCACACGAAGACATCCCGGGTGGACGGACGGGCGGGCGGCGGCGGCGGGCTGCAGCTGAGGTATGGTCTTCGCTACGTTACTTATTTGATCACCTGGTATATGTATAATATAATATATATAATATTGTTTTTCATGTATTCCATTTTCCGTCTGACGATGTGCAGCGGGTTACTCCAACCATGCCATCCACATGTACGTAGACTTAACAGAGTAACTGCAATCCATCGGCTTAATAAATGAAAGAAGGTTCCATCTGCTTGTTCTGTTGTTCTGTTTGTTTTGAGATATAGAGATAGTACGGGCCCACCAGCAAGAAAACACACCTGACCTGAACAAAGCCTTACAGCCAACCCTGTTGTTGTGCCGTTGGGACGACTTTCCTTAGCCCCTTCGATACCTCCCCTTTGAAGGGATAGAGCGACCAAAACGCCGACGGGTATTTTCCTTGCCATCAACGGTCTAACAGCGAATGAACTACCGGCGACGCATGCATTCCATACATAAACGATGATAGAGGTGCACCATGTTTTAACAACCGATTCTCCAAATTGATCATTTTGTCTTTCCGGGGAAAATGAAAATAAAAATACCGGGTTTTGAATTGTCAGAGATGTACTTCCCTCGCAACCAAAATGTACACTGTAAACTATTGTCAGTTGTGACAGCCGTCAACGACAAAAATATCGAAATCGGCATCTCGGCAGTCTCAAGATATCGAAGATTCAAGAAAATCAGGATATATAGGCGAGGTAGCTCGCCCCTGAATGCCAATTCCCTAAGATCCTCTGTTTTACGAGCCTGTCAAGGTTGACTTCAATTGGTGTGTCGTGGATCGATACCTACCATCGAGTAGCATAAACTCTAGGTTGAATTTCGATTGTGAGCGAACTTCAACTCTTAACAAACAACAAAGCTCTAAATCAAGTTTCATTCTCATCGGAAGGGCAATGCTCAATGAGGAAAATCGGCTGTTTCGTTTTTTTTTTCTGAGGGCGTTCACTTGAGGAGCTCTCTATCCTGTACGCGACAGCACTTAAGAACTCGGCAGTTAGGAATTTCAGGCTGGATTGTCAGACGAAAATAAGAATATGACCTCTTTTGTACTGAAAATAGTGTAGGACACACCCTGCCTTGCATAAGAATTCCAGCCTGGTCGGAATTAAGAGATTCTTAACTGGTGTCGCGTACTGTACCCCCACCCAAACACTGGTTTTGAATGACAACAAAAGCGCTACCCGATGATCAATCCCATCCATGGTACCTAAATGGTACCTAACGATTCAAGGAACGACGCATGCTACGGTAGACGTGCACCCTGTTTTTTTTCTGAGGGTTTCCATTTGAAAAGCTATATTCCTCACCCGAAAACGGTTTTTGAAGGGAAAATACAAAAGTTTCTACCCGATGAACAAATCCCATCATGGCTACTAAGCTCACTATGAAACCAAAAATGGTACTAAGCTAGGGTTTGAAGGTATGTGGTTGCCGTAGGGGGGGGGTATCGAATAGGTTCAAGGCTCCTCTCATTATGTAAAGACTGAGGAGGTCTTTGACACGCCCAAACCTTGAATAGACCTCTACTTGAGGAGTCTTGTAAGAGTTCCACGAACAGGGTCTACCACATTAGTTGTATTTCAGCATTGTTTTGCTCCCATGAAAGTGTTTTTCATTTCCATCGAGGAAGTAAATATTCACTTTTACTTCCATGAAAGAGTTTTGACATTTTTTCATGGAACTACATTTTTACTCTCATCAAGGCAAAAAACCCTTTCATGGAAAGTAAACTGACTTATATGTGAAAACTTCAATGGAAGTAAAAATTAGTCCCATGAAAGTTTTTTTCATTTTTTCGTTGAAGTAATGGTTTTCTTCCATGATTGTATTTTTACTTTCATGGAAGTAAATTGCCTCATGATGTGGAAACTTTAATGCTTTAATGGAAGTGAACCGTATTACTTCCATGGAAGTAAAAACACTTCCATGGTTCCATGGAAGTTTCCGTTCGAAGCGGGCCTTCGGCCATTAGAAACGCCTAGTGTGGTTCCGGGCTGCGCGCTGCACGGTTTTTAATATCCCGTATTTAGTTAGTCCACGTTTTGGTAATCGGGATGGGCCTACTTTGAGTGGCACGGTGTACCTCAACTGGAAGCAGGTGAATTCATGCCCTCGTCATGTCAACCTTACTATTTGTACGTAACCGTTTGGTTTACTTTCAATTCAATCACCTGAAAGTAAAACAACTTACCTGGAAGTACAAATACTTCCATGGAAGGAAAGCCAGACTTCCATCGAAGTAATATGATGCTTCCATGAAAGTGAAAAACATGTTCCTGAAAGTAAAAACACTTTCCTAGAAGTACAATTTACTTCCATGAAAACGCATTTACTTTGGTGGAAAATTTCATGGAAGAAAACCTCAAAAGTCAAACAATGTGATAGATCGCACAAACAACAGAAATGTCAGTAAAAAACCGCAAATATGACAGAAAATGTAATGGGGCATTACGTGGTAGATACTGCCGTAGTGCATCCGTTTCCGAGGAAGCCCTGGCTTGGCCAGAAATTTTTTGGTCGACGCACGCTACTTGAAGGTAGAGATGCACCATGTCTATTCCGAGGGTGGTCGCTTGAGGAGCTCTATACTAAAAGCAAGTCAAAAACTGTTTTTGAAGGGAAGTGAAAGCGCTACACGGTAAACGCTCCCATGACCTTCCTAAACATAACATTCACAACTGTATTGCGACACAAACGTGAAATCCCGACGCTTATGGGTCAAGGTTACTAAGCAAGGTGTTATATGACTAGAGTATCCCCTTGCAGATTTGTCTATTAATCATCCTTGGTGTTAGTCACTTCCTTGTAGAATCAAGCGTAGAAGAGAAGCAGCTTTTATTATTCCCCGAGCCCGATGACATCTGGCCCCGGAAGGGCTTCAAGTATGGCCCCTCGACTTATCTATACCCCGAATACGAATGGAATCCAAGCATTACGAAAACGGACCAATTCTCTATAAATGAGGTAATTATCGGCCTTCCAAGCCTTCACCATTACACTAGCCCACCCTGATAAAGCGTATATATATGCAGAAATATGGGAATCGCGGGAAATCCAAGTCTCCCGAACTAGAACATGGGTCGAATATGCGGCTCCTCAAAACCCCTCCCACACGTCTAAGTTGCTAGGCTAAGAAGCCGGAAAAAACGCAAAGAAAAACAATTGAACGAAAACCCAGGTGTTGCTATAGAAACCAACGCCAAAGAACTCCCGCCGACGCCGCGTGTTATATGACTGGGTGAGACACAGAGTATCCCCTTGCAGGTTTGTCTATTAAGCACCCTTGGTGTTACTCCCTTCCTTGTAGAATCAAGCGTACAAGATAAGTAGCTTTTATTATTCCTCGAGCTAGATAACAACTTGGCCCCGAAAAGGCTTCAAGCATGGCCCTAGACTTATAAATGCCCCGAATATAAATGCCATCCAAGCATTACGAAAACGGACCAATTACCTGTAAATGAAGTAATTACCGGCCTTCCAAGCCTATACCATTACACAGACGCTTCTCCTCCACCCCCGCTACGTACGGTACGTGTCTGGCATTCCTACCGCGAAAAATTGTCAGTATTGTCTTCCCTCGCCGACTCTCGTCGTGTTGTGCTTACCCACGCTATAACTATTGTATAGGCGCTCTCGACAGCAGTAGTAGTAACTGTTGGTGTCATGAGAAAATACAAATCCCCCTACGGAGACTCGAAACCTCGACCTCTAACTTAGCAGGCTCCGTGGTTATCTGCTAGATCACCGGGGCGACCGCTTCTATAATATAATGTGAATATAGGCGATATGAGTATGAAGCTTTGAAGCGGTTATCTAGGGAGATATAGAGATATGCACGACACAGCCCACACGCGGCGCGCAACGGCCAAACAACGGGTGTCACACAGAGATAGGCATGTCGTAAGCCGCGTTGAAAGCTTTGGCTGTGCTACCAAACGATCCTTGTGCAGAACAGCATCGAAGGCACACCCGCTAACTTTCTTAGGTGCGGACATTGCTCGTTCCTACTTTGGCCTGTGAGCGCTGTATAGTATTACCACTTGCAATCCAACAGGGACTCTCACTCGACGGGGGTACTAAAATTATTGAAAACAGTCGATATGAATGTGAGAAGTTTGCGGGTTTTGCCTTAGTCTATATTAATCTGAAAAGCTTTGCAATGGTGTTGTCCTACTAGTAGTCGATATTAATCTAAGCAGCGTTGCAATGTTTTTTTTTGTTTACTGGTAGGGAGAGAGATAGGTATGCCACACCCACACAAGGCGTGCACGGCATACTAACTGTATCACGTTTACTGTTGTTGTAAAAAATGTTCTCCCTCCTTTGCCAATTTTATAAATGACTACCTGGTACGCATTGACCAAGCAAAACATATTATTATCAGCCTGTTTGTTATTAGGTGTACTGTACTGCTGTATATGTATCGTATCACCCCTACCACATACTCCGAGTATTTGTATTTTATGTTTAAAGTACAGTACATACTGTATTATATGTTTAGAGTACAGCACGGACTTTATACAGGTGAGTTCTTGGTGGTGGAGGCTCAGGCATAGTTATACGTCTACTGTGACCGTTGGCGCGCTGTCCAAAAGTAGGAACAGCACCACCCGGGTTTCCCATGTGGCCCCTCGACGTAGTACTATGTAGCCTGGCCCGACGCCGCTTAGCTTTTCACAGAGAAGACGGGGTGTGTGGTGCGATCGACGTGGCATGACCGTTCCTGAAACAAACCACGCGTTGGCGCCCATTTATGTATAGCTAGATAGAAGACCGAGGTAAAACGGTACTCCGTAGTATTTACGTACATCAGAGTAGTAGTAGTAGTAGTAGTAGTAGTAGTAGTCGTAGTGGTAGTCGTAGTGGTAGTCGTAGTAGTAGTAGTCGTAGTAGTAGTAGTAGTAGTAGTAGTAGTGTATGTACTACTTACGTCGTAGTTGTATGTATACAGGTGATACGCGGAACGCTCTGGTCCCTAAATACCACTGCACTATTGCTTTGTCGTTCGTTGTTCTTGCTGTTGCTGGGTGGTTCGTAGAGACCAAAACTTGTGACATAACAAAAAACATAATAATCAGCAAATTATTTTATATCTCTCTCGGTCGGTTGTTTGTTTATTTTATGTACGTCGCCGTGGTCTGCGCACGCATTTTCCCCCAGGGTTACTGCAGTTAATTGGTCATCAACAACAGGATAGCGCTTTGTTTTCTCCCTCGTTTGCTTATTATATACTGTGTCGCCGTTGTCGGCGTACGTATTCCACCAGGGTTACTTAAAATATTATCGGTCATCGCGTCAAGATGGTCTGGTGCTGCCGGCCGCAGCTGCCGCTGCTGTTGCTGCTGCTGCTGCTGGGGGTATTGCTAGGCGTCGCCGGTGGGTTTCAGCTGCGTGTTCCACATGCTGCGCTGCAGCAGTCCAAGGATCCGCGTGCCCCGAGAAGAGGACACACCAGTAAGCCGTGGCCTGTCTCGAGCACCACCACGAGTACCACATCGGAGGAGAAGCAGGGGGATCATCACCAGGTGTCCCCGTCATCTGGGGCGCGCACAAATGGTCTCAGGCACGATGAAGGTCGCTTGGAATGGGCAAAACAAGTGAGTGAACACGGCAAGGACGTTTGACTCTCGTCTCGTGTCGTGTCTTGTGTCGTGTCGGGTCTTGTCTCGTGTCGGGTCTTGTCTCGTGCCGCGTTTCGTCTCGACTCGTCTCGTGCATACGTGTTTATGTTTTGCCATAGTTTTCTTTTGTCTTCCGCGAATTTCCAGGAGCAGCAAGAGGAGGAGGAGGAGTCGGAGCACGAAACATTGCTGGTGTGGCTTAGACTTGGCATAGTCAAGTAGCGAGTGAGCGGCGCGGGCGGGAGCATATGCATTATCATCGTGGTTCAAGCACGCCACCGTGTTTAGTTTTATTTCGACCTTCCCACTGACTGACTACTGCTGTGATAATCTCTTATCTGATCGGCTTGCCATAATTTGCTGCGTGTTTTCTCTCTGTCTCGTGTTAACAGTTGGCCCTTAATAGTTTGTTTTTACTTGGTCCTTCGTTCGTTGGAATTGCATCTCCCCTCCTCGCATGCCCTACCAGCACGGGGCTCTGGGTGTGCTGAGACGTCGATGGGCTGAATGAAACATAACCGTACGGGCACCTAGCGCACCGAATTTAGATCCCTCCCGTGACGGTACAGTACGAACGGGTTGCGGTTAGTGTTCGCCTTCTGGGGCAATATTTTATGGCCGATTAAGCTACCACCGGTTAGCATGGTATTTCCCCTATTACGGAGGGCCATAGTAAGTAGGACCTACGGTTCATACAAAAACCTATACGTTTACTTATTTTTACTAACAACATTTGGTCCTGTTTACTATGATCTCCCGTAATTGCAGCCCCCTTGACATGTGCTACGGTAGATACGCACCATGGTATGTTTTGTTTCTGAAGCTGACGCGTACGACGATGGTAGAGGTATATACCGTTTTTTGGCTAAAGAGGGTTCTGAATGACCGGGGTCCTTAACCCATTCATAACCGAACAACATGGCTCACACTAATTAAAAGTGTTTCGTCCCCCAGTTCGTGGGACCAGTTCTCAAGGGGTTAATAACCCAAACAGTCGTCGGAATTTAATAATTGTGTTGCGATATTTTTTAGTGGTGGTGTAGTTTCGTATAGTTCATCGGGTATATATTATATATATATATTATATTATATATTTGAAAGATTATAAAAATAAAAAACAATACATGTAGCCCTTTTTTCCCTCCGAGATCAGTTTTAGGGCGAAGTACAGAGCTACAAACCCCCAGGAAAATCACGGTGCACCTATAGCGTAGCAGGCGTCGGCTCCTCTCCCCTGAGAAGCTCAATACTACTAGCAAGTTAAAAAACTGATTTTTTTAGAGAAAATATATATGCACAACTTAACCCGACGCGCAATACCCATGGCCTAGCCAAGTACACACACTGAAAAGTACTGCAACACAAGAACGAAAGTCCGACAATTTTCTGGGTAACCCATTCAGAACTAAAAAACGTGTTTCACACTAATTCCAAGTAGTTTGTCCCCAAATTCGTCAGGGGTTGAGAAGCCCGAGTATCTAGAAACTTTTGACCCAATGCGTGTTACATCTATGTACGGATCGTATGTGGCATGCATCGATCACTTGTTTTAGGACTACACGTATCTACGAGCGTGTTGAAATAAAGCTGGTCGTGTTGCCGCTTAAAGAACTAAAAAACCTTCAAACTAATTTTTCGAGTTCGGTAGAAAATGCTGATTGAGCTCCTCCTCCTCACTCGAGGAACTTTAAAAAAAAAGCCACCACCCCTAAAAGGGATTGCTTGTGTATGGCGACGCCTTGCAACGACGGGGGGAGCAGCAGTGTATGCAAAGTTTATCGGGATCCGCCGACTTATTCGTACATAAACATGTTAATAAGAAGCTGCTAATAAGGTAAGAGGTGTGCCCCAATATCATACATGGAGGTTCCTCATGTGAGGAGCTCCATACTAATAGTCAGTAAAAATGTT
Organism: Saccharina japonica; assembly: GCA_008828725.1. Lineage (NCBI taxonomy): Eukaryota > Phaeophyceae > Laminariales > Laminariaceae > Saccharina > Saccharina japonica. Next base: position 191,143 of record MEHQ01004495.1, on the reverse strand, counting down.
TTTTTTTTTTGTCGAAAAAACAAAACAAAAAACTTTACGCGTATATAGCAACCCGATGAGCCATTGTCCCAAAACCTGTTATTATATATACAGCAGTAGTAGTATAAAGAGGGTATATGTTTAGACTGGTTGCTACGGTATCATAATGGGTCACTTTTGAGTATTGAATGGAATTATAAATACGTCAGCTGTGAGTTCAGCCGATTGAATATTAGATACTCAACTTTGCGAGCTGCGTAGAATGTTTGTTCTATGTGTTAGTTGTAGTGTTGGTGTGTGTATATTATTTTCGGCGGATGATACCTACTCAGCCGAATAATCCCACACACCACACTATTTCTTGCCCAAATATCATCAGTCGTAAGGGCTTTTCGGTGATATGCACGCCCCGCCATGAATTGCTTACTACTACTACTACTACTCTGCCCCCCCCGACCAAGCAAAATGTTTGTTTGCCTCCAAAGTCGAGAGTGAGGTACATATAACCACTCGCCTGCGTGGTGAGTCGTGTGAACGCGGTCGCAGTCGAAATGACTCTACCCCACCTACCTTTAGGACCAGTTATCTATTGTGGCCATGCTCTCATACCATTTCGAGATTTAGGGAGAGCCTGGTCATTCAGAAAAATGATTTTCGATACAAAAAGCGCTACACCCCCCAGTGGGTACCCATGGTAAGAGCAATTGGGGTAACAATCGGCATTTCCGCCAATACCAATAGCTAGATATATCGCCCGCTACAGATAAGAGCGATGTGTAGCTTTTAAAGCGCTTGTTTTGGCTTGCCACGGGGCGCTCTGAAATCGGGGTACCCCTTTTTCTGTTATACCCCTACCGTAGCAACGCCCCGTCCGCTTGGTTTTAGTGTAGGATATCTATCCCGTGTACCCGACAACCGAACTTGAACATATATATATCATACGTCGTACATACTACATACATACATAGATGTATACGTATTGTATATATGTATATAAGTATATATATATCATATCACATATATACCGTACGCTGAGGAAGCCTGCTATGTACACCATCCCACAGGCTATAGTATCTACAAGCGACGCGTGGTACATATTTTGCCTCCGAGGGGTGGCGCTCTCCTCATTTTTATTTCTGGAGCGCTATACGATAACCTCACACTGCAAAAATACAGTAAATATTTTTCACTTTCAACGAGCTCAATATAGAGAAAAGAAAGAAAAAAAAAGGACACAACCCGAATTAAAAACCCCAGCAAAAGCCAAGGCATGTCACGAACAACAATAATAGTCTAAAGCACTGAAGAATGGTATATCGGCGATGTTGGGCTACTAAGCTCTTTAGAACGGCACTCAAGTTTCTGGGCCCGAACTACTTGGTTTTAGTGGGTGGTCATTTTTTTGCGGTGTGGTGAAATGGTCTTATTGAGGAGTCCGGTCGGTCGGACGTATTTTCGCCAAACATTGGTACGCACCCTTTTTTTTTCTCCCCGATCCCTTTTATCATCTTTGTCCTTGCTCTCTCTCGCCTTCCTAGTCGTAACTCAGATCCGGGGTCACACAGTGGGCTGTCTTTCCCCTCCTCCCCTACCACGGTTCTTGCCTTGCATTTTTATCGCTAGAAGATTTCAGCCCTTTCTCCTTTGTTCCCTACGGTATGGTAGCCCGCACCTGGTATACTACTCGACGCGTGCTACGATAGAAACACGTAGCACGTACGTGTTGGCTGGAGCGTTTGCTGGATGCTGCGGCTACCAAACGTTATAATACTGTAGTATCAAGTGCCACACTTAGTGGCTCGTTTTTAGTCATTCACGACTTTTATTGTGCAACAGCAGCAACGCCTATGGCCCAAACAACATACAGACACACATATTATATTATATATATCGATTCGTATTTAATAGTATATTCCGTATGCATTCAACATGTTGTACGTTACTGCACTGAGTGTAGTATCTCTGTGTCGTAGTTTTGTGACCACAGAACTGGTACCTTTTTAGGATGAAGAATCGGCACGGACACTGGGTGTGCTGGATGTCGACGGGTAGAAAGGAAGGTTTAATGTGAAGAACACACACACACACACACACACACACTACTTCTATACGTGGTGTAGTAGATTGCAATGAATTGGTATATAGTATTTTATAGCAGAGACGGGAACTTGTTGTTACCATCGCCTTGAGCTTGCCTTGAGAACTATTTTTCTCTTTTCCTCTCTCGTGTCTTCTTTCTTGCTTTTTTTGCCTTGTTTCTCCCTTTGTTTCCACCCTATGCCGGTGTCTCTCTCTTTTTTCGTGTTGCCTCGCCCGTGCAGCAGTTATCTGTTCCTCTTGGGCACGTGTGCTTTTCGTCTAGGGGCGCTTCTGTCTCCCTGCGTCATTTGTATTCTGTTTAATTTCAGAACTTGTTTTTTATTTGTCTTTTTTGGTCTTATTTTTTTGTTCGGCTCGTGTCGCTGTGTTCTCGTACCCGGCATGTACGTTACGCATCTTACTTGCTTTACCCATTAATTTGCGTTTATTTTTTTTTGGTTTTTCTCTGTTTCACAGTCTGTGACCACAGAATTTGTATCTCTCTAGGATTGGGAATCAGGACAGGCACTGGGTGTACTGATGTGGTTGAGTAGAAAGAACGGGTTTAATAATAATGTGAAGACAACAACAACAACACACCTCTTCTTATTTATATATACCATACATGGCTACGAGTACAAATAATAGTAGAGCCACTCTATCACGTAAACTCGTCGGAACACTATAGTATACCTGGTACGTTTATTTCAGACTGTTTAATTTTAATTTTAATTTAATTTAAAGTATTTCTTCCCCCACAAATAGACACACACTTAACTTCCTGAATTCTACAGCCGAGCCTCAGATTGTGTCCCCCTCATACGGGATGTACATCCTACATGAGGACATATAAAATCCGTAAGTACGCGCGATCGAAGTATTACACTCAGCTATAGCAAAGATGAGCTTCGACGAAATCCTCGAGCTCACAGCTGTTGTTTTTTTAATTTTTTAATATATATATATATATATATATATTGTTTTTTTCCATCCCATTCATTATCTTCGCACTTCCGTCTTTCTCCCTCCCTCGTCGTAACTCAGATCCGGGGTCACGAAGTAGGCTCCTCTCCCTCCCCCCCCACTACGGTTCTTGCCTTGGTTTTTATCGCGAGAAGATTTCAGCACTTTCTTCCCTCGTCAACTTTCGTCGGATTTTGCTTACCCACGCTATAGTATGCGCTGTCGACAGTAGCGGTGTCATTTGAGAATAAAAGCCTCCATGGGGAGAATCGAACCCTCGACATCCGGCCCTACAGGCTTCGTGGCTACCAGTTAGACCACCGGGGCGACCGGCGATATACACCTGAAGGAAGCGAGTGACGACCACAACATACCAGCTTCAAGAACGTGAGAGTCGTCATCACGTGTACGTACCTCCATTTGAACACAACACACTTGAAATTGAAGCTATTAATATCTACTGGTATACCAGGTATATCGCCATGAAGGTGCAGCAGTACGTGCAGTGTGCAGTACTAGATGCACATCTAGGTACATATAACGGTTAGTATAGCACAAATCTCAGTTATATTCGAGTTTTATACGTATTGCTGGTAAGATTATGAACAACCCACAAAGTGGTCACTATGTTTCATATTATAGTCAAGCCATGGTCTTGTTCCTCGGGTAATACGAGCGTATCACTTTCAGTTTACCTCAGATAAATCAAGTATCAATCTGTATCAAGCATAAATCATTGTTCGGGTGACGTACAGAGCTCCTCAAGTAAACCACCCTCACCCTCACAGGAACACGACATGACGCACCTCTATACCGTAGCGTACGGCAGTACATTAGTTTTCAGGACTCTATGCCTGTTTCGGGTGATATGTTGAGCTCCTCCTCATGCGAGGAGCTCAGGAAATAAGCAACCACCACTCTAAAAGGCATGGAGTGAGCAGCCCGACGTGCGCTGCGATAGGTGTAGTATGTACCAGGTAGCACGTTTGGGTCTAACCTATGTCACACCTCGCACAGATATATCAAGATCTACAGTAGTGGTAGTAGTAGTAGTAGTAGTAGTAGTAGTAGTAGTAGTAGTAGTAGTAGTAGTAGTAGCAGTAGCAGCAGTAGTAGCAGTAGTAGTAGTAGTAGTAGTGGCAGCAGCAGTAGTAGTAGCAGCAGTAGTAGTAGCAGTAGTAATAGCAGTAGTAGTAGTATTAGTATTAGTAGCAGTAGTAGTAGCAGTAGTAGTAGTAGTAGTAGTAGTAGTAGTAGTAGTAGTAGTAGTAGTAGTAGTAGTAGTAGTAGTAGTAGCAGTAGTAGCAGTAGTAGCAGTAGTAGTAGTAGTAGTAGTAGTAGTAGTAGTAGTAGTAGTAGTAGTAGTAGTGAGCAATCCCACGGTAGGGGTACCACTTTTTGGCTCCACATTTTCTGACCGGTTGAGCTCCTCATGTGAGTAACCACCGGATACTATTAATATGTTACTGGTATATCTGTTTTGGACTACCGCATTGAAAGATTTGGTCGGGTTGCGCGAACGAATGTTTCCGAAGTCATGTTTCGGGTGAGATATCGAGCTCCTCATGTGAGGAGCTCAGAAAATTCTGCTGCGCCCCTCCCGTGGGATGATTCTAAAGTAGTAGTAGTAGTAGTAGTAGTAGTAGTAGTAGTAGTAGTAGTAGTAGTAGTAGTAGTAGTAGTAGTAGTGGTAATAGTAGTAGTATGAATAACAGTAGTAGTAGTAGATGTCGGGCAGCAGACGGGTCGCGATTGTAATGGTATGGGCTAGGAAGGCCGGTAATTACCTCTGCATAGGTAATTGGTCCGTTTTCGTATAACTTGGATGGCATTCGTATTCGGTATTTGGGGTATTTATAATATCTGTGGGCCATACTTGAAGCCCATCCCGAAGCAGATGTCATCTGGCTCGGGGATTAATAAAAGCTGCTTCTCTTCTACGCTGGACTCTACGGAAAGTGAGTAACACCAAGGATGCTTAATAGACAAACCTGCAAGGGGATACTCTGTGTCTCACCCAGTCATATCACACGATCTAGACCTCGGACAGATAGATCATAACGATCTACTGCAGACCATGTAGCTCCTCATCTACCGTTGTGAGAGATTGTTGGGATTGTTTGTGCAGGATTTCTGGCATAGAACACATCTAACTCTGGAAATGCGTGCTAAAACATCGCAGATTATTAAGGGGCCCCTTCGGTCATGATGAAACACGAGTACTTGAGAGTTGAAAATATATATATTTTTCGTTTTTGTTACAGCCAATACTATTTCTGGTATAATAACACCATATCAGTACTCCTTACGGAAAACGGCATAGCTCCAGTTCTAATGCACATAATTTTTGACGCCTTGTTCGTCACGAAAATGGCCTCTTATAAGAGGCACTTTTCGTGACGAACAAGGCATCTGGTCGACATGCCTCCCGAGACACAAATGTTGACTATGATCTAGGCTCCTTGAAACTACTCATTGGGAAAAAGTATGAGCAGTAGAACTGGAGCTATGCCGTTTTCCGTAATGAGTACTGATATGGTGTTATTATACCAGAAATAGTATTGCTGCTGTAAAAAAAACAAAAAATATATATTTTTTAACTTTCAAGTACTCGTGTTTCATCATGACCGAAGGGGCCCCTTAAGAGATCAGGAACAGTCCCGAGAATAATCTGCGGTTTGTTCTACTGTTGCAAGAGATAATCAGGCATTTGGTGCATATTGTTTGGCTAAAAAAACAGCAAGACGAGGCTCTGTTCAGTGGATCGCGCGAGTGGGGACATCAGGTGGGTACAGCACGGAACAGTGCTGGCAGACTGGTAAAACACGCGAACAGACAGGGCTGTTGCTTGTAGCTGGACAGAGGTCGCTCGCTGGCCCAGGAATTTCGTGATTTCAGATCGTACGCCCCCCCACCCCCGGCAAGACGATGAGCTACATTCCACTCTGTGTCCTTGAACGTAAGATTCGTTTGTATACAATATTGAAAAAAAAAAAAAATTACAGCTGGGAGATCGAGGATTTTATCGAAACTTATTATTGCAAGCTGAGCGGGATTTTTCGATCGCGCGAACTACGGGTTTTGAGGGGAACAAAATCTGGCATCTGTGGAACTCAAGGGAGGTCACATATATACCGTGTACTTCATATGTAGTACAAACGGTTCTTGTATTTCGGTATAAAGTGGTATACAGCAGATTAGCAAAGATCGGAAGTAGATCTGCCTTGCAATATCTACATCACATGAAGCGGGAATCGACGATCTGTGCGAGGGTGCGTGAAGCTATTTATGACTGCCGAGGCTCAGAAAGCTATATGTATTCATATACCGAATAAGGCAGGTACCTTGCAAGGCACGCCTTACGTACCGTTGGAACGCATTTTTTTATGTGTGTATTGGTTCGGTATTCGTTGTATACCTGCTCAAGTATGCCATGGATACATACGTAGGATGACATCGGGTCGATTTTTTGTTTCGTTTTATCAAAAGGCAGTTGTTTTCACTTAGTAATAGTATCGGACTCCTCAAATGAAGAGCTGCACAGTGTACACACAATATATAAGACGTATACTCGTATATATTTTATGCAACACGATCGAAAACACACACATATATATGAATACTGTTGTATAATGTATGTATATATATGTATACTTGGTATATGAATATAGCTTGTGCGTCGCCTCATAAGAATATGGTGCAGCCCCCACCCCTTGCCGCGCTAACTTTTGTTTTGCGTCATTTGTTTTGTACAAAGAACAAAAGAACATCACCCGACCGCTCCTCTGCCATAAAAGCGATTTTTTATGAGACCTTCCACCAACAACGACGACGACACATTTTTTTTTTTTTACAATATATATACATATATAATTTCATGTTGGTTCAACCCTCAAGCTCCCACGGTATATAATTTTAATTCCGGGCCGGCCTCAGTATCGGAATCTCGGCACCTCAATACCTCGAGTTTTTTTTCATTTCTTCGGGCGCTCTCTTCGAGGATCGGCTCCGACGCCCCTCGCCCTTCGTGCCCCCCGCTTACCTCGCCGCGAACGCTTGCGGGGGGAAAGAGAGAGAAGCGAGAAGTAGGCAAATTCTTGGATCTTGGGTGGCATCTCGAGCATTTCTTTGAATCTTGACAGGGCGGGGGGGGTAGTCACAAACACAAAGGGGTGACTTTTTCAAGTAAATGGAATAGTAGCATCATACAGGAGTCACATTTTGTCAATCCTTGCATACTCTGCTCCGAAGAGTCGATGCCCATGTTCCTTATTTGCAGTGCAAAGCGAGCATGTATGTACGCGTACGTGCAGCTCCATAAATAGGTACGGCAGTAGGCTCGAGCGCTGTCCGAGTACGAGCACATACTGCTGTAATTCGAGTATGTAGGAGTACTAGTGCGCACGCGTTACTATGCAGAGCTGCGGTGTTCTGTGCCTCTCTACACATGTCGCGTGCTCGAACACGGAACATAATTAGAGTACCAGTAATCAACTCCAATAATAATAAAGTGTTTGCAATTGCCAAAGGAATAACATTTTGGCACTGTGGTCAGTGTGGTCGGCTCTTTGCATAGTTTTTTATAATACGTACGTACGCGATTTATTTTTTTGAGCGTTTTATGTTGAATGTAGTGTAAAAACGACTAGATCGCCGAGGTTTGGGTTGTTTTCGATTCTGACCGAAGTTCTAGAGATCCATTTTTTACTTTTTTCGACCAGTTGAAAAATAAAATGATTTTTGTGTCATGAATATTCATCTTGAAGTTAGTATGGATTTTTGTAACTTGAATTTAGTGTCGGGGCGACGCCTGACAGGTATACCATTACGCGTACTTCGTACGCGTACGTGCAGCTCCATAAATAGTTACGGCAGTAGGCTCGAGCGCTGTTCGAGTTCGAGCGCATACTGCTGTACTTCGAGTATGTAGGAGTACTAGTGCGCACGCTTTACTATGCAGAGCTGCGGTGTTCTGTGCCTCTTTACATGTCGTGTGCCCGAACACGCAAAATAATTAGAGTACCAGTAATCAACTCCAATAATAAAGTGTTTGCAACTGCCGAAGGAACAACATTTTGACACTGTGGTCAGTGGTCAGCCCTTTGCATAGTTTTTTGTAATACGTACGTACGCTATTTTTTTTTTTCGAGCTTGTTATGTTGAATGTAGTGTAAAAACGACTATATCGCCGAGGTTTGGGTTGTTTTCGATTTTGACCGAAGTTCTGTAGATCCATTTTTTTACTTTTTTTCGACTATTTGAACAAACAAAATGATTTTTGAGTAATGAATATTCATCTTGAAGTTAGTATGGATTTTGTGACTTGAATTTAGTGTCGGGGCGACGCCCTGCGCGCGATTCGTCCGATTACGCTGTGAACCTCTCCTTTCATCCCCGAGCGAGTGTCTACGGTATGATAGGTAGGGGCACTCTACATTTATTTGACAGTGTTGCTGTGTGTCGAGAGGATCGACCGCAACGCCCCTCGCCGCACCCTCCGTCCTCTGTTCAATGGCCTCCCCGTGAACCGTGTGAACGCGTGCGGGATGTTTTGAGGACCGATTTATGTTGATTTTATTATGGAAAAATCTTTTTTATGGCCCAGAAAAACACTACCAGGTACCAAACAATTGCCAGGTCGTATTTGAAAAAGTAAATTGAAGACAAACGAACGTTTATCGTACCAGTTGCACTCTACTACTACTGTGTAGCTAAATATAGTATATGTACTCGTAAAGTGTATTTCTGTTGTGAAGTTTGACACGTCGAAAAAGCAAAAGCCAGCACTACTGCCGTACGGGCATGAGGTACGTTGCGTACGTTGCGACTGATCGCTCGTTTGCGGTGCCTGCTCTCTTTCGAGCGATGTATAATACGAACCTGCGGAGTACGATAACAACGAACAGAAAGAGCGTGACTCGTTTTATGTACGTACACATTATACAAGGGGGGGTAATTATTTATTTTCTGAATTGATTGGCGGAGACGAAATATATACTATCGTCCAGACGACACGATACCCCAACATAGCTGCGGTACTCGTGGATTTGATTTGCCGCATAATACCTGGGTACGAACTGCGAACTGGCCACACCTGTTGTTGTACCATTAATAATAATGTACTACAGTTGTGCTGCTGTATTTGCGAGGCTACTTATAGCAGCTGCAGCCCGAGCACGGAAGCTTTGTTTATATTTTCAAAGTATCATTCATCGCGTTCAATGGCCATTTCAGCGCAAATTCCAATTTTGTTCATCGTGGCTTTTGCACTGACTTCCAATTAATGACAAGGCATTCAACGCCAGCAACGTGTGTTGCAACTAGTCGTATGCTTGATTTCTTTGTTGTGAACCTTTATCTCCTGATAATTTAGGAATTCGGATGAAACTGTTGGCATTCCTTTAATTTTTTTTTCTTTTATATCGGATGGAACGATTCTAACTCCTTCCCTGCCCTACCCGAAGCATGGGTGCCGTAAATGAATTCGGATGAAACTCTTGGCATTCCTTTACTTTTTTTTCGTTTATGTCGGATGGAACGATTCCAACTCCTTCCCTGCCCTCATGGGTGCCGGCGAATGCCGGCACCCATGCGGAGCCCTTGTATATATATTATTATATTTTCTGCTGCAAAGGTATGTTCGGTAGGGTATGTACCGAAGTATACCGGGGGTGTCTTCTCGGTAAATACCGATACCCGACCCTTCGGTAAGTTCGGTATGGCCTCGATACCGGTACCCGACACTTCGGTAAGTTCGGATTTTTTTCAATACCGGTAACCGACACTTCGGTAAGTTCGGTACTTTTTCAATACCCGTACCGGACATTTCGGTAAGTTCGGTAATTTTTTAATACCGGTACCCCGACACTTCGGTAAGTTCGGTACGCGCAACAAATATACCCCCGGTACCGGTATACCCTACCGAACTTGTGTGGTGGTATTACCTGCTGAGCTATCGGGGTAAAAGATCGATCGATTACCCAACCCAGGGTAAACCTTATAACACTCTCCCCCCCTCTGAACGGCGGGATATTTGGGACGTCGGTACCGTATACGGCCGTACGTTGACCTACCCGCTTCGTTTCAAAACCTGGGGAACCAGGGAGATATGTTCTTTAGGGACGCACGCGCAAGCGTTTCTATAAAAGAAACTTTCGAAGTGAGATTCGAACCCGTGTCCTCGACGACGTCAAATGTGAGGGTAATACCTGCTGAGCTATAGGGGTAAAAGATCGATCGATTACCCAACCCAGGGTAAACCTTATAACACTTGCCTGTATTATGTTGTTTTGACATCCGACATTAGTAATAATGTGCAGCATTTGTTTCGTCAATCGCCAGAAGAAGTTGATCAACGAAAAACAGCAGTAGTCATGCAGTACGCGACATATAGATATTAAGACTTCGAAACATCAAGATTTTGATACTGAGTTTTTTGGGGGGAAAACAAGAAGATGCGACCTCTTTGTACTGAACATAGTGCGGAACACACCTATAAATAGTCTTACCTCAGAATTCCAGTCTGGCCGAAAATAACATATTGTTCATATCTGTCGCGTACACTGTAGTACTACTATAGTGTACTTGACTAAATGAAAACGCGTACGTACGACGTACCGGTTTTGCTTTATTATTATTATTATCATCTTCGCCATACGACAATGTGCAGCATACGCTTCAACGTTGATCACTCATAGCATTCCCGAAAGCAGAAAACCACGGAAACAACGGAAACCTATGCGCAAAGACTAACTTCCTTCTATGTCTACTTCCCGCTAAGCTTTATACACAATTCTCCATTTATTTGTTGTCATTGCTCCCTCCTTATTCTCAATATATATGCCATATTTACGTTATATTCTTAAGTCCTAAGCCGCATCCAAGCTCCATTTATTATCAGCATCCTTGCCCTCCGACAATGTGAAAAATCTGAGGGTATAAATATTTGTAGCATGAATACTGTGCTTTGTTTTATATATATATATGTATATATATATATATATCTACCCTCAGGCCAAGTGCTCGGGCGGAGGTTTTGTAAAACGATAAAGGTGCGTGCTACGATGGACGATGGAGGTACGAGTAGCACTTTTCGGCCGAAAAAGGTTTCTGCATGATCGGTTGCCTTAACCCAAAACCGTCGGACTTTCCTTCGTGTCTTGCAATATTGTTCATCGTATGCTTAGGCCATACCACTCTGACCATAAATACAAGGAACATTTAAATAAACGTTTAATACACAAAAGGTGCTTATATTCTGGGTCAAAGTGGTAGTATTGTTCATCGGGTATGTAGCCTCTTTTATTTCCCCCGAAAATCAGTTTCAGGGTGAAGAATAGACGAATGCTACGATACAGGTGCGCCGTGATGTTTCTGGGTTGGTCACTTGAGGAGCTCCATACCTCACTCGAAAACCGATTTTGGAGGAAACCAAAAGTGTTCCCCGACCAACAATCCCATGGGCTAGGTATACTATGGAAAATATGGCAACACAAGAATGCAAGTCCGACAAATTTGGGTTAAGGAGCCCGATCATTCAGAAACAAAATCAGCAAAAAGTTCTACCTCTACCGTAGCACCCGTCAATAGAGCTCCTAAAAAAAACCACGATTCACCTCTACCGTAGCATGCGTCTAAAAAAAAAAACACAATTAAGCTAATAACACACTCACTTCCACTTTAAGACAGAGTACTACCGCCTGTATATAGGACTGGCGCTACGTACGAGGTGCGGTAGGGAGATTTTCACTTTTTTTTTCTGTGATACCGCCGCGTTTACACGCCTCAGGCGAGCGGCTCTACACCTCACTGTTGCGAAGGACCATGGTAAGTAGGACTTTTATTTATTAATAGTGTGCACAAAAACCTCAGCACTGTCATATGTTTACTAACAATAATAGGTGGTCCTATTTACTATGCCCCCCCGTAATCGACATTGATTGGACGCAGACATTATTATTGTTGTTCGGGGGCAGATACGTACCTGGTAGTGGTTAATAAACCATGGCGGCGCCGAAAACCACTTGCTTCTATCATAAATCATAATGCTACTACTGCTGATTGTTGTGTTTGGCAAGAAATAGGATGAGCTTTCGGTCGATCGAGTGAATCTCATCGACTGAAAGTACAGTACCAGGTACCAGGTACTCAAAAACGACCTCTCCACGCCGTTTTCGTATAGCACCAGTCATCATGGAGATCACATAGAGATCGTAGAGATCATTCGTGTGATATGATACAGCTGTTGAAGTTTTGCGTACGTACTATTTCAGTGGTCTGGTGCTGCTTCCCTCTCTCAACCCCTTTCACGGATCGCTCACAGGTTTACACGGACGACATCCACTCAGGCATTTTCATGCCCTCTCCGCCAATCTAAATAAGGAGGAAACAGGCGACTTGCAAATGCCAAGAGCTCCATGCTCCAGGACAACGAAATAATGTATTCCAAAGAGAGAGCACGGTACCACGGCACACAGCAAGGCGCTGCGCTGCCTGCTGGGCGTGCTTTGTGCCTTTTAAGCGATTCTTCGTGTGGTACTTCGTATTTTGTGTTGTGTTGCGCGGCAAAATGTACACGGCAAACGGAACAACCAAATTAACATTTGAAAAAATAACAAGTTGTTGGTGAGAGGCTATATCCTACTTTAGGCGAGAGGTCCAGACATCATAGTCCATCAGCGTCTCTCCGCCTTCGCACACCACTGCTCTCAGAGCAATGACGCACACAGCGTCAAAGATGTGGTGCCATCTCGTCCCGTGTAAGGCGAGTTATCATCGGCCGCGCACATAGTGCTGCGTGCGCAAAGCACCCCTCATGTTTTCCTGGATTTATCGAAGAAACAAATCGAAACGTATGAAAGAAGAAAATATATTTTCAGGACCGATCCCGAAAACATAATGTTCCCTTCGTCAATTATAAGCGGAGAGCAGGCTGAGAGGCCAGGGATGGATGATGTGTCACGGCTGGCCCCCGAGGTACAGAGGAGACACACGTATTAAAGTCTGACGCGTGCTAGGATAGAGGCATATAGCACTTTTTGGCTGAAAAATTTACTGAGTGATCGGCCTCCTCGACCCCAAATCGTCAATCTTTCATTCCCGTGTTGGCTATTTTTTTCGTTTTATACTTAAGACCGTGGGAGTATTCATCGGGGAACACTTATATATTTTCCTCCCAAGTCAGTTTTTGGTGAGGTGTAGAGCTCCTCAAGTGACCACCCTTATAAGGCAAATGTCCTGAATGCAGGTGCACCTCTATCGTAGCATGCGTCGTCTACCCGACTACTACTTCGAACGTGTATTACCGCATTGCATATATATATATATATATATGGCCGCCCCGGTGGCCTAACTGGTAGCCACGAAGCTTGTTGGGCCGGATGTCGAGGGTTCGATTCTCCCCATGGAGGTTTTTATTCTCAAATGACACCGTCTGTCGAGAGCGCATATTATAGCGTGGGTAAGCAAAAAATTCAAAATTCGACGAAAGTTGACGAGGGAAGAAAGTGTTGAAATCTTCTCGCGATAAAAATGCAAGGTAAGAACCGTAGTGGGGAAGGAGGGAGAGGAATCTACTTTGTAACCCCGGATCTGAGTTACGACTAGGGAGGGAGAAAGACGGAAGTGCGACGATAATGAATGGGATGGGAAAGAAAAAAAAAAAAAACTGCGGCCGTGGTTGTGCACGACGTGTACCAACAGTGTGACGTCCGATTTTTATTTTTATTTTCGTTCATCTCTGTGGGCCCAAGTTTTGCGCATCGACGAAAAGCATATCATCCCGTTTTAGTTCTGGCAAAATTCTGCGGATTATTCTTTCATTTTTTCACAAATTGGACGTCAAAAGGGGGAACGCGTCGACAGCAGCAAAAATTGTGCCGATTATTAGCATCCAGAGGTTGCATACTCCTCGTACTTCGTGAAAGTCGATGACGAAATACAGAAAGTGAATCTTGTTGTTCGTTGACATTTTGCTATTGTTGCGCGTTCCCCTAATAATATACGCGTATTGTTTCGGCCCCCGAAAGGGCGAGCGGGGGACGTACGATGTATATACTTCCTTGTAGAGCATCAGCAATATCGCCCCTCTCTCTTCAAAGACCTGTGCTCCGTTTCTTGAGCTTAACAGTGCTCGATCTGGCTAAAACAACCCCCCACTTCCGAAAGGAGTATCTGGTGCTACGATACATGTGTACACGTCAAAATCACCTACTATCATCGCTATTCTATAAATCAAAGATCATTCGTGGCCCATGTACGCATAGGGCACGCATTCATACAGTGCTTACTACTGTACTACGCTATCTAACCATGGCAAACCTCACACAACCCATACGACCAGGCCTGACTGTAACTCAATTACTGTTATCATTCCTCCGATGCTGCCCTTTCTCACTACGTATTAAATAAAATTATATTATATTCACAATGATTTACCCATCAGGCACGCACGTAGCAAGTTATAACCTTATCTATCGATCAATCAAGGCCTATTGTTTCATACGTCGTTTGTTCGTCATTAGTATTGTCATTGATCTTGGAATCACGTCTTCAGCGGGGACGCACAAGCGGCAAACATAATTTGTGTAGATACGAGACATCGTCGTGTTATTATTTCGTTTGCCACCTGACCACGTGCAGCTGTTATTTCCCTCAATTATACCATTCACACAAACACTATATACCTACCAGGTATCAATCAAACCTGAATAGTAGTAACTATTATTACGCTGAAGCGCTGAGCGTGAATATGGCCAATTAACCCTACTCTGAATCCGGTACACTTCACAAATCTCGGTCTACCGTCCGCCGCCGAGCCGGCGACCGCCGCGCGAGCGCGCCACGCCCTCCCCACACGTCAGCCCTCGGTGTCTCGGGCGAACGAGCGGGCGCCTGCGTCGAACTCGGCGAGCGGGGGGCTTGCGAAGACCTCCCGGGGACGGCTCGCTCTCTCCCCGGCGTGGCGGACAATCGCAAAAAAGTTGAAACCCCCCGCGTACCATTATACCACATCTTGCTGAGAGCAGAGGAGAGAGAGGTGCGCGTGCGAGATAGAGAGAGACGCTTCCTGGGCAGCTCCTTGACCATGCTGGTGTGGTGGTGTACCCCCGCTGTGGTGTGTAGCTAGTTGCGTAGGAGCGTGCGCTCTATCGCCGTGAGAGGGTAGAAGGTCAGGGGGCGACGCAGCCTGTGTNTTTTTTTTTTTTTTTTTTTTTCCGGCTTTTTAGCCTAGCAACTTAGAGGTGTGGGAGGGGTTTTGAGGAGCCGCATCTTCGACTCATGTTCTAATTCGGGGAACTGGGATTTCCCCGTTTTTCCCATATTTCTGCATATACGGCTCATCAGGGTGGGCTAGTGTAATGGTATGGGCTAGGAAGGCCGGTAATTACCTCTGCACAGGTAATTGATCCGTTTTCGTATAACTTGGATGGCATTCGTATTCGGTATTCGGGGTATTTATAATATCTGTGGGCCATACTTGAAGCCCATCCCGAGCAGATGTCATCTGGCTCGGGGATTAATATAAGCTGCTTCTCTTCTACGCTTGACTCTACGGAAAGTGAGTAACACCAAGGATGCTTAATAGACAAACCTGCAAGGGGATACTCTGTGTCTCACCCAGTCATATCACACGTGGCGTCGTTTGGCGACAAACCTGCAAGGGGATACTCTGTGTCTCACCCAGTCATATCACACGATCTAGACCTCGGACAGATAGATCATAACGATCTACTGCAGACCATGTAGCTCCTCATCTACCGTTGTGAGAGATTGTTGGGATTGTTTGTGCAGGATTTCTGGCATAGAACACATCTAACTCTGGAAATGCGTGCTAAAACATCGCAGATTATTAAGGGGCCCCTTCGGTCATGATGAAACACGAGTACTTGAGAGTTGAAAATATATATATTTTTCGTTTTTGTTACAGCCAATACTATTTCTGGTATAATAACACCATATCAGTACTCCTTACGGAAAACGGCATAGCTCCAGTTCTAATGCACATAATTTTTGACGCCTTGTTCGTCACGAAAATGGCCTCTTATAAGAGGCACTTTTCGTGACGAACAAGGCATCTGGTCGACATGCCTCCCGAGACACAAATGTTGACTATGATCTAGGCTCCTTGAAACTACTCATTGGGAAAAAGTATGAGCAGTAGAACTGGAGCTATGCCGTTTTCCGTAATGAGTACTGATATGGTGTTATTATACCAGAAATAGTATTGCTGCTGTAAAAAAAACAAAAAATATATATTTTTTAACTTTCAAGTACTCGTGTTTCATCATGACCGAAGGGGCCCCTTAAGAGATCAGGAACAGTCCCGAGAATAATCTGCGGTTTGTTCTACTGTTGCAAGAGATAATCAGGCATTTGGTGCATATTGTTTGGCTAAAAAAACAGCAAGACGAGGCTCTGTTCAGTGGATCGCGCGAGTGGGGACATCAGGTGGGTACAGCACGGAACAGTGCTGGCAGACTGGTAAAACACGCGAACAGACAGGGCTGTTGCTTGTAGCTGGACAGAGGTCGCTCGCTGGCCCAGGAATTTCGTGATTTCAGATCGTACGCCCCCCCACCCCCGGCAAGACGATGAGCTACATTCCACTCTGTGTCCTTGAACGTAAGATTCGTTTGTATACAATATTGAAAAAAAAAAAAAATTACAGCTGGGAGATCGAGGATTTTATCGAAACTTATTATTGCAAGCTGAGCGGGATTTTTCGATCGCGCGAACTACGGGTTTTGAGGGGAACAAAATCTGGCATCTGTGGAACTCAAGGGAGGTCACATATATACCGTGTACTTCATATGTAGTACAAACGGTTCTTGTATTTCGGTATAAAGTGGTATACAGCAGATTAGCAAAGATCGGAAGTAGATCTGCCTTGCAATATCTACATCACATGAAGCGGGAATCGACGATCTGTGCGAGGGTGCGTGAAGCTATTTATGACTGCCGAGGCTCAGAAAGCTATATGTATTCATATACCGAATAAGGCAGGTACCTTGCAAGGCACGCCTTACGTACCGTTGGAACGCATTTTTTTATGTGTGTATTGGTTCGGTATTCGTTGTATACCTGCTCAAGTATGCCATGGATACATACGTAGGATGACATCGGGTCGATTTTTTGTTTCGTTTTATCAAAAGGCAGTTGTTTTCACTTAGTAATAGTATCGGACTCCTCAAATGAAGAGCTGCACAGTGTACACACAATATATAAGACGTATACTCGTATATATTTTATGCAACACGATCGAAAACACACACATATATATGAATACTGTTGTATAATGTATGTATATATATGTATACTTGGTATATGAATATAGCTTGTGCGTCGCCTCATAAGAATATGGTGCAGCCCCCACCCCTTGCCGCGCTAACTTTTGTTTTGCGTCATTTGTTTTGTACAAAGAACAAAAGAACATCACCCGACCGCTCCTCTGCCATAAAAGCGATTTTTTATGAGACCTTCCACCAACAACGACGACGACACATTTTTTTTTTTTTACAATATATATACATATATAATTTCATGTTGGTTCAACCCTCAAGCTCCCACGGTATATAATTTTAATTCCGGGCCGGCCTCAGTATCGGAATCTCGGCACCTCAATACCTCGAGTTTTTTTTCATTTCTTCGGGCGCTCTCTTCGAGGATCGGCTCCGACGCCCCTCGCCCTTCGTGCCCCCCGCTTACCTCGCCGCGAACGCTTGCGGGGGGAAAGAGAGAGAAGCGAGAAGTAGGCAAATTCTTGGATCTTGGGTGGCATCTCGAGCATTTCTTTGAATCTTGACAGGGCGGGGGGGGTAGTCACAAACACAAAGGGGTGACTTTTTCAAGTAAATGGAATAGTAGCATCATACAGGAGTCACATTTTGTCAATCCTTGCATACTCTGCTCCGAAGAGTCGATGCCCATGTTCCTTATTTGCAGTGCAAAGCGAGCATGTATGTACGCGTACGTGCAGCTCCATAAATAGGTACGGCAGTAGGCTCGAGCGCTGTCCGAGTACGAGCACATACTGCTGTAATTCGAGTATGTAGGAGTACTAGTGCGCACGCGTTACTATGCAGAGCTGCGGTGTTCTGTGCCTCTCTACACATGTCGCGTGCTCGAACACGGAACATAATTAGAGTACCAGTAATCAACTCCAATAATAATAAAGTGTTTGCAATTGCCAAAGGAATAACATTTTGGCACTGTGGTCAGTGTGGTCGGCTCTTTGCATAGTTTTTTATAATACGTACGTACGCGATTTATTTTTTTGAGCGTTTTATGTTGAATGTAGTGTAAAAACGACTAGATCGCCGAGGTTTGGGTTGTTTTCGATTCTGACCGAAGTTCTAGAGATCCATTTTTTACTTTTTTCGACCAGTTGAAAAATAAAATGATTTTTGTGTCATGAATATTCATCTTGAAGTTAGTATGGATTTTTGTAACTTGAATTTAGTGTCGGGGCGACGCCTGACAGGTATACCATTACGCGTACTTCGTACGCGTACGTGCAGCTCCATAAATAGTTACGGCAGTAGGCTCGAGCGCTGTTCGAGTTCGAGCGCATACTGCTGTACTTCGAGTATGTAGGAGTACTAGTGCGCACGCTTTACTATGCAGAGCTGCGGTGTTCTGTGCCTCTCTACATGTCGTGCGCCCGAACACGCAAAATAATTAGAGTACCAGTAATCAACTCCAATAATAAAGTGTTTGCAACTGCCAAAGGAATAACATCTTGGCACTGTGGTCAGTGGTCAGCCCTTTGCATAGTTTTTTGTAATACGTACGTACGCTATTTTTTTTTTTCGAGCTTGTTATGTTGAATGTAGTGTAAAAACGACTATATCGCCGAGGTTTGGGTTGTTTTCGATTTTGACCGAAGTTCTGTAGATCCATTTTTTTACTTTTTTTCGACTATTTGAACAAACAAAATGATTTTTGAGTAATGAATATTCATCTTGAAGTTAGTATGGATTTTGTGACTTGAATTTAGTGTCGGGGCGACGCCCTGCGCGCGATTCGTCCGATTACGCTGTGAACCTCTCCTTTCATCCCCGAGCGAGTGTCTACGGTATGATAGGTAGGGGCACTCTACATTTATTTGACAGTGTTGCTGTGTGTCGAGAGGATCGACCGCAACGCCCCTCGCCGCACCCTCCGTCCTCTGTTCAATGGCCTCCCCGTGAACCGTGTGAACGCGTGCGGGATGTTTTGAGGACCGATTTATGTTGATTTTATTATGGAAAAATCTTTTTTATGGCCCAGAAAAACACTACCAGGTACCAAACAATTGCCAGGTCGTATTTGAAAAAGTAAATTGAAGACAAACGAACGTTTATCGTACCAGTTGCACTCTACTACTACTGTGTAGCTAAATATAGTATATGTACTCGTAAAGTGTATTTCTGTTGTGAAGTTTGACACGTCGAAAAAGCAAAAGCCAGCACTACTGCCGTACGGGCATGAGGTACGTTGCGTACGTTGCGACTGATCGCTCGTTTGCGGTGCCTGCTACATTTCGAGCGATGCATAATACGAACCTGCGGAGTACGACAACAACGAACAGAAAGAGCGTGACCCGTTTTATGTACGTACATAATATATAAAGGGGGGTAATTATTGATTTTCTGAATTGGGGGAGACGAAATAAATACTTTTGTCTTCAATTTACTTTTTCAAATACAGCCAGCACTACTGCGTAACGGTGCAATGAGGTATCGTTTGCGTACGTTGCGACTGGATCGCTTCGTCTTGCGGTGGCCTCTCTCCTTTCGACGCGATGTCATACATACGCAACCATGCCGGAGTACGATAACAACGAACAGAAAGAGCGTGGACTCGTTTTAATGTACGTAACACATTATACAAGGGGGGGTAATTATTTATTTTCTGAATTGATTGGCGGAGACGAAATATATACTATCGTCCAGACGACACGATACCCCAACATAGCTGCGGTACTCGTGGATTTGATTTGCCGCATAATACCTGGGTACGAACTGCGAACTGGCCACACCTGTTGTTGTACCATTAATAATAATGTACTACAGTTGTGCTGCTGTATTTGCGAGGCTACTTATAGCAGCTGCAGCCCGAGCACGGAAGCTTTGTTTATATTTTCAAAGTATCATTCATCGCGTTCAATGGCCATTTCAGCGCAAATTCCAATTTTGTTCATCGTGGCTTTTGCACTGACTTCCAATTAATGACAAGGCATTCAACGCCAGCAACGTGTGTTGCAACTAGTCGTATGCTTGATTTCTTTGTTGTGAACCTTTATCTCCTGATAATTTAGGAATTCGGATGAAACTGTTGGCATTCCTTTAATTTTTTTTTCTTTTATATCGGATGGAACGATTCTAACTCCTTCCCTGCCCTACCCGAAGCATGGGTGCCGTAAATGAATTCGGATGAAACTCTTGGCATTCCTTTACTTTTTTTTCGTTTATGTCGGATGGAACGATTCCAACTCCTTCCCTGCCCTCATGGGTGCCGGCGAATGCCGGCACCCATGCGGAGCCCTTGTATATATATTATTATATTTTCTGCTGCAAAGGTATGTTCGGTAGGGTATGTACCGAAGTATACCGGGGGTGTCTTCTCGGTAAATACCGATACCCGACCCTTCGGTAAGTTCGGTATGGCCTCGATACCGGTACCCGACACTTCGGTAAGTTCGGATTTTTTTCAATACCGGTAACCGACACTTCGGTAAGTTCGGTACTTTTTCAATACCCGTACCGGACATTTCGGTAAGTTCGGTAATTTTTTAATACCGGTACCCCGACACTTCGGTAAGTTCGGTACGCGCAACAAATATACCCCCGGTACCGGTATACCCTACCGAACTTGTGTGGTGGTATTACCTGCTGAGCTATCGGGGTAAAAGATCGATCGATTACCCAACCCAGGGTAAACCTTATAACACTCTCCCCCCCTCTGAACGGCGGGATATTTGGGACGTCGGTACCGTATACGGCCGTACGTTGACCTACCCGCTTCGTTTCAAAACCTGGGGAACCAGGGAGATATGTTCTTTAGGGACGCACGCGCAAGCGTTTCTATAAAAGAAACTTTCGAAGTGAGATTCGAACCCGTGTCCTCGACGACGTCAAATGTGAGGGTAATACCTGCTGAGCTATAGGGGTAAAAGATCGATCGATTACCCAACCCAGGGTAAACCTTATAACACTTGCCTGTATTATGTTGTTTTGACATCCGACATTAGTAATAATGTGCAGCATTTGTTTCGTCAATCGCCAGAAGAAGTTGATCAACGAAAAACAGCAGTAGTCATGCAGTACGCGACATATAGATATTAAGACTTCGAAACATCAAGATTTTGATACTGAGTTTTTTGGGGGGAAAACAAGAAGATGCGACCTCTTTGTACTGAACATAGTGCGGAACACACCTATAAATAGTCTTACCTCAGAATTCCAGTCTGGCCGAAAATAACATATTGTTCATATCTGTCGCGTACACTGTAGTACTACTATAGTGTACTTGACTAAATGAAAACGCGTACGTACGACGTACCGGTTTTGCTTTATTATTATTATTATCATCTTCGCCATACGACAATGTGCAGCATACGCTTCAACGTTGATCACTCATAGCATTCCCGAAAGCAGAAAACCACGGAAACAACGGAAACCTATGCGCAAAGACTAACTTCCTTCTATGTCTACTTCCCGCTAAGCTTTATACACAATTCTCCATTTATTTGTTGTCATTGCTCCCTCCTTATTCTCAATATATATGCCATATTTACGTTATATTCTTAAGTCCTAAGCCGCATCCAAGCTCCATTTATTATCAGCATCCTTGCCCTCCGACAATGTGAAAAATCTGAGGGTATAAATATTTGTAGCATGAATACTGTGCTTTGTTTTATATATATATATATATATATATGTATGTATATATATATCTACCCTCAGGCCAAGTGCTCGGGCGGAGGTTTTGTAAAACGATAAAGGTGCGTGCTACGATGGACGATGGAGGTACGAGTAGCACTTTTCGGCCGAAAAAGGTTTCTGCATGATCGGTTGCCTTAACCCAAAACCGTCGGACTTTCCTTCGTGTCTTGCAATATTGTTCATTGTATACTTAGGCCATACCACTCTGACCATAAATACAAGGAACATTCAAATAAACGTTTAATACACAAAAGGTGCTTATATTCTGGGTCAAAGTGGTAGTATTGTTCATCGGGTATGTAGCCTCTTTTATTTCCCCCGAAAATAAGTTTCAGGGTGAAGAATAGACGAATGCTACGATAGAGGTGCGCCGTGATGTTTCTGGGTTGGTCACTTGAGGAGCTCCATACCTCACTCGAAAACCGATTTTGGAGGAAACCAAAAGTGTTCCCCGACCAACAATCCCATGGGCTAGGTATACTATGGAAAATATGGCAACACAAGAATGCAAGTCCGACAAATTTGGGTTAAGGAGCCCGATCATTCAGAAACAAAATCAGCAAAAAGTTCTACCTCTACCGTAGCACCCGTCAATAGAGCTCCTAAAAAAAACCACGATTCACCTCTACCGTAGCATGCGTCTAAAAAAAAAAACACAATTAAGCTAATAACACACTCACTTCCACTTTAAGACAGAGTACTACCGCCTGTATATAGGACTGGCGCTACGTACGAGGTGCGGTAGGGAGATTTTCACTTTTTTTTTTCTGTGATACCGCCGCGTTTACACGCCTCAGGCGAGCGGCTCTACACCTCACTGTTGCGAAGGACCATGGTAAGTAGGACTTTTATTTAGTGTGCACAAAAACCTCAGCACTGTCATATGTTTACTAACAATAATAGGTGGTCCTATTTACTATGCCCCCCCGTAATCGACATTGATTGGACGCAGACATTATTATTGTTGTTCGGGGGCAGATACGTACCTGGTAGTGGTTAATAAACCATGGCGGCGCCGAAAACCACTTGCTTCTATCATAAATCATAATGCTACTACTGCTGATTGTTGTGTTTGGCAAGAAATAGGATGAGCTTTCGGTCGATCGAGTGAATCTCATCGACTGAAAGTACAGTACCAGGTACCAGGTACTCAAAAGCGACCTCTCCACGCCGTTTTCGTATAGCACCAGTCATCATGGAGATCACATAGAGATCGTAGAGATCATTCGTGTGATATGATACAGCTGTTGAAGTTTTGCGTACGTACTATTTCAGTGGTCTGGTGCTGCTTCCCTCTCTCAACCCCTTTCACGGATCGCTCACAGGTTTACACGGACGACATCCACTCAGGCATTTTCATGCCCTCTCCGCCAATCTAAATAAGGAAGAAACAGGCGACTTGCAAATGCCAAGAGCTCCATGCTCCAGGACAACGAAATAATGTATTCCAAAGAGAGAGCACGGTACCACGGCACACAGCAAGGCGCTGCGCTGCCTGCTGGGCGTGCTTTGTGCCTTTTAAGCGATTCTTCGTGTGGTACTTCGTATTTTGTGTTGTGTTGCGCGGCAAAATGTACACGGCAAACGGAACAACCAAATTAACATTTGAAAAAATAACAAGTTGTTGGTGAGAGGCTATATCCTACTTTAGGCGAGAGGTCCAGACATCATAGTCCATCAGCGTCTCTCCGCCTTCGCACACCACTGCTCTCAGAGCAATGACGCACACAGCGTCAAAGATGTGGTGCCATCTCGTCCCGTGTAAGGCGAGTTATCATCGGCCGCGCACATAGTGCTGCGTGCGCAAAGCACCCCTCATGTTTTCCTGGATTTATCGAAGAAACAAATCGAAACGTATGAAAGAAGAAAACATATTTTCAGGACCGATCCCGAAAACATAATGTTCCCTTCGTCAATTATAAGCGGAGAGCAGGCTGAGAGGCCAGGGATGGATGATGTGTCACGGCTGGCCCCCGAGGTACAGAGGAGACACACGTATTAAAGTCTGACGCGTGCTAGGATAGAGGCATATAGCACTTTTTGGCTGAAAAGTTTACTGAGTGATCGGCCTCCTCGACCCCAAATCGTCAATCTTTCATTCCCGTGTTGGCTATTTTTTTCGTTTTATACTTAAGACCGTGGGAGTATTCATCGGGGAACACTTATATATTTTCCTCCCAAGTCAGTTTTTGGTGAGGTGTAGAGCTCCTCAAGTGACCACCCTTATAAGGCAAATGTCCTGAATGCAGGTGCACCTCTACCGTAGCATGCGTCGTCTACCCGACTACTACTTCGAACGTGTATTACCGCATTGCATATATATATATATATATATATGGCCGCCCCGGTGGCCTAACTGGTAGCCACGAAGCTTGTTGGGCCGGATGTCGAGGGTTCGATTCTCCCCATGGAGGTTTTTATTCTCAAATGACACCGTCTGTCGAGAGCGCATATTATAGCGTGGGTAAGCAAAAAATTCAAAATTCGACGAAAGTTGACGAGGGAAGAAAGTGTTGAAATCTTCTCGCGATAAAAATGCAAGGTAAGAACCGTAGTGGGGAAGGAGGGAGAGGAATCTACTTTGTAACCCCGGATCTGAGTTACGACTAGGGAGGGAGAAAGACGGAAGTGCGACGATAATGAATGGGATGGGAAAGAAAAAAAAAAAAAACTGCGGCCGTGGTTGTGCACGACGTGTACCAACAGTGTGACGTCCGATTTTTATTTTTATTTTCGTTCATCTCTGTGGGCCCAAGTTTTGCGCATCGACGAAAAGCATATCATCCCGTTTTAGTTCTGGCAAAATTCTGCGGATTATTCTTTCATTTTTTCACAAATTGGACGTCAAAAGGGGGAACGCGTCGACAGCAGCAAAAATTGTGCCGATTATTAGCATCCAGAGGTTGCATACTCCTCGTACTTCGTGAAAGTCGATGACGAAATACAGAAAGTGAATCTTGTTGTTCGTTGACATTTTGCTATTGTTGCGCGTTCCCCTAATAATATACGCGTATTGTTTCGGCCCCCGAAAGGGCGAGCGGGGGACGTACGATGTATATACTTCCTTGTAGAGCATCAGCAATATCGCCCCTCTCTCTTCAAAGACCTGCGCTCCGTTTCTTGAGCTTAACAGTGCTCGATCTGGCTAAAACAACCCCCCACTTCCGAAAGGAGTATCTGGTGCTACGATACATGTGTACACGTCAAAATCACCTACTATCATCGCTATTCTATAAATCAAATATCATTCGTGGCCCATGTACGCATAGGGCACGCATTCATACAGTGCGTACTACTGTTAGGGTTGCTATTTTGTGTTTTTTGGGGCGAAAAAAGTGGTTTTTGGCCGTTCGGAGTTTGATATAATACATCATCGATGAACCAATCAAAACGTAGCGGAATGTCACACACATCAATAGAATAGGCTGAATAGTTCGACGGGAGTCGCTTACTGCTGCTGCTGCTGCTGCTGTTTGCTGCTGCTGCTGCTGCCTGAAACAGCATCGGTAAGCGCGCTGTACACGCGGCCCCAACATGTCGATCGCGGAGCCTACGGGCGAGATGCCATCAGCACCGAGCCCTCAACAACCGTCCTCCTTGGCAAGCAACGCAGAGACCCCTCCTCCTCCAGATGAGGAGCGCATTTATTGTCTCCGCCTAGGCTGTGTGCTGCATGTCCTCCTTATCGCGGTTGTTTCTGGGTTGGAGAGTGAATACAACAATATACCTCGGTATATTAAACTCACGAGATTTTTTGTGCGAGCACACTTCACATGATCGTGCAAGAAGAGCAAATCTCCCTGCTCCATTCATTGCATACTTCCGTTCACAACAAACGTTCATTCATTATGGGAGCCGCTGCAGTAGGCCGCAGCAGCAGCAGCGACAGCAGCAGCAGCAGCAGCAGCAGCAGCGGCGGGCAGCGCAGGAGACGGAGCACCCTTCACCCTTCGCATATTGTCTGCAAACCACCTGTTGTCTTTTTCTCGATGAGTGACACAAGCTTCACGTATACAAAATAATATACCAGGTACCTGGTACCTGGTAGGTATGTATTATACCCTGCTTGCTCGAACAGGTCGGCTATATATGAATCAATGTGAGAACAACAACGCCTGTTTTGACTAAAACACGTATCATATATTTCATACGACATTTTGTATACAAAACAATATACCTGGTATCATACCTGGTAGGTATATATTATCCCCTGCTTGCTCGAAGAGGTCGACTATATATGATGCGAAGCTTTTCCCTTGCGTTTATTGCCCATATTATCCTATTTTTGAAGACCTAGCCCTCAGCTCCAACGTAATAAAATAAGGCGGGGTTTGTTTTACTAGATGGTACATAACCCAATCATCCTGGTGGTGAGGTTTTTTCACCTATTGACACTCATGATGGCGACATTTGCCTACATTACTTCGAAATACCCCCAAAACAGCCAGTGTTTCGGCGATTTCACCTTTGTTTTTTCTCCAATGTAAAATTAAACCTCAGCAGCACGTGGGCGTATTAGATCTGGAGACGTACACGAACTTTCAGTTCAATATTCATGCGCGATCTCCCGCGCTATGCTCGTGAATATTCCGGAATTTTATACACCGAAATCAAGTAATTGTACGGTGGGTGGAGGCGTCGGCTTTTGGCGGGGATTTGTTTTTTTTTGCTGGTCGATGTCGCTGTTTTTCTTGGTCGCTAAGCACAAAATAGCAACCCTAACTGTACTACGCTATCTAACCATGGCAAACCTCACACAACCCATACGACCGGGCCTGACTGTCACTCAATTACTGTTATCATTCCTCCGATGCTGCCCTTTCTCACTACGTATTAAATAAAATTATATTATATTCACAATGATTTACCCATCAGGCACGCACGTAGCAAGTTATAACCTTATCTATCGATCAATCAAGGCCTATTGTTTCATACGTCGTTTGTTCGTCATTAGTATTGTCATTGATCTTGGAATCACGTCTTCAGCGGGGACGCACAAGCGGCAAACACAATTTGTGTAGATACGAGACATCGTCGTGTTATTATTTCGTTTGCCACCTGACCACGTGCAGCTGTTATTTCCCTCAATTATACCATTCACACAAACACTATATACCTACCAGGTATCAATCAAACCTGAATAGTAGTAACTATTATTACGCTGAAGCGCTGAGCGTGAAGCGGGCCAATTAACCCTACTCTGAATCCGGTACACTTCACAAATCTCGGTCTACCGTCCGCCGCCGAGCCGGCGACCGCCGCGCGAGCGCGCCACGCCCTCCCCACACGTCAGCCCTCGGTGTCTCGGGCGAACGAGCGGGCGCCTGCGTCGAACTCGGCGAGCGGGGGGCTTGCGAAGACCTCCCGGGGACGGCTCGCTCTCTCCCCGGCGTGGCGGACAATCGCAAAAAAGTTGAAACCCCCCGCGTACCATTATACCACATCTTGCTGAGAACAGAGGAGAGAGAGGTGCGCGTGCGAGATAGAGAGAGACGCTTGCTGTGCAGCTCCTCGACCATGCTGGTGTGATAGCGTACCCCCGCTGTGGTGTGTAGCTAGTTGCGTAGGAGCGTGCGCTCTATCGCCGTGAGAGGGTAGAAGGTCAGGGGGCGACGCAGCCTGTGTATGCTGTGTATGCTGTCTGTGTCCCTCTACGTGTGTGTGCTGTGTGTACCCTTCTCTACCCAGGGAGGCCAGAGGCACAGGTTTGCCGTGCTTGCGTGTTTCTAGACAACGGCAGAACTAGCACCCGACTACAATCATGCCAGCAGCAGAGCAGTAGCTTCGTCTCCGTGGACCCTGAACCCTGGCGCTTACCTGCAGCAGCCGGAACACCCTCTACTTCCTCTAGGCCATCAGGTTTTCCTTCAAAAACCAAACAAGAGCATCGCAGCAGCAGAAGCAGCAGCAGCAGCAGTCAGCCTCAATGCCACCTCCCTATCAGAAATTTTAAGATGGTTTTGGAAATCATAGTTTTAAAAGTTCATTTTCTTCCAACAACTTTATTCAACCATTTTACGCACCTGGGTACGTGGGTGTTCAGAGTGATATACGACCATCCACCTATATACTGTAGTATGTATGCACAGCAGTATCAACATACCACTATGACCCTAAATATAAGCACCATTTCAATTACATGTTAATATGCAAACGATCCTTATCTTCCGGGTACCTGATATGTACGTATCATACGACTGATGTATTTTTACTGTAAGACGATTGCTGTCATTGCGTTTCCACTTTTCAAGTTTTGCTTCATTCCCTGCGGAAACCTCCACCTCTTGGTACCGCCATCACTTCTCGATTTACTCTTTTATCTTCACTCTCCAACTTTTATGGAGGGCGGGGCCACCGATAGGTGGCCCTGTCCGATCCTTGTATGATTGGCAATGTTGTTTAGATGAAGCTTTGCAGAGCTCTCCACCACAACAACGACCCCCCTGAATGCAGTGCTGCAATGCATTGCATTCATAGCGCCGACAACGGACACACCTTCACCGCTATGAATCAGCGACTAATGATGCTACGACGGGGGGGGGGGGGGCGTACTCATATGTGTGTGTGTGTGTGGGGGGGGTGATTCCATGGTTTCCAACGCCACGTTTACGCCACTCGGGCGAGTGCCTCTGCCTGTATCTCTCACTCAGATTTGAACTTGACCATAATATTTTTTGTCGACACAACGTAACGTCCTCGCAAAAAAGCGTATCATCCTGCTTGGGACCCCGAGGTACTTGTAGTAGCGACCAAAAATAACGACAATCTTTGGGTTAACTCAACCGCCTGTGTCTGCACAACAAGCAGCGTGGGCGCGAGCGCCCAGCCAGTCTCCGGTTTGTTCGAGTCATCATGTTTCGAGTCCGTGCCGTATGAGCTCCTTGCATCTAATCATTGTTATCACACCTAGAGGGGCAGATGCATGCTACGGTAGAGGTGCACCTCCATACAGGACATTTTTCGAGGCTCCTCACTTGAGGAGCTTTATGCCTCAATACCTGCAGTAGTCTTCACACTAATATTTAAAGTGATGCCCGATGGAAACAAAATCGCATGACCTACGTAAGTAACCGTCCTATCTGAAAAATATCGCAACACAAGAAAGAGTGAAAGTCTGACGATATTGGGGTATAGAGCCAGATCGTTCAGAAAGTGTTCCAGCCAAAACGTGCTACGAGTGAGTACCTCTATTATTGTAGCGAGCGTCGGCACGCACCAACCATTGTTTCAATCACCAATCAATCACGCGGCGTGGTGGTCGTTTGATGAAACCGTCACTTACTTCTTCTTAGAGGGCTCAAGACGCGAGCTACAGGTAGATATAGTTGTTGTTGTTGTTGTTGTTGTTTTTTTCTGTTTGTCTGAAAACGTTCCTGAACATGATGAGGAGCTGGCTCTTCAACCCCAAATCATCGGAATTCCACTATTCTTGCGTTGCATACAATAGGTGGCCATGCTATTGTGTTTCATTGTTGCATCGCAGAGAGAGAGGCCTTCCGGAGCCCTTAACAGTAGTATTGACCCTTTTCTTTGATGAGGTGCCTTGTGACACATGCTATACGGGTAGAAGAGCAGGTGAACCAGAGTGCACCATGGACTTTATAAGGGTGGTCACTCGAGATTAATAAGCTCTATAAACTTCGCCCAACGACGACATAGCGCTCGTTTTTACCCGACGATGAACAATCCCGTGGTTTTTAAGTGCGAATATAAAAAAATATTGGATCACAAGAATAATTGTATAATTCGGACGATTCTGGGTTAAGGAGTGGTCCCGCCCCCATCCTTTAGAAAACGTTTCCGTCAAAAAGTGCCGCCTTTACAGACGCAGGCTACGTACGGTAGACATGCACTGAGCGGATGGAATTCATGCACGACTTGAGCCCGTGGGAAAATACAACACTATACCTATGTATGATAGTTCCCACCACGCAGGCGCACGGGGTACGGCGGTTTATTCTTCGAAGAAGGTGAAAAAGTGTTTGATGTGTTGAAAGTACACAAACGTATGGATTGATAAAAAAATGACGTTTTATCGTAGGCTTTGGAGAATGTGCGAAACACGGGAGCCGGATGTCGCAGGAAATGTATATATATACTCGTATATATTATTAATTGTCACCTGAGGTAACTATTTTGTTGATTTTCAGGGTAAGGGTTTCCTATCGTGTGCCTCGTGGATTTTCAAACTAATTGTTCAACAATTACTTCTCCCGTACGGCACCCTTTCCATGCTCTCGAAATGATCACGTTGGCACAGACAGGCAGTTTCGTCTCCCCGAATTTTAGAAAATACATAATAATTGACTGATCAGGCTACGAGTATATAGATACGTTTGTGTGTATATCTACAGTACAACTCTGTTCCAATCTTTACGAAGGACTGTTTGTATTACGTTTGAGTCGGCTAACGGCCCACACACTTTGGCACAGAGTTGTATGATACATTCATTCCCATCACATGGGTGGCTAGGTGGGTGGGTGGATTGTTTCTGTCTACTCAAAACCAGTACGACGTAGTTCTGTTTGTTGTTGATTCACTTGATTTGAGTATAAGTAAATACTCCGTATCGACCCCCGTCGGAACAGTTTGATTTAATTCACGCTATTTCAAGACCTTCATTAATTTTGACACAAAAGAGGGACACGATAAAAAATAAAACGCTCGAAAATGTTTCGCCCATCACCCCGTCCCCCCGAATTCGGGAAATATATTAATTGTTAGATACCCCCCCCCCCCCGAAAGGATCCGCGCAAAACTAACACGGGAAGGCACTGTTGAGCGGTTGTATTGCAATGGGGCTGACAAACTTTTATTGTGTGGGTGAAAACGTCAAAATATTAAATAAATAATGGATTAATAATGGGTATTAATAATTAGCAATGGCTTGATTGAGCTGAAGTGCGAATCAATTCATTTATATTTATGAGACAATATATAGGGTATTTCTAGCATAAGTATAGGGTAGGGTATGGGTGGATTAATTACTGCATTGCTTGGGTTGTTTTTCGAGGAGACGACACGGCATTAAGGGGTATGGGTGGATGGCTTAATTCTATTTGTGCTTGCCATCCAACTATATGTAGTATTTTCTCCAACATTGATCACACATATCCACACCGAAAGGACGAAAACCACGAATAATAATAATCGTTTTGTTTAGAAGACATATGGTATATATGGTACCTTGATTCCTAAATAAAGGGGTGGATTAGTTAGTGAACTGCTTGTTTTCATCAAGGATACGATAAAAGGTACTACGCTCGTAGGGGTACGCGTATGGGTGGACTACATATTATTCGTTAATTTTCTTGGCACCCGAAAGTGTTTAGCATGGGCTTCAACGAGGATCGGTCATAACAAATACGCACATTCCAAGTGCAGAAAATTACGTACGTACGTAAACCATTTATTATAATAATTCTCCCTGCTACCCAACAATCAGCAAGATGTATATAGTTAGTTTTCCCCCCACAAATAGACACACACTTCCTGAATTCTACAGCCTCAGATTGTGTCCCCCTCATATGGGATGTACATTCTACATGAGGACATATACAATCCGTAAGTACGCGCGATCGAAGTATTACACTCAGCTACGTAGCAAATATGAGTTTCGACGAAATCCTCGAGCTCACAGCTGCTGTTTTTTTTTTTAATATAGCATGATGAGCTTCAAGGTGGATCCCTCATTACCACTCTGAAACAAAACAAAAACACGGGAAAATGAGTTGTTTCGTCTGTAGACGATATGGCACCCCTTGATTCTTACAGGGTGCATTGAATACCATAGGGCTCCTCTTCTTCTCCTTCCAGAGGACCAACAAAAGAACACAATATTCATCAAATATATTGGATTGTACAGGGAAAGGCCTTCCGCTCAATTTAGGGTTTCCATCGTAGGCACATGTATGTAGCAATATCAACAAAATTTGCGCGGAAGGAAGGGCCTTCCGGGCCTCTAACAACACTGACTCGAACTATTCATCATCAACTCAAGAGTATTTCCGCAGGGTATTGTACCGGTGTATACCCGGATGTTGTTTGGTGGGCGTACCGAACTTACCAAAGTGTCGGGTACCGGGGTCGAGTTCGTATAAAACCAAACAGGAGTGTCCAGCGGGGTATTGCGGCCGTGCCGAACACTCCGGCAAGGTGCGGGTAGCGTATTTTCCCGAGCAAATACGCCCAGAATATTTGGAGCGTACCATACCCTACCGAACATACCCTTAGAATAATATTTGTGCGTTGCATTGAAGAAAGAGAGAGAGAGAGAGAGAGAGAGGCGTTCAATAGTCGCCACAATGGCACCATATTATTATACAAGTAAGTGCTGTATTGTTTGTCGCCAGAGGCCCCTTACGGAGATCATCTCACCACTCTGCATATTTACCAAAAGAGAAAACATAAGCCGTCCAGATCTCCCACAATGACACCTTACGTACAATATGGTAGTGCATTAGTAGTTGTGTCATCAGAGAGGCCTTACGGAGGAGGAGCTCTCCCCAATGAACCGCACCTTACTTAAGGTAATGAGGCATTATTACTGCATACTTTCCGGTATGTATGCGGTAATTAAGGACTGTGGTGGTACGTTCGGCAGGTAGGGCGGGCAAACTCCTTTATATAGTCATACCGCGTTTGCACGACTCAGGCGAGGGGCTCTGTACCTCAAGTTTGTACATTGGACGCAGACCCACACGAACACTACAAATAACACACAGAAACAAATATTCTACGCAGCTAGTATCAACTACTCAATCGGTTGAACTCACAGCTGACGTATTTACAATACTCGTAATGTTATTTATTACTATGATTATTATCTTGCCATCCGACAATGTGCAGCATGAGCTTCAACGTTGATCACTCACAGCATTCCCGAAAGCAGAAAACCACGGAAACCAAGGAAACCTATGCGCAAAGTCTTAACATTTAATACTATTGTTGCGGCAGAGTATGGTTGTATGTAAATAATCCATGGCGGGGTGGCTATCGTCGAAACCCACTTACAATCACGTACTGCTGAGGTGACAAGAAACGGTAACTAGGGTGACCCTTCGGTCGAATGGGAGGGATGTCATCAGCTGAAAAAGTAGTTACGCAAAAGCGACCCAACCTACCGTACGGACAAATTCTACCTTAGAGGTGCACCAGGTTTTTTTCCGACGGCGGGGGGGGGGGTCATTTGAAGAGCTCTATAGACGCGTGCTACGGTAGAGGTAGCACTTTTGGCTGAATCGTTCTCTGAACGATCGGGCTCCTTAACCCAAATTC
Organism: Saccharina japonica; assembly: GCA_008828725.1. Taxonomy (NCBI): domain Eukaryota; class Phaeophyceae; order Laminariales; family Laminariaceae; genus Saccharina; species Saccharina japonica. The sequence continues at coordinate 157,918 of MEHQ01004495.1, read as the reverse complement.
GTCGGACTTTTCATGTTTGTGACGAATAATGTTTCGGAGTATACTTCGGTCGTGAGATTTCGCATCCGGCAGCACTTTTATTTTCCTCCAAAATGTTTTTTTCGGTGAGGTATGACGCTCCTTAAGTGAGGAGCTCAGAAAAAACGGTGCACCTCTATCCTAGCATGCGTCTATACCTCGCCCCAAAACATATTTCTAAAATAGATGATAAATAAAAGGGCTACAAGTACCCCGATGAGTAGTGCCATGGCCTGAGTTATATAAAATGAAAGATATATGCAACACAAGAAGTAAATTCGGACATATTCAGGGTCAAAGGGGCCCCGAAATTTAAAAACAAATTGTTCAGACAAAAAGTGCTACTCCTACGTATCGTATCACGCGTCTACGTAACGCCCAGTCCAAACACCCACCAACCGTATAATTGCACATACGTGCTGGGCTGTTCGTATCTGCACGTACGTTTGCACCATGTTTACCCTCGCTCCCACCCGGACCTGATCTCACCCGGATCTGATTCCATTAGGCACCCTGCTCCCACTACAAGGTGCAGAAAATATAATCAGCCCTCCGCAGGGGCCGCCGGAGGCCCACCTGGCACCTCGATCCCATGTTATACCCATGTAGGCCATACATATCTACAACAACTCCTGCTATATAAATAACCGTATTGAATGTACGTGCAAATTCGAATAGTCTGGCACATACGTGCAAGTTCTCCGGAGCCGCGTTAACACATAGTACTTACTTATTACAAGGCGCGTGCCACGATCGAGAGATATACTACTACTATTAATAGCACCTTTCGGCGGAAACGTTTTTTTGATGACGAGCCACCTTAACACGAAAATCGTCCGAATTATACCATTCTTCATGTTGTAATATGGACGCATGCTATGTACCATACAGTACCGGCCCGCTCATAAGAAACCAGAAATCGGGTTCAGGCTGACTTTTGTTATTTGAAAAAGGGGTGTGTCCCACACTAACTTCAGTATAATAGCTGTCGACTTTCTTATTTCCCCCGTAATGTTTAGGCTTGAGTTTCTTGTGGGGCACTTTCATAATGAGAGGGCCGGGAGTGTCGATAGGTGAACCAACCACGTATTTCCTGATGGCGGTTGGTCACTTGAGTGGGCTCTGTATCTCACCCAGACGTTGTTCTCCGAGGAAAATAAATGGGATACCCGATGGTCAATCTCATTACCTGAGTAAACGAAAAACAATATATTCCACTACCAAAAAAAGAAAGAGGACGGGTTTGGGTTAAGGAGCTTGATCGCTAAGAAACCGTTTCGTTCAGCCATAAAGGGCTACCGCGCTCTTTCGTAGCATGCGCCTATATGATTTATCGGGTCGCACTTGTGTTTCCCTTCGAAAATGAAATCAAGGTTCCGGATGACATATAGAGCGCTTCAAGAGGGGAAGGAGCCTTTACCCCACCACATGTCGAACATGAACATCTGACTACAGCAGTCTTTGAGAACGACCCGTGCCACGATGGGGTGGCTATCGACTGGTGCTACGAGGGGAGGGGTACCCCCATTTTCACTGCCGGGTTTTGGCCGCTCGGACAAGTGGCTCCGAATCTAACTGAAAATTACCCTTAAACATATGTTGTTTGTCGTTACGTAAGAAAACCTCCGATGGCCGTGCAAATAGAACAACTTAAACACAAAAGGAGGTTACGAGTACAACGGAGTAAGGCAGTCACTCGGCCGAGTGCCTCTGTGCAGGTGAACAACAAGCACCTATACATGACCCCCCTGCCGTAGCAACAGTCTATCACAAGCTGTTTTCACTGACACGTGCTAGGAGAGAGGTATACCTTTTATTGGCTGGAACAGTTTCTGAACGATCGAGCTCCTAAACCCAAAATTGTCAGACTTCCAGTCTTCTTGTGTTGCAGTAGTTTTTCAGCGTAATTTTTGGCCACGAGGTCGTTCCTCGGGTAGCGCTTTCATTTTCTCACGGTTTGTTTGTAATGAGCTATGGAGCTCCTCAAGTGACGAGCTCAGCAAAAACAAAGTTCACCTCTTTCGTAGCATGCGTCCACTACCGAGGGTACGCCTCTACGGCGAGAGGTTATGTGCCTCGCTCAAACTTGGACAGATACATAATACACGCTTTGTTAGGTGCCGATAGTGCGTACTACTCATGCTACGGTAGAGGCGCACCTGCATTCAGGACATTTGCCTTATAAGGGTGGTCACTTGAGGAGCTCCATACTAATAGTAAGTAAAAACCTGATTTTGGAGTTTTGGAGGAAAGCAAACGTGTTATACAAAGACAAATACCACGGCCTACAGTAAGTATATATTGCATCACAAAAACAATATATATCCCGACGATTTTGGTTTAAGGGCCCGTTTTAACGAAGAAGAAAAACATTCAATTTGGAAAAAATAAAATTCAAATTCGCTTTTCATTGGTCAACACACGCACCAGCACCAAATACTATGCCCCAAGATCCTAATCTTTGGTGCTGGTGCGTGTGTTGACCAATGAAAAGCGAATTTGAATTTTATTTTTTCCAAATTGAATTTTTTTCTTCTTCGTTAAAACGGGCCCTTAGGGCCCGTTTTAACGAGTATGAAATAAATTCAATTTGGAAAAAATAAAATTCAAATTCGCTTTTCATTGGTCAACACACGCACCAGCACCAAATACTATGCCCCAAGATCCTAATCTTTGGTGCTGGTGCGTGTGTTGACCAATGAAAAGCGGATTTGATTTTTTTTTTTTTCCAAATTGAATTGTTTTTCTTCTTCGTTAAAACGGGCCCTAAGGGCCCGAATTAACGAGTATGAAATAAATTCAATTTGGAAAAAATAAAATTCAAATTCGCTTTTCATTGGTCAACACACGCACCAGCACCAAACATTATACCCCAAGATCCTAATCTTTGGTGCTGGTGCGTGTGTTGACCAATGAAAAGCGGATTTGAATATTTTTTTTTCCAAATTGAATTTTTTTCTTCTTCGTTAAAACGGGCCCTAAGGATGTCGTGAAACGTTTCGGGAAAAACGTGACACCTATACTGAGACTACTACCGTACCAGGCATCCTACCAAACGATGCCATGTCGGTCCACACCGCGAAAACCGAAAACTTGAAAAAAAATGTAAAAACTCTATCGTCGTAAGCAGTTGGGGTGGTCACTCGGACGAGTGTGGACCTGCGCAGCTAAACAGATACTACCACTCTCGCCCAGACATATAAGAACCGGTATTGACTCGTCCCACGGTAGGGGCGCAGCAGAATTTTCTGAGCTCCTCACATGAGGAGCTCAATACTTCACCCGAAACATGACTTCGGAAGCATTCGTTCGCGCAACCCGACCAAACCTTTCAATGTTGTAGTCCAAAAACAAACATACCAGTAAAATATTAATAGTATCCGGTGGTTACTCACGTGAGGAGCTCAACCGGTCAGAAAATATGGAACCAAAAAGTGGTACCCCTATCGTGGGATTGCTCATTATTGAATATTGTTGTACAAACGGCGCTTGTATATCTGGAAAGAGTGGTATATACTGGAGGAGGCGCGTACCTACGTACAATAGAGGTGTGTAAGGTATACCCTTTTTTGGCTGAAACGGTTTCTGAATGACCTATTAAATTATTAAAGTATTAGAGTATTAAAGGCTCCTTAACCCAAAATCGTCGAAATTCCATTTTTTTTCTCGTAATATGTTTAACTTTTATGCTTAGGCCCTGGGATTGTTCATCGGTACTTGTACTGCATATATATAGCACTTTCAATTCCCTCCAAAACCGAGTTTTTTGGGTGCGGTATAGAGCTCCTCAAGTGCCCACGCCCAGAAACACCGCGGAATTTTACCTTCAACATAGCCCAATATCGACCAACCTACGCCGTGTAGCAGCAGGCGGAACTGCGCACGCCACACTCTACTTAGTAGGGTAAAGCTGACCCGTGACCCTTTTTGCGACAATACTGCATTTTAAGCAACATACATCATCCCCAAGGTTTGTTGGAGAAACGTGACTGTCAAACCTTTTTTCAGCAGGGGGTGTATTGTCGCGCGTGCTATACGGTAGACGCCTCCTTAAAGTACAGACCTCTCTGGCAACAAGGAACGCCTAACTTGACTATTACGGTGTACCATAGTTAATACGACCAAATATTGTTCGTGAAAATAGTCAAATATATTGGTTTATGTCTGGACCGTAGGTCCTATTTACTACGATCCCCCGTAAATAGTAGAGATCGAGACGTTTCACAGCTATGCCATATCATGGTCCTGAGGATCTGGTCCCCCTCGCCTGCAGTGCGATTATGGGAGGCTGTAGGCGCGTTCTACGCCAGAGGTACTGTACCTTTTTTTGGCTGAAGCGTTTTCTATTTTCAGAATGATCGGGCTCCTTAACCCAACAGTCGTCCGACTTTCACTCCCGTGTTGGCAATATTTTTTTGTTGTGTGCTTACAGTATTAATAGGACATGCATGGCATTGCTCATCGGGTATGATGGCACTTTTATTTCACTCCAAAATCGTTTCATTGGTGGGGAATAGAGCTGCTCAAGTGACCACCGCCCCCACAAACAAAATGGCGCCCCTCTACCGACGCATACGTCAGTGGAGGATTTGCAAAGTACTAAGTGACACATCCGCATCATGCCGACTATATGCCCCCCCCCCCCCGGCCGCACGAGTCACAGCAGTATGTCGCGTACACGAAATCGGGAGAATATTTTCGTCGCATGCTGCCTTAAGGTACTGGTGCGCCAGTCTTGTGTTTTGAGGCCCCACGCCCTGAGGAGGACATGTGCAACGATACGTGTAGCACTTATTGGCCGAAATAGTTTCGCAATGATAGCGCTTCTTAACCCCTTGAGAATCGGTCCAATGATTTTGGGGAAAAACTACCTCGGAGTTAGGGCCCGTTTTAACGAAGAAGAAAAAAAATCAATTTGAAAAAATATATATTCAAATCCGCCTTTCATTGGTCAACACACGCACCAGCACCAAAGATTAGGATCTTGGGGCATAATATTTGGTGCTGGTGCGTGTGTTGACCAATGAAAAGCGAATTTAAATTTTATTTTTTCCAAATTGAATTTATTTTATACTCGTTAATTCGGGCCCTTAGGGCCCGTTTAACGAAGAAGAAAAAAATCAATTTGGAAAAAAAAAAAATCAAATCCGCTTTTCATTGGTCAACACACGCACCAGCACCAAATATTATGCCCCAAGATCCTAATCTTTGGTGCTGGTGCGTGTGTTGACCAATGAAAAGCGAATTTTAATTTTTTTTTTTCCAAATTGAATTTATTTTATACTCGTTAATACGGGCCCTTAGGGCCCGTATTAACGAAGAAGAAAAAAATCAATTTGGAAAAAAAAAAAATCAAATCCGCTTTTCATTGGTCAACACACGCACCAGCACCAAAGATTATGCCCCAAGATCCTAATCTTTGGTGCTGGTGCGTGTGTTGACCAATGAAAAGCGAATTTGAATTTTATTTTTTTCCAAAATTGAATTTATTTTAAACTCGTTAATTCGGGCCCTTAGTGTGGGATAAGTTTTTGCAGTTCTGAAACTCGGTGGACTTTTTTTTTCTTGTGGTTCAATATTGGTGATTGTATAGTTGGGACATGGGATTGGTCGTCGGGTATGATAGCACTTCAATGTTCCCTCCAAAAGTAGATTTTAGTTCAGGTATAAAGCTCCTCGAGTGACCGCTAACAGGGTGCAACTCTACCGTACCACGCGTCGGAGGTCTATACTAACAATAAGTAAAAAAAACGGATTATAGAGCAGAATACTATAAACCATATATATATATATATATGACGCTTGATACGGTAGAGGTGCGCCATGGGTTTTTGCAGGGTGGTCCCCTTGAGGAGCTCCGTGCGTCACCCCAAAACTGATTTTCGAGGGAAATAAAAGTCATTCCCGATGCACAGTCCTGTGGCCTATTAAGAATACAATGAAACATATTCCTACACGAGGATAAAATTCCGACCATTGTGGATTAAGGAACCCCGTTATTCAGAAAATATCACCGCCAAACAGGAAAGAAATTCGGAAAAAACAAAATGGGTCAAGGAGCCTTTAATAGGTCATTCCGAAAACATTTCAGCCAAAAAAAGGTATACCTTATGCCTCCATCGTAGCAGCATGCATGCCTCCTTCCTTTAAGCATCTACAGCAGTAATAGGTCATCAAGCGGGGATTGATGTCTTGACGGAGGCGTGAAACATTCACCTAAATCTGAGCAAGACTGTTGGAACGCATGCCACGGTAGAGGTTCACGATATTTTTGCCTTATAAGGAAGGGTGGTCACTTGAGGAGCTCGATAAACCCCACCCCAAAGCTGATTTTGGAGCAAACTATACCAGGTAAGAGCTCTATACCCGATGAAAAAAAAACCCTGGCCTGAGTATAAAATTTACAACATGGCAACACAAGAATGAAAAAAACAGTCAGAGGTTCACGATTTATTTGCCTTATAAGGGTGGTCACTTGAGGAGCTCTATAAACCCCAACCGAAAGCTGATTTTGGAGCAGAATATGCCAGGTAAGAGCTATCTACCCGATGAAAAAAAACCCTGGCCTGAGTATAAAATTTACAATATGGCAACACAAGAATGAAAAAACAGTCGAATTCGGGTTAAGGGCCCATATTAACGAGTATAAAATAAGTTCAATTTGGGAAAATAAAAATTCAAATTCGCTTTTCATTGGTCAACACACGCATCAACACCAAAGATTAGGATCTTTTTGGAAAAATAAAAATTCAAATTCGCTTTTCATTGGTCAACACACGCACCAACACCAAATATTAGGATCTTGGGGGTATAATCTTGAGTGGTGGTGCGGGTTCTGACCAATGAAAAGCGGATTTGATTGTTTTTTGTTTCCAAATTGAATTTTGTTTTTCTTCGTTAAAACGGGCCCTTAGGGCCCGTTTTAACGAGTATGAAATAAATTCAATTCGGAAAAAATAAAATTCAAATCCGCTCTTCATTGGTCAACACACGCACCAGCACCAAAGATTAGGATCTTGGGGCATAGTATTTGGTGCTGGTGCGTGTGTTGACCAATCCAAAGCGAATTTGAATTATATTTTTTCCCAACGGAATTTATTTTATACTCGTTAATTCGGGCCCTAAGGAGCCCCCATCTTGGATAAAAATAAAAGGTTTCAGCCAAAAAGTGCTACCTCTATCGTAGCACGCGCTTTATGACAATGGTTGAAAGCCGTACAACAGTCACGGCAATGTTGAACTGCCTTGAGAATAGGTATCGCGGCAAGCATTAGTTTAGGACTTACTTGTTGTTTAGCGGTCCAAACTTCCTTATGAGCTTCCTGAAAAATACGAGAGCCTCTAAAAGTGTGTTCCTTCTCGGTTGCCAGTGCGGATACAAGGTCCCCCCTTCTGATTGGTCACCGATAGAGCGGCCAGACCAGTGACAATATATTTGATGTTATGTCAACCGTCTAGACGAGTAGCGGAAGCGTACAGGGGTACACCCCATGGAAGGCGTTATAGCCCTTTTTAGGCTCGATATTTTGCGACCGGTGACTGGTGCTACGGCATCCTACAGTACTAGTAGTGGGGGGTAAGATTCGTGTTAACTGACGCGTTTGCACGACCCAGGCGGCGAGTGGCTCATTGTCTCACTCTCGACAAGTGGACGCAGGCACTATTTCGTTGGGGGGGGGGGGGGGGGGGGGAGTCCTGGTACGATAGGGGTAGTCCCAGTGACACGTTTTCGCTGAAACGTGTTCTGAACGACCGGGTCCCTTAACCCACACGCGTCGGAGCCATGACGCGTGCTACGGTAGAGGTAGCACTTTTTGGCTGAATCGTTTTCTGAACGATCGGGCTCCTTAACCCAAATTCGTCGGACTTTCATTTTTGTGACTTAATATGTTTGAGAGTTTACTTCGGTCATGATGTTTCTCATCCGGCAGCACTTTTATTTTCCTCTAATTTCATTTGTTCGGTGAGGTATGGCGCTCCTTAAGTGAGGAGCTCAGAAAAAAACATGTGCACCTCTATCGTAGCATGCGTCCCATGTTCTTGGGTTGCACTATGTTTAACTTTTTACCTACGCCATGGCATTGCTCATTGGGTAGCACTTTTATTTCCGTCCAACAATCAGTTTTAGGGTTGAGGTTAGAGTCATCCCACGGTAGGGGCGCTGTAGAGTTTTTTCGAGCTCCTCACATGAGGAGCTCAATATCTCACCCGAAACACTTACTTCGGAAACGTTCGTTCACGCAACCCGACCAAACCTTCCAATGCGGTAGTCCAAAAAATTAAGTACCAGGTACGATCGTATACCAGTAGAGTAATAATAGTATCCGGTGGTTACCCACGTGAGGAGCACAACCGGTCAGAAAATATTCAGCCTAAAAGTGGTACCCCTACCGTGGGATTGCTTGGTATAGCACTCCTCAAGTGACCACTCTCAGACAGTACATGGCGCACCTCTACCCTACCGTGCGTTGGCGTGCAGAGTAGTAAACAATCCACGGCGGGGGGGGCTATCGTTAAAAAAAACACTCTTACGACTGTTGTTGTACATAGATAGCAAGAAATAATAAGGTTGATCCTTCAGTCGAGTAGGCGGGATCTCATCCGCCGCCGAAACTACAGCACTGAAAAACAGCGAGACCCCTCTGCCGTACGAGCAAGCACCGGTCAGTCCGGTCGAGCCCCTCTAGTGAGCTTGAAACTTCACAGATCGGTCACGTAAACGCTACAGTCGGGATGCGCCAACACAATCATGTTCTTCGAAGTCGTCGCGTTTCGGGTGACACATTTGAGCTGACTCGTGATGCGAGGAGCTCAGAAAATAAGCCACGGGGCATAGCTTTGAGTGGGGGTCCTTGTATTCCTGCCCAGAGCGGCACTAGAGAGTGATATACATCAGACGCGAGTCGACGAGGGTGGGGAAGGCCAGCAGTCTCCTCGCGAAAACAGCAAAATACGGCACGAGCCGTAGGTGGGGCGGGGGGATAAGAGCCTGCTGTGTGACACTGGATCTGAGCTACGATTATTAGGAGAAAATTGGAGAGAGGCTGATGAATGGGCTGGAAACAAAACGGAAACGAAAAAAACGTATATATATATGCACCTTGTGTGTCGATTGGGGCGGGTGCACCAGGCGGTTTTATTATCTTGGTAGTTCCTACTTTCGAAGAACAGGCACCCGACCCCAGGAGTGTTGCTTGCGAACGCTTGGTATGGCGTGGTCTGTAGTCTAACATTGTTTTGTTACACGTACCCAATGTTATTATCATCATACTCACCGTAACGCGTGGTCTGCAGTCTAATATTGTTTTGTTACATGTACCCAACGTCATTATCATCATACTCACCGTACTGTACGTCAATGTGTAGCGGGTTATTCATATTTGTTTTTCATGATATTGTTAAACCAATGAGCGCACTAGAACCGAGTTGTGATATAATGCGAATCCCAGCAAGGATTATGCTAAAACTGAGGGATGAACACGCTTTGATAGATAAGATTCACGGAGGTTATGTGCTTGGCGCCTTAAGCCGACCCTCCGACTCGAACCGTATAACCCTAGCCCGAACCCTATCTATGACAGTGGCCAGTACTGGGATTCTGTGCTTGATATGACCCTAGGCCAGGTTGACTCGGTCGGCTTGGATGCTGGGCATGGAAAGCCTCTATAATAGGTTGACTCGGGATGCTGTGGCTGGGAAAGACTCCGAGTTGGTTGAGCCGCGTAAACCATACATACCCGTAGCCAAGCAGAGTGTCTGAATAGCTACCTTAAGACCTTTCACTATCAAGGTTTGTCCACTACTGCTACGAAAAAAAAACTCTAATCGCAAAGCAGGCATGGCACAAGAAAAAATACAGCCAACAAAATACAGACCAGCAGCCCTTTTATAAAAAAAAAATGAAATGACGCCCATTTTTTATTGGATTTGCAACATTTCGCTATGTAAGGTCGCAGTTTGCTGAATAAAACCTCTTCAGCATGTCACCGGAAAAAATGTTATGCCGCGCTTATGTTTGTCTATACTGTATCTAGCACATTTTCAAAGCAACAGAGATGGCATCTCATCTACTGGTAGCCCCGTTCGTTGTTGGAATATCACAGCAGTCGAGCATGCCCACATGACGACAGCACAACGGAATGAAGCAGCGGCAGCCACAACCCCTGCTGCAGCCCCATGTTGCCCCGCTTGCAGAACGTCGCGGGTCGGTAAGTCGGCATTGTTCGCCGAAGAGCCGGGGTTGTGGGTGGTGATTGGGCGGGCATCGCAGGCGATGGAGACAAAAATACACACCGAATATTCGGAGCTGGGTTTGTACATCGACGAACACACGAACTCCCGGGACAGGCGCAACGCGCCCTTCCTTCCCATGATCCGGCCACGATGCAATCACCTGTCGGATGGCCTTAGCCCGACCTACAGCAGGACCTCACCCTAGCCATATATATACACTGTGCCTTCCCCCACATACTTCAAAGGCGCGCGTGTCCGAACACGAGGCTTCTCCAAGCTTTATAACAACCGAAAGCGTGTATTAATAGTGTATCGCTGGCTTTTTGGTCAGTTGCGTTACACTCACGCCCAGGGCAGGCCTCTCGCAGCAATAGCAACAATCTCATCAGGCGGCGAAAGAAAATGGTCTTCATCATTTGCATTTGCCTTTTGCATTGTTCTTCCATACCACCCATCGTAATAGATAGGTCTTTCTGATGTTACTATTATTGTGTTATTCCGGTTTTGTTGTGATGTTGTTGTGATGGTCTAGATGGCGCCGTTGACACTGAACGCTCACACGCAGGCACGCCGCTACCAGTTTAAAGCCGTGTATGCAGCGTGGTGGCGGTGTTGGGGTTGGTGGCGGTGTGGCATGTATGTGCCCTGAACGCAGATTTATACCGGGCATTAATTATGTCTGGTCGTGTAGCATGTGTCCCAAACATGTATGCTATCATATTACTGTAGGTATACTATTGTAAGTACATACCAGGTACCGGTATAGCAGAAACATACATATTATGTACAATATATAGTAATATAAGTATGTATTTATATATATACAAGTATGTAGGATACGAGTCGGCGTTCAGCAAAACATTTATCATACACATACGAGTACGAGTATGTATGTTATGCCTGGTCGTATTAGAATGCGTTGACGAAGGACCAGCCCGAAACCCCTCAAAGTTGAAAAAAACATACACAGAGGCAATGCAAAATATCGCTTGTATTTCGTACACATGAGAGAGTAAGGGGTGTGTGATATTTCATTTAGAAGACATTGCTGTTATTATACATTCAGTTTCCATCTGACAATGTGCAGCTCTTATTTCCATACGAAGTACACGCGCTACTACTGCTGTAGTGTGCGCTAAGCATTTCAACCCCGAAGGGCGGACGGGGCCAACCAGGCGGTACTTACGGACTCAGACGGAGGAAGACGACTTCTCCCATGCATGGTGTATAATACGCAGCACAAGCAGGGGGGGCCCGGTAGATATACCTGGCTGGGTAGATACCCGGCTCGGTAGATATCCACGGGTAAAATTTCGGCTCGGTATTAGTACCAATTCAGATAGCTGGCACGGTCGATAAGCGAAGGTACATATCCGGCCCGGTAGACCAGGTAGATACCGGGCCCGGTAGATATACCCGGGTTGGTACCCGGCCCCGTAAATATACCCGGGAAGATACCCGACACGATATTTATATCCAGGTAGATACCCAACCCGGTAGATACCCAGGTATACCCAGAGCGTATACCCTTCTACAGTAAACACTCCCAGGGTACCCTATATCCATACTCGACAAAAAGCAGTAACCAAACACACTGAACCGGTGCTACTGTAGTATACCTGGTATACTGTTTTGGAAATATGTGCGTACGTGTCGTAGCGGAAGGGTTCAGGCATCAAGACAGGCAGCAGCAAGAGCCATCCAGGGGAAGGCGCCAGACGCGGGAGACAGTTGGCGGAGTTACGTATGCATGTATAGAATAAACAACGGTTGCTGTCTGCAGGGTATTCTATTTATGGACAGTAGTAGCGCTCCAACTCGAACAAACGATGAATTGAGCAAGGCAGATGCACAGTTAACCCCATCACTTCACTCATGTTGGGACTCGTGTCTGTATTGGCATCCTCTTTCTCTCTGGGCGTTGGAGCATACGTGCCGCGCAATCACAAGCGATCCATTTATTCATACGGAGATATATGCTTGTCATTTGGTGCTTCTTCCGGCGTGCTTAGGGGGGAAACGTCTTGACCCAACCGATTGGAAGTTGCAAGACCAGTGGAAAAATAGGGCGGGGGCTGTAGCATTAAAGGGGGCTAAAAGGGTGCCGCTGCAGATAGAGCGAGACGGCGGGGAGTCTTTCCTCGGCACGGCTGATACCAGTGCCAAGCAGCAACCACGCACAGACGCCTGCGCGTTGAAACGTACGCGTTGGAAACATACAAGCGGTGGTTAGAAACCAGACATTTAAATGGACACAGTAGGTTGTCCGTTGATGCCCCTTCGGACTCGAATTTCTATCTACGTACGGACGCTATTTCATCTTCCTTCATCCCGCGATTTGCCTGTTGTCACCCACGCTGCATAATGCGGGATGGAACACTACACACCAAAAACAGTATCCACAAGCGGCGCTACGCCGCGGCGAGCTGATGCTTCCCGTTGCCCCGCGCATGCCGGCAATCGGCGATATAGATATATTGTATGGAGGCATGCTACGGTACCCTGGTGGTCTAGATCACGCAGTGAGAGGCGTGTTTTCCAGCGTCGTCGCCAATCGACGCCAACCCTAAATATAATATAGTAGGCCTATGGAGTACATCCCTGTGTTTTTCGAGCCCGTCGCCCATTGGTCGAGGGGGGGGGGGCGCCCACCCTCGGTCAACCAGGGGCCGCGGCGCGCGCGGCGGGAGTTTCCCCTCGGGGGAACCCCCGAGTCCCGTCGCATCCGGAACCAGGAGACGACGGGGCTCCCTTCCCGGTCCGAAAACCCCTCCGTATGTCTACAACTCCAACCACCCGGGAACGAAAAAACCTATCGTCCGGCTCGAACCAGCCCCGCACTGTGTGGAAACCCCAGCCCTATCGTCCGATCGCTGATTGGCTGGGGCTCAAAATAAAGCCAGCGCCACCGGGTGGCGATAGGGACCCATTCCCAGATCGGAAATCCCTCCATACATCTACCGGTTAAGCGCGAGTCCTCCCACTTGAAAGCAGATACAAACACCACGCTAACCGGTAGCGCAGCTCATTTAAAGAGCTCAATCGAGGCGTGCTACGGGTAGAGGTAGCACGTGTTGGCTGAAGCATGTTTCTGAATGAGCTACAGTAGTGAAGGCTCCTAAATCTTAAAATCGTCGGCCTTTCAATCTTGTGTCGCAAAACCTTTCAGAGCCTACTGCGGTCAGTGACAGTGTTCATTGGGGTGTGTACGCTCGTAGCACTCTTAGTATTTCCTCCGAAACCATTTTTTATCGGTGAGGTATGAAGCTCCACTCGAGTGTCAAACCCACCCTCAGGAAATTGCCTGTATGCAGGTGCACCTCTATCGAAGCACGCGTGAATTGGTCATAAACTATTGCCCCAGAAGGAAAGAAAAAAGCGCAACCCATACCACAGTAGTACCACAGTGGGATGGATCGCTAGCTGCTGCATGTAACCCGATTTATTAGCCCATGTATGGCCATGGTCGTACCGGACGCATGCTTTGGTAGAGGTGCACCGTATTTCGCGTCTAAGGGTGACGCATGCTACGATAGAGGTGCACCATGTTTTTTCTGAGCTCCTCACTTAAGGAGCGTCATACCCCACCGAAAAAATGGTTTTGGAGGAATTAAATGAGTGCTGCCGGATGAGAAATCTCATGACCGAAGTATACTCTGAAACATTATTCGTCACAAAAATGAAAGTCCGACGAAGTTGGGTTAAGGAGCCCGATCGTTCAGAAACCGATCCAGCATAAATATGCCACCTCTACCGTAGCACGCGTCGGGTGGTCATTGGAAGGGAAGAGCTCTGCACCTCACCGAATGAAGTTTTTTTTTTTTTTAGGGGAAACATAAAAAATGCTACCCGAGATGCAAACAACTCCCATGGGCTACTGTAACTCTACAAAAAAACATATTACAACACAATAGAATGACAACAAATGGAGCATTGGGGATAAAGCTCAGCGGGAAGTAAACATATATAGGAGGAAGTTAGGGCTTTGCGCATAGGGGTCCTTTGTTTCCGTGGTTTTCTGCTTTCTTTCGGGAATGTTATGAGTGATCAACGTTGAAGCTCATGCTGCACATCGCCGGATGGCAAAGATGATAATAATAACGAAATTCCGAGGAATTTCGGTTAAGGACCCCCCGTCGTTCAGAGATGAAAAAAATCCGCTAAAAAGTGCTACATCTATCATAGCTCAGGCACCAACAAGGCTTCGGACTCGTTTCAGTTCGAATGGGTCTTTGGTGACGGGAAGGTATTGGGCATGAGGGGAGCATTGCCACGGAAGGGGTGACGGCTTCGTTTCTGAGCAGATCCTGGCACGAGAGGAGCTCACTAATATCTCCCACCCGAATCGTGACTTCGAAGAACAGGTTTGTTTCGGAAAAATCCGACCAACATTTTTGCAAGGAGCTGGGGGTCCGAAAACAAATGAATATCGGAGAAAAAAGTATCCGTTTTACCACTGTAGCTTATTCACTTGAAAAGCTTACCCGGTCAATAAAATATCGCCGTATGAAGTAAACTCTAACTGCAACCCCTACCTACCGTTGAACTAAATTATAACGTTATTACTACTCTAAAATGAAAAGTCGCCATACACACATTATGTGGCGTTGGGCGTCATCTGTTCATCGTGGTACCATGTGACATCGCGGTCGGGCCGGGGCGGGGGCGGTGGCGGGGGCGGGRGGGGGGGGGGGGGGGGGGGGCTTTTGCAACTGTATCCGGTTATCAAAACAAGCCTCAACGGGAATTTGACATGTCAGATGTTTGTTTGCTGTTGAATTTGATGGCGGGGGTGTCGCACGCGTTAGACCGCTCGTGCCACGCAGCGGCACCAAAAACAGACCCAGGGCCCAGCATCGAACGGGTGCTTCTTGCCACCAAATCTAAGCTATCGAATGATCACATTGTCGTTCCACGCAAAGCCTCTACCCTGGCAGTGCCTGGCAGTGTCTTTCAGCGCCTGGTAGTACGTGGCAGTACCTGGCAGGTGTTTGGCAGTACCTGGCAGTGTAGCTGGCAGTAGCTGGCAGTACATGTTAGTAACTGGCAGTAGCTGGCAGTAGCTGGCAGTACCTGCAGTACTTGGCAGTATCTAGCAGTGACTGGCAGTGCCTGGCAGTATCTAGCAGTGACTGGCAGTGCCTGGCAGTATCTGGTAGTATGTGGCAGTACCTCTCAGTACCTCTTAGTACCTGGCACTAGGGTAACATAGCGAAACTTCCATCTCGAAGATAGAAGGAAAATAAAAATGGCGTACATAAGTATCGACATCCGCAGCGAGTTGTGCAGGGCAGGTGTACATCAGTAGTCCTTATCCGAAGCGGTGCTCGCGGCCTCCGGGGAGCCTGAAACATTATCACAAATGCGTTACCGTTACAGGTTGGTTCAAGCATAGCGCCCAAAATTTATTCAGTGCCCAATGTCCACGCCGGTTTTTGGAGCTAGACCCTGGAATTTGGCTCACGTATTTTATGCGCCCTACCCGAGCCTTTAAAATATGGCTTTTTGTTTTGTTTTTGTTTTTTCGTCAGATATTGTTTGTTTTGTATCTTTTTGGGAAATTTGGGTCTCCAGAGATTCAACATTTCCGGCAAATAAACAAACCCATTCGATAAAAGGCTCGGGTACGGCGCATAAAACGCGTGTGCTAAATTTCAGGGTCTATCCCCGAAAAACGGCGTGGATATTTGGACTTTTGTGCGGTAAAAGTGCAAAAATAGGCGTTGCCTCGTAATTACTTAGTTTCAGTATATAATCGATTTTGGGCGGTAAATATGACTTAATATGATCATACGCAGTCAGATCTTCGAATATTTGCGTGAAACGTTGTACAAACATACCTTGTGCCACCGGGAAGCGGCTCGTTCAGAGAAAAAACAATTGGGGGGGAAATGGTTTTCCTACCGAAACGCCTTGACTATTGTTGACCTCTCCGAAGGCCTGTGATTGGCCGGACCGCATTTTCGGCGGTAGCGCCAGTTCCAGGTCCTTGAACAAAAATCTGGCGATGTCACCCTCTTCCACTGTTCATGGCGGTCAGTATGATACCAAATATGTGACATTGGAGTTGCTATTACATGGGGCATTCGTGACTGACGAAATTTAGGGTGATAGGCCTGAACCAGCTCGTACTCAACTCAACCCCAAGGAGCGTGCTACGATAGAGGTACGGTACCTATTTTTGGTTGAAACGTATTCTGAAAGACGGGACGGGGCTCTTTAACCCGAATCCGTCTGGTATTTCAATCTTTTGTTGCCATAATGTTTATTTTATACTTGAGGTAGGTGCCCGGGGTAGCTCTTTTATTTTCGTCCAAAATCAGTGTTCGGGTGAGGTGTGGAGCTCCTCTAATGACCACGCTCATAAAAATCATGGTGCACCTTTACCGTTACTGCTGTTGATGTAGGTACTATGCTACAGCAGCAGTAACCAGTAGCCTATTAAGTCGCTGATCGGGAACAATGTCGTACCATAGTAGCAGGTATAATAGTAGGAGTATGTGCCAGCCTATCTATCTAACTCAGTAGCATGGAGTGTCATTGAAGTAAGGTTGTACTTAGTCATGTACGTACGAATAGTACTTGGTATCAGTACAGCCATGGATATGCGGCGAAATACGAATAGGAACTTTCTAAGAAACTATGCGGGGCATCTAGACACTGTTCGCCGTTGAACGTCTGGAAGAGTAACGTTCTTGAGAACAGTACGTAGTACGTAGAACGGTCACGAGCAAGCATCCAAGGAACGTTGCTGTGGGTCGGTGAGTACAACCACCCGATAGAGTACATTTAGCCGTAGAGCCGAGCGTGTCGAGGCTGGTTGCGCCCACCAAGCACACAACCATCCAACCAACCATCTCCTCAGCTCTGTCTGATATTTTCTGTCTTCTTCAGCTTTGGCCCAGAGACAGTCTTCTTGTAACAACATACATTTCTTCTGAGAGAAGCTAACGAGCGCGCCTAACGGCGGCTCGCGCCAAGCCTCTGGAATAGCACGTCCACCACAATGCCACAAGGGGACACCGTCACCCCCAACACATGCGTCCCAACCAGGCCTGGAGATACGGGACAGAGCACCTAGCTGTCACGCAAAGTGTTTTTCTCTAACAATTCCGGCTGGGTTGACCCCTAAAAATAACGTGCTGGGATCTCTAGGGGGGTTTGGAGGAGACGTACATTTTGCGCCTATGGAACATGCATAATTAGTTACACGACGACAAACACGCAGCAACGCGTGCTACGACAGAGGTGTGTAGCAAGGTTCGGCTGAAATGGTGCTTTTTCAATGCCCGGCCTCCTTTACCCGAAACTGGCGGAAATTCATTATTGTGATGCAATGCTGTTCATTGAGTCATCCCACGGTAGGGGAGCAGCAGCTGTTTCTGAGCTCATATGAGGAGCTCAATACCTTACTCGAGACATGACTTCCGAAACATTCGCTCGCGCAACCCGACCAAACGTTCCAATGCGGTAGTCCAAAATTAAACACACCAGTAAAATTATAAGAGTATCCGGTGGTTACTGACGCGAGGAGCACAATCGCTCAGAAAATATGGAGCCTAAACGTGATACCCCTACCGTGGGATTGGTCCATTGTATACTTAGGCCATGGTGAGTTTCGTCCGGTAGAACTAATTTTTTCCTCTAAAATGAGTGTTTTGGGTTAGGCATAGAGCTCCTTAAGGTCAAGTGACCACCGTCAGACAAAATCAAGGTTCACCTCTGCCGTAGACGCTTGCTGCGACAGAGGCAACACTGTTTAGGCTGAAATTTATTCTTCATGTTGGGGGCTCCTTAACGAAAACAAAATCGTCGGAATTGAATTATTGTGATGCAATTATGTTCATTGTATACACCTGGGCCACGGTGTGTCTCATCCGGTAGAACTCTTAGTTTCCTCCAAACTCAGACCCTCAAGTGACCTTCCTCAGAAGGTCAAAACATGGGACCCCATTTACCGTAGCAAGCGTCCAAGTGTTACATATGCGACGTAGCCGGGGCCGTGCTACGGTGGAACATATTTTCTCCTTTCGACGCCGTGCGACGAGATATAGATATTAATAGTACGTTTAGACCAAACGTTTTGTGATTGACGACGGGGCTCCTATATCCAAAATCGGCCGAATTCAAATGTTGTTGTGTTTGCAATCTGTTTCATGCTTTTACCTAGGCCCGTGAGATTGTTCTTCGAGTAGAAACTTCTAGTTCTCTGTAACAACCAGCTTGGTCGGGGTGATGTGTAGAGCTCCTCGAGTGAGGCACGGGGGTCTCAGAAGCAACATGGTGCACCTCTACCGGCGTACCCATGCGTTGTGTTTAAGGAGCCCCTACTATTTGTCACCGACGGCGCTACTCAACCGGGGGCTTCTACTCCTTAACGTTTTCCAGCCCAAGTGTATTTTTGTTTTCTACCACGTTTCGTTGAATATCTGCAGTTAAGGAGCTGATAGGATTCTTTGTCCGGCGAAAGAAGAAACATTAGCTTACATGTTTCCCAAAGTCGAATGTTAGGCGAGAGGGGGTACGGCTCCTCGAATGGCGATTCCAGGCGAAATGTAGGTGCTACCTCTATAGTAATGCCGTTTGCTGTGTGCAGGGCTGGGCTGTTCGGCAATAACACTTTGTACGGGACGTGTGCGGTCGATATCAGCCTTGCACGTCTCGCCAGACCAACCCCATCCCAGACCTAACCCTGACCCGAACTCCCACCCCTTGAGGCGCTCGAAAGATCGGCAGGGGCAAACAACCGGCTCCACCGCGCGTGTATTGGTGGCGTTGTACTGAACAACAAGTCCTGGCAGTTGAAAGGGCACAACCTCGACTAGTAAAACAAACGAAGGAATACCCCCCTCGCTGCACGTATCCTCGGGGCTGGCTGCGTCTCCTCTCCTCACGCTTGCTCTCACCACGGTGTGGGTTTTCGCTTTCGCCGCTCGTTCCCGCTCGTTGCTCCCATTCTTCCTTTTTCTCGTGCGCCTTCGATACAAAAATTCTGACACTGCATCTTCGATGGTTGTGCACCGCATCCGTACGCGGTCCGGTACGTGGTGTGTGCCTGGGCGTGCCGTGCCTATACAACAAAAGTGGTATCCGGTTCTGGTTGAGAAATTCACGGACGCGGGACGGGCACAATCGGTTCAGGTGAGCCGTGACGATGATAACTAATCTCCCAGCATGCCGACACAAGTCGTACGGGCGAGGGGGTAGTATAGGTGGTGTTTGCAGACTTTCCGGGCTCGTTTGTTTCCCACTGACGCAGCTCCTGACTTGATAGGCTACGTACCCATCCAAAACTGACTCTTGAGAAAAGGCGCATATGATAGGCTTAACCCGATGAAGAATCGTATAGCCTACTAGTAGGTGCCAATGATTAAACCGTTGGTGCAACACAAATGGGACGCTGATGTAGAACAGGATACAGAGAAGCTCCCGTTCAGCTGAGGAGTAAACTAATACCTGGTTCGCAGTCAGGAATAATTAAATACTACTGCAGTCAGTATTAACCATTTCAGCCACAACGTGCTACCTCTGTTGTAGCACACGTGGTATACTAATATTAGTCAGCCATAAAATATTTTCAATGAAACTTTGCTACTCGTACACACTTCTCGTATGGAACTAGATTGGGGTTCACGCGTGTGTTCCCTGCTCGATCGCACAGTTGCCACGTTAAACATCTTAGGTGGATGCCACCATAAAAAACTTTAACACACCCCTCAATTATAGTATTTGTTTCTAAAAGTCCGTGTTTCTGTGATCTCGTAAAAAACCCAACAGCTGCTCGGAAAGGATCTGGTGATTTGGCGAAGCAGCGACGGAACCTGGGCAACATTCGACGACCGCTGCCCCCACAGGGCCGTCCCGCTATCGGAGGGAAGGGTGGAGAAAGATGGCAGCCTCTCGTGAGATTTGACCGGCAGATGTTCATAGCTGAGACGCACGCTGCGGTAGAGGCGCACCATGTTTGTTGATGAGGGTGGTCAACATGAGCAACTCTATGCCTCACTCAAACCCTGGTTTTGGAGGAGAAGAAAAGCGCTCTCCCCCAATGAACAGTTCCGTGTCCTAATTATACAACAAAACAAGCCTGATTATACAACAAAACGAACGTTTTTGCTAGCACAAGAATGTTATTCCCACGGTTGTGGGTTAAAGAGGCTTTAATACTCTAATACTTTATTACTTCAATAGGTCATTCAGAACGCATTTCAGCCAAAAAAAGGTATACGTCCACCTCTATCGTAGCCCGCATCAGCACTTTTGTTTTTCTTTTTGTTTGTTCCGGGTGGGAGGGGGGGGGGTTGCTTCACTTTCATGCATGGCCGTAGTCGTATGATTATAGACCCTCGCATCCCTACAATGCCGGGACGGGGCATGTCGGGTTTTCACCGACCAGGGGGGGGGGTCTGTGGTAAGAGTCGCACCTTTGAACATCACCATTGTGCGCTGATGGCGTTCCTCTCAACCGATGTTTCCAACTGCAGGGATTACGGCGCAATGCGTCGTGCTACGTACGAGTAGGGTGGGGGTAGCCATATGTTTCTCGGGGTTCTACAGGATGGCGAGCACCCCTCGTCCAAAAAAGCAGACATTACCCTTAGACAAAAATGCCCAGCGCCCCACATTAAACAAAACAAGACTTCGCTGCAAAGCACAACTATACGACACTGACAATAATATACCTTGGAGGGTAGTTCCTCGCGCAGTTGACGACGGAAATCCGCGTTTGCCAGCAACAAATTTGCCCCAAGCCCACAGCCGCTCTTCCATAGCAATGACCCCCCTATATCGTCGGACCCGATTACCGGTTTGCTTCGGTCGGGATGGTGCTGTATGACCCGTGCTCCGACAGGGGGGGAGGCGTTTTCGCTAAGCGTTTTTCTGAAGGACCTAATAGAGGCTCCTTAGCCCGAAATCGTCGAAATGCCCTCGTTTATTTTTGCTTTTTGCCGTATGTTGTTTTTCCTGTATGCGTGGGCCGTGGGATGTTTCGTGGGGTTGAACTGCCACTACCTTAAGCTTCGTCGGCTACGATACAAGTGAAGGAACCGCATAAAACAAAGCAGACGCGCCGCTACAGACTGGTGCTACGGTAGGGGGATCGCTTTTAAGTCCATTAGTTTCAGCGGATGAGAGCCACCCCGCCGAGTGACCACCATATTTCTTCGCGCTTTTTTTTTTAAGTCTTAACGCTTTACGTTTTCGAGATATGCACCACCATGGTATGCTTGCTACTCTGCGACAACAACATGATACACCTGCCTACAGTTTTGAGCGAGGTACAGAGCCACTCGCCCGAGTGGAGTAAACGTGGTAGTGAAAATCAGGCCTCCCCCCATACCGTAGCACCAGTCTACATATGGTAGCTCGGGGAAGGGTATGGTATCCAGGAGACGTGCTACGATGGAGGCAGTACATTGTGGCTGAAACGGTTTCTGCAGCATCGTGTTCCTTAACCCGAAATCGTCCGAATCTCATTCATTTTTGTGTTGCAATATGTTTCATAGTATACTTACAGTAGTAGGTCATGGGATTGTCCATCGGGCACCTACCACTTTCAATTTCCTCCAAAACGTATATTTTGTTGACTACTGCAGGTATTGAGGTATGGAGATCTCCAAGTGAGGAGCTCTGACAAAAACCACGAGGCACCTCTATCGTAGCATGCGCCATGGGAGGGAGTAACGATTCCAATAGTTTCGACTAGGTTTCCACATTTACGTTGCTCAGAGCGCGTGGCGATGTAGACACCACCCAAACATGTTTGACCTTAGAAATAACTTGGTGTCGCCGAGCAAACACAAAAACCCATTGCGGGGGTGAATAATATATATATCGCGAAGACAAAAAAAAACGCATGCTAGGGTAGAGGTGTATTGAGTCATCCCATGGTAGGGGTGCAGTAGAATTATCTGAGCTCCTCACATGAGGAACTAGCTTAATATTTCACCCGAAACAGGACTTCGGAAACATTCGTTCGCGCAACCCGACCAAACCTTCCAACGCGGTAGTCCAAAACCAAATATACCAGTGAAAGAATAATAGTATCCGGTGGTCACTCACGTGAGAAGCACAACCGGTCAGAAAATATTGAGCTTTAAAGTGGTACCCCTACCGTGGGATTACTCTAATATACCATCGCTTTCCTGTAGACGTCACCTAAAACCTGTAGCGCGATCACTCTCATGAACACTCCCATGGCCCTCAAAAGCACACAGACTCAAGAGTTGCAAAGAAACACAAGGCGATCCGACGGCCTTGAGTGCAGGAGCCCCTGCATCGAGGAGCCATTTCAGCAAAAACGTGCCGCCCCTAGAGTAGCACGGGTCCTGACACCAGTCTAGCCGCACCACCGGTCAACGGCTCCAAAGACATTGGGGTCATCGCAGCACTCTTCACCTGCAAATAAACGCGGTAGTCACTCGGTCTCGACGGATTGTCTCCAAAATCTGGCCTGAACAATTACCGGACTTGAAAAAAACGCCTCTTCTTTTCGCGCGTGCTACGGTACGAGTATAGGTTTGCACTTCTTACTGCTTTTTTCTGGGGCTTTTCTCACTCGAGAAGGGCTCATATTATCCTCCGTCTTGAAAGCTGTTTCATTTTTTTTTCAAACATGAAGAAAGTGTTTTTTTTTTGGGTCCATCGTATATACGCACATAGGTTCCTCTGATAAACCGTGGCCTTCTGTAATACGAGTATGTTGCTTGAAGCATGTCAACGTATCACACGTTTTTCCTCATGCTCCCTATGGCGCCACAAACACACACACGCCTACGTGCAGGTGCGCGTACCACGGGTGGCGCTTCGACAGCGACGGGAAGTGCTTGAAGATACCCCAGAGCGAGAAGCGCGGCAGGGACGAGGCTCAGGCCGCCGCGTGCCCGAAGGTCTACCCCACCCAGGTGAACCGTTTAGACGCATGCTACGGTAGAGGTGCACACCTACCTGCATACAGGACATTTTCTGCCTTCTGAGGGCGGATACTTGAAGAGTTCTATCTACCTCACCCAAAAAACTGATTTCGGAAGGGAAATAAAAGCGCAATATACTGTATATACTACATATACTATATATATCCGATGAACAATCAATCCCATGGCCTAACAGCGCGTAACACCAAAACCGTGGGGACACGAAAAAGGAAATTCCGACGATTTCTGGGTTAAGGTAGCTCCATCCTTCAGAAATCGTTTCAGCCAAAAAAAGGTATACCTTATACCTATATCGTAGCACGCTCCGTTTAACTCTTACAACCTACGGCGGGAATGGCAGAACGGTTTTCGACGCGTGTCACAGCTATAGGGGTGTACGCGTAAAATAGCACCTCCGTGTTTCAGAGGTGCTCCTCGCCCTACTCGAGGAGCTAGATACGAACGATTTTCGTTGGTCAAAATGGACTTTGACGTAAAAATGTCTTGGTTTAGTCCGATGAACAGTCCCGTGTATACCCTCCAGCTATGTAGAGGTGTACCTACATTCCACCCGAAACGTATTAAAATAAGACGCGTGCCTTACGGGGTAGTTCCTCGTCGGGCCAAATATATTGAAGTGAGGCGCGTGCTACGGTAGAGGTTCCCCATCTTTTTTTCTGGGGGTGGTGTCACTTGAGGAGCTCTACCTACCTCGCCCGAAAACTGTTTTTTGAGGAAAATACAAGAGCTATGTACCTGAGGGAAACACAATTCTGGCACCTGAGTATGAACAAAATAACCGATATGGCAACACAAGAATCGAAGGCAGACGAATTCGGGTTAAGAAGCCCCGCCCCGTCTTGCAGACAACGTTTCAGCCAAAAAACGGTATACCCTACACGTCTATATATATCGTAGCACGCTTGTAGAGGTGCACCATGTTTAAAACTGGCGGGAACCCGCGGCCTTACCGACCCCGGGATGACGCGCTGGACGCATGCTACGATAGAGGTGCACCATGTTTTAGCCTTGGAAGGGTGGTTACTTGAAGAGCTCTACACCTCACCCCGGACTGATCATTAAGGGAGGAAAGTAAAAGTGCTATCCGATGGAAACTCCCATGGCCGGAGGAAGCAAACAAGGAACAATATTGCAACAAAATAATGACAATAATGACAGCAGTCCGCCGATTTTGGATTACGGAGCTCGATCATTCAGAAAGTATTTCTGCCAAAAAGTGCCGTCTCTATCGTAGCACGACAGAGGTGGCGTTTTTTTCGTTTGGAGATTGTCTGAACAATCGACCTCCTTAACCCTATGTCGACGCGACTGTGTGTCATTCTTGTGTCGCAATATTTTTGATTGTATGCGTAGTTTAGCCCATTGCGTTGTTCATCGGGTAACACGTTTAGTTCACTTCAAAACCAATGTTTAGGTCAGGTATAGAGGCCCCAAATCGAGGAGCTCCAGACAAACACATGGTGCACCTCTATCGTAGCATGCGTCGGATCTCCATCTCACGCCATCATCGTGTTTGAACACGTAAAGCTGAGATCCTAACCGATTTTTCAGTGGCAAGCACTGCGAACCACCACCCCGGCCCGTGCAAACGATGTCGGAAGGCGCCCCTTAATCCTTGTAGAACTGGAGTCCCGTTTTGGGGACAAATTACTTAGAATTAGTGTGGATTGTCCCCAAAACGGGACTGCAGTTCTAAATGGGTTAAGGTACTTTGCTACGCGCCCCGCATATACATGTGATGCAGCTGAGTGGGGGTTTTTTACTTGTCTTCATAAGAAGTATGCTACTCCACCTCCATTGTCGCCCAACATGTGTCCTGTATTTGCTCGCAGGTCTTGCAAGGCATTATCTGGGTGTGGGGTGAAAATGGCCCGGACGCTGGGCTCGAGAGCGCTCTCACCTCGCCACCGCTAATTCCCGCGCTCAACGACGCTGAGGCGCTGGAGGCGGGCAGGGTGATCGCCTGTCCGTACTACCTGAGAGAGCTGCCTTACGCCTGGGAAACGTTCCTGGAGAACGTGGTGGTGAGATACGAATACTCCATTTCCCATCTGACCATCCTACACCATTCACATGGGGGTTAAAGGAAAGTAACCTCTACTCTGTAGACCACAATGACTATGGCACACGGTCCAGGTTATGTCAATCATGGCTGAATACTTGACTTATTATACACCAATAGTTCAGTCCCCCTTAACAATTGAAGCATGCTACGGTAGAGGTTCACCATGTTTGTTTTTTCTGAGCGTGGCCACTAGAGAAGCTCGCTATACATCACCCAAAAACTGATTTTGGAGGAAAATAAAAGAGCTTCACCCAATGAAAACAAAAACCCTGGCACCTGAGTACAAAAATACCTAGTATGGCATTTCAAGAATGAAATGCAGATTATATTGGGTTAAGGGGCCCAATATTTCTGAAACCGTTTCCGCCCAAACGTGCTACCTCTGTCGTTTCGCGCTTCCCAGTCAGGCCCTTAATACCGGTATCCTTGGCACCGGCAGCCCTCAAAGGCCTCGACTAAAAGGCCAACTCATAATACAGCCAGACGAGACCAACGGAACCCGTACCACGTTATACCTCCGTGGCTCCCCCTGGAATTGACTTGTTCCTTCGTTGGCTCGCCAAGGTTGTCCGCCGAAACCGTCCACATGAGGCGTTCGTGTTACGGTATCGCCAGGCTTAAGCTTATTGGATTTCACTATAGACTCGTGCGTCGATAGAGGCAGCACTATGTTCTGAAACGTTCTCTGAATGGCCGGGCTTCCTTGACCCAAAAACGTCAATCTTTTCAGTATTATGTTGCAGTGTGTTTTATTTGTTTTATAGTATACTTGCAGTAAGTCATGGGATGTTTTCCATCGGGTGTCATACATATCACTTTCAGTTTCTTCAAGCATCGGCGGTTAAACTACTGCAGATATTGAGGTATGGAGCTCCTCAAGGGAGGTGCTCAGCAAACACAGGGTGCACCTCTATATTAGCGTGTAACGATTGACGTGTGTACCAACGCGAACCTGATGTGTACGCCTAGACTCAATTGCTGATGGCCAGCGAATACGCAGTCTAAATTGAGAGGCAAAAACGCAGGTCACCGTGAAGTAAACCTGACGAGAACTTCAAAAAAATAATAAAAGAAGATGGTTGGCAACTTCAGGTCGGTGTTGTAGATTGATTTATTTGCTCAGCTGAAGATGGCGAGCAAGGTGGGAGTGAGCTGGTGTGTGAGCGGTGAACGGGTGCGCGGCTCGTGGCTCGAAACCAAAAGGGACGACCCTTGCAATTCAGTCCAAAACATGAAAGGAAAAAAAACCTGTATCTACTATTAAATAGGATATTTGGCAGGAGAACCCGCCACCTGGACGAGTTCTCTGACACTCTATTGTAGCATGAGTCTATGAGGCCATGTAGTTGTCGGCACACGGCCAAGGGGCACTGAAACTATCGTGACCACGGCGTAATCACAACCACGACTATCACCACCGCCACCACCAGCACTACCTTCACAACGAACAACACCACCACCACCATAACCGCCACCACCGCCGCCACCACCACCACCACCAACAACAACAACGACCACAACGACAACAATAACCATCTCACCGCGTTGCATCCGTTCTTGTTGTACCTTGTGAATGTCTTCTCATCGCACTTCACCGCATCGCATCGCATCGCATCGCATTGCCTCGCGTTGCATCGTACTGCATTGTTGGACAGGACCCGGCGCACGCGGTTGTTTCCCATCACGGTGAGCCAAACCTCTCCATGAACCCGGTTAGAACCACGGTTGTTATTATGCATATTGTTATCGAAATTTGGGGATAATATACCGCCCCTCGACTTTGATCCTACGGTAGTTAAACCAAGTACGCATAATTTTAAACGCGGGTGGAAATATCAGTGACTGTATACGAAGAATTGTTTCGGAGACAATACATAGAACACTATATATAATGCTCTACATTGTTTCTCATTGTTAAATATTCACCTAGGGGGGGACTGTGGCCGCCGCGACTCACCCCGTACTAGCCGAAGTGCACATCCTACAATAATTGGAGGATGTGGGCTGCACAACATGAGAGCTCAAACCTCCAAAAAGCTGCGATTGACAACGCCCGGGGCGCTATGTATGTATAGCAATAACGAACGCCCCTTCCCTCCACCTCTTCCCTCTTTCTGTTTGTCGGGGTTCACTCCACCGCTGCAGGCATTATTGGAAACCGTGACATGGCCGCTCCTATGAAGATCGACTTTCCCACGCCTAGTCTCAGCAAGGTGGGACGAGGGGCTACCATGCTATACTATAGTTCAGTGTCCATGTACAAGGCTGCGCATGTGTGTCCCCCGGCTGTATTTATCGCAGATGTTTCGATTTCTGGACCCAGTTGACGCGTGCTACGATATCTAGAGGTACACCATGTTTAGGCTGAAACGTCGGCTTAATGACGGGCTAGGATAGAGGTAAACCTATTTTTGGCTGAAACATTTTCTGAACGATCGAGCTCCTTAACCCAAAGTTGCCTGACTTCCAGTCCTCTTGTGTTGCAGTACTTTTCAGCGTAAAATTTGGCCACGAGGCCGCGCATCGGGTAGCACTTTCATTTTCTCACGTTTTGTTTGTGATGAGTAGCTCCTCAAGTGACGAGCTCAGCCAAAACATGGGTCACCTCTATCGTAGCATAACCATAAACTTCTTAACCATAAACCGTCGAAATTCCATACTTACTTGTGTTGCCTATTGTTTCATGTTATACTCAGGCCAGACGGTATTTTTTTATCGGATAGCACCTTCATTTTCCACCAAAATCAGTGTTTTTGACTTGCTATTAGTATAGAGCCCCTCAAGCGACCACCTTCAGAATATACAAACGATGCACCTCTGCCGTACGATACGTGAGTTTCAGGTGAAAATAACCAGAGAAAGGTGCGTCTTGCAATCCTTCGGGGACGAAATGCACACCTATATTACCCCCTGAGGGCGCATATAACCTTTGCCTTCTAGGGGTGGCGCCTATTCATAAATTTGCTGAGGTCATGATATTCACTTGATATATATATTGCAACAGGAGCTCCATACATCCCACCCAAAAACCTGCAACATAATGAACGATCCCAAAAGCCTACACTACCAAAAAAAGGCATATCACGAAACGTGGTATTTCGGAGGACCATAGTAAACACTAGTAAGTAGGATCAAATATGTTTAGAAAAACTAGGTCAATATGTGGGTTTTTGTGTGTGCTGTAGGTCCTATTTACTACATTAGCCCACCCCGTAATATATAGCAAACAAAAAACAATTATTGGCGAATGCTACAACAATAGAGGGTAGCGCGGCTTGGCTCAAATTTGTGGCGATTGGAAGATCGGACGCTCCGTAACGTAAAATCGTCGGACTGTCATTGTCGTGTTGCAGTATTTTTCATACTCTGTAGGACTAAACCTTCGCAGGTCATCGGATTGCGCGATCGGGTATATGGGACTTTGAGTTTCCTCCAAAATCAGTGTTTCGACTACTGCAGGTGATGAGGTATGGAGCTCCTCAAGTGCGGGGAGCTCATAAACCCAAAAACGGTGCGCACCTGTATCGAAGCATTGCGTCGAATTGGCGTTGCGTTCGCGCAACCCCGACGAAGACTCATGCTACCTTAAGGTCTCATGCTACGATAGAGGTGCGCCATGTTTTTGCCTTGGAAGGGTGGTTACTTGAAGAGCTCTACACCTCACCCCAAAGTGATCATTAAGGGAGGAGCGTACAAGTGGCTATATATGTATCCGATTGACAATGCCATGGCCGAAGCAAGCGAGGAACGAGATTACAACAACAACAAAATGAAAGTTCGCCGATTTGGGGTTAATAAGCTCGATCATTCAAAAACCACTTCGGCCGAAAAGTTATATCTCTCTATCGTAGCACGCATCTAAGGTAGAGGTGCACCCCGTGTTAGCTGAGCTCCCCTCCCTCAAGCAGCTCCACGCCTCAATACCTGCAGTAGTCTCAACGCTGATGTTTGAGGAGTATGAAGGTGCTATGACATCCGATGAACAGTCCCTTGACCTAAGTGCACACTATATAAAATATATCGCAAACACAAGAAGAATGGATGTCCGACGTTTTCGAGGTGAGGAGCGCCCGATATTTCCATGCGCGCTAGCCCTAAGGGCCCGTTTTAACGAAGAAAAAAAAAATCTATTTGGAAAAAAAAAATATATATATATATCTGCTTTTCATTGGTCAGAACCCGCACCACCACCCAAGATTATACCCCAAGACCCTAATATTTGGTGCTGGTGCGTGTGTTGACCAATGAAAAACGAATTTAAATTTTATGCGTTACAAATTAAATTTATTTTTGTACTCGTTAATATGGGCCCTAAAAACATTAAAAACAAATACTGCGCGGCAGGAGTTACTGTAGTAAAAGTGCAATTTGTACTGTAACCGGCATGTTTCCCGGTTAGGGAGCTTAACCGGACGCGTGCTACGATATAGGTTGCGTTTTTTGCTTGGAAGGCTTTCTGGATCCGTAGCCCCAAATCGTCAGAATTTATTATTTTTCATTCCGTACATAGGTCATGGCATTGTTCATCGGATATAAATATATCACTCCTCTTCAAAATCAGTGTGCAGGCTACTGCAGGTATAGAATAGGCTCCTCAAGTGACCACCTTCAGAAAGAAACATGGGGGTGCACCTGCATGCAGGGCACCGTAGCAAGCGTCACCGTTTCAGAAAATATTCGAGCAAAACATAAACGCCATCCCTAGACCGTATATAGGATATAAACAAAAACCGAAATGTTTTAGTAGTGTTGTGGGGGGGGTAAAATATATTACCCCCATCCTATCGTGTTGGGTCAAACGTATTGCCCCCTTCGATGGAATCGTTTGTATATTATTTTCCCTCATTCGCTATATTAATTAATTACACCCCCCCCACCCCCTCATAATTATCGAGTATCGTCGTTTCGCGTCTGTGCACACATATATAGGTATGCAGCAGCAGAGCAGCGGTAGTACTCTGTTCAGCGAGGGAGGTGTGTTTGCAGATTCAACGGCTACTTTTTTCATCTCAAGATTTCATGCCTGGTATTACACATCGGAGAGACCCCTGATCCCTACTCCACGATCTGGATACTTGGGACATATACGCCCCTGCGTTTTGTTCGGCACGCCCGCCTCTTGACGTTCGTTTTCGCAGGACGGGTTCTCGTTTCATTGCAGCTCGCCCTTTGCGGGGAGGGAATCGGTTGGCGGGGGCGCCCTCCAGTTCTGCGGCCCTAGCCTGGTGAGTGGCTTTCGCCCGTTGAATCCCGTGGACAATCTCTGTCGTGTTGTGTGTGCAAAAAGGTTTTGCGTGCTTGAGGACGGCGGCCGCATCGTGCACGCCTTCTTCGTTCACCCACCCCCTTCCCTAACCTAGGCCCCTCGCAGCCCTCACGGGTCCTGTTCACAACGTCGAAGCTTGTACGTGATATGGCGCCAAAATGTTCAGGCGTGGCTCCTGAGGGGGTTCCGAGGGGGTACATTTCCGAAAAACAAATGCCGATTGTGCACGTACCATCGGCGGCACGAAAGCAAGCGGCTCGAGCTCTGCTGCCAAGGGTAGGGACCCGGGCTGCGGGAGCGGTAGCACATTCTTGGCTGAAATAGGTATCGGACCGACGGGGGAGTCCTTAAGCCAACATCGTCGGAACTTGATTCTTCTTGTTGAGGCAGCATATTTTCGTTGCATACTTACTGCCTGTGACACATGCTACGATAGAGATGCACCATGTTTTTTCTGAGCTTCTCACCTAAGGAGCGCCATACCTCACCGAA
The DNA here is from genome assembly GCA_008828725.1 of Saccharina japonica. NCBI lineage: Eukaryota > Phaeophyceae > Laminariales > Laminariaceae > Saccharina > Saccharina japonica. The sequence goes on along the minus strand of MEHQ01004495.1, from coordinate 126,909 downwards.
AAAATGATTTTGGAGGAAAATAATGGTGCTGCCGGATGAGAAATATCCTGACCGAAGTAAACTCTGAACATTATTCGTCACAAAAAAATGAAAGTCCGACGAATTTGGGTTAAGGAGCCCGATCGTTCAGAAAACGATTCAGCCACAAAGTGCTACCTCTACCGTCCGTAGCACGCGTCCTGTATTGGGTAACCCTCCCCCCCTCCCCCCCTCTCCAAACATATTATGTTGGAGTTCGTCGAGCGAGGAGCGTGGCCGCGAAACAAAACAAAACAAAATGTTGCACCTCCACCGTAGTATGCCGCTAGTAGGGTGTGCCTTCATATTTGCAATGCAGCAGTGATCGGTCAGGCACTGCATGTCTAATCCTGCTTGTCGGATGCTGTATTACGTAGGCTTATCCCTCTAGCCGCTCCTCGATTAAAGCGTACGTCTTGTGGCTTATGTGAGGTCGCTCTACCTGCACCCCCGGACCGGTTAGGGGTAGATACGTCGATACACATATATATATATATATAACCAAGTTCTTTGGATTCGCACAGGGGTGACTGGGTTACCTGTTCCCGTGCGGGATTCTCCCACCAAAGGACGGTGTACTGCTTCTTGGTGCTCAGGTTTTGTTTTGAAAGCTTTGTCGCGGAGATTTTTCCAAACGGATGATGCTGCACACGTGCATGGCGTGCACCCTCTGCGCTGTGCCGAGCAATCGGCTGCCCAAAACCCGATACGTGGCAGCCCTGTGCAAAACCCCCCAAGACACGTATATACACGTGCTACGATACGTAGGGAGGCATTATTGTGTTTTGTTTCGGCTGCCTCACTCGAGGTTTCTCTGTACTACTGTAATAGCAAGTCAAAAGATGACCTTGAGATAACATAAAAGGGCAACCTCATGGCCTTAAGGTATACAACGAAAACCATACAACACACGAATAAAGTGTGTGTTCCAACGATAAGGAACCTTCCTTATAAGGCACGTGCCTCGACGTGTGCTACGATAGAGGTACATACCGTGTTTTGGCTGAAACATTTTCTGAACGACCAAAATCGTCGGAATGGTGTCATTCTCGTGTTGCAGAATGTTTTATTTTGTACGTAGGCCATATGGGATTGATCGTCGACGGTAGTATTGATAGCAACATTTAGTTTCGTCCAAAATCTGGTTTTTGGCTGGGTCATAGAGAGCTCCTCAAGGGACCACCCTCTTCAAAAACATGGTGCACCTCGTTACCTTAAAGTAGCAGGCGTCCCTTGTTGTGTGGAATTCGTTCAAGGAGCCCGCCCCGGCAGGCAGTCAGAAAGGTGAAGGTTTTTAAAACGAAATTTCAAATGCTTCCCCCATCGTAGCGCATATTCGAATCGCTTTATTTACTGTTCGGTTGGGTCGCACCTTTTGAGGCGCCCCGTGATAAGGGAAGACGGTACCGTATATAAGGGACCTCGCCTTTCTGCCCACCTGTTGCCCCCACTACTTACTGCAAGGGGCCGGCACTACCTCTGATAGCGGACGTCGGCGCACCAGGGACCTTACGGTCCCTCGGATGGGAATGCCTACTTGTATGCACAAAACCCGTGTATACAGGCACACGAAGATGTACCAAGAGGCCGTCTACATCGCTAACCCATCCTCTCCGCTTGGCATATCTCTCGGCTGTTCCGTGTGTAAAAATAGGTGATTCTTGACACTGTTCTCGAGGATGGAAGCGTGCTGAAGCTCGGCCTCTACGGAGTGCCGGTCCGACCTGGCTGGTGCCGCGTCATATTCTGCCAGGTATATGCATATTATTTTCCCTCTTTCCATACATTACTTCATTAAACTTACATATACCTTTATCATGTACATGCTTGCTTTCTTCGTGGTCAACCTTTCATCTCCTGATAAATGATGATTTTCGGATGACATGCGAGAAGTATAAGGTATAAAGTGTTCTAAGTCGTTTTCCAACCGTGCGTGTGCGTTGTCCCCTTTTATACTTAAAAGCACACTACTGTACACAGAGCTGTACAGGACGCCTAGTAAGAAGCAGGCTGATAGGAAATCCAGCCTGCTATTTAGAGCAAAAAGAGAAAAAGTCAGCAGTCGATGTCTTGAAAATTCGTGTGGAAAGCACCCTCTCTCAAATAAGAAAACCAGCCTGGCCCACATATCCTGTATCGTATTAGGTTATCTGTACTGTACACTTAAGTTTGATTCTTAAAATGCCGTTACGGGAGTTTGGAGGCCTAATCTACAGTTCTTAACTCTTACGAGTACAGCAGGATAAGTTCTCCCAGATACCTCTGCTGCGGTAGGGATTTTGTTTTTTCCAGTAAGTCATTATATTGCAGCTGTTCAGAGCCACTCCGCCGGGCGACTAAAGCCTATTCCTCTGCAGTGTTGACGTTTTTATGGCGTTCTTTTGTGGTTTCGCGTTCGACGAACCGACATGTAGGCCTGGCCCCTTCTCCTTATTGCGCTGCATTAACCAAGAACGAAACCACGAACCTTTATATCGAGTGCACATAGAGCGACACTCTCCCGACTGTGTGACCTAAACGCGGCAGAGAAAATTGGTCTCAGCCCCTCTCCCGTACCGTAGCACTGTTAGTAGTAGCAGTCTAATATACCGACTGCCAACACGGAGGAAAAAGCCTCCTCCGGACTGTATTTTTGTGATCCAAAACATTATGCCCACGGGTAGGTGCTATGACATGATGCCTTACTTTATAAGCCCCTCAAATGAGGAGGTCAGTGTATCAAAATAAACACTAATACGGCTTCGGAGCAGTTCGTCCGCGAAATAAAAACCCGACCACAAGATTTATATGCGCTACACGTACTATCGTGTTTTTACACAACTAATCCCTCGGTACAAGCATCATACGAAACCGGAGGAGTAGTTTCTCACATTGTGAGGCACTCAAACCGGGACAGACACGTTTGGTCCAAACCGTGCACCCTGGACCAACTGGTCAGAAAATGTTGAACCAAAACGTGCAGGCGCCTCAGTGGGATGCGTCAACATCGTATTTCAAAGGAAGGGGTTTCATGAAGATATAGATGGCTCATGTGACACAGGGGGGGGGGGGGGGGGCGCACGGTATAATTCAGTAGCCTTTACTACTGTGATCACGACCCACAAACCATACCAGACGAAGTACCAAATATACAACGGTTTTTGAGATGGTCTGCACAGTTTCCTCAGGTCGTTCAAAACGCGCGGCGAAGCCGCGCTCGGGTCGAGCCTTAGCCTGGAGAAAGGTTAGGGGTAGGGTTGAGGTTAAGTTGGGTCGACGCCTTCTCGTGATTTGTTTTGACAAGAAAACATTCAAAAACACACACATAAGGGCCCATATTAACGAGTATACAATACATTCAATTTGGAAAAAATAAAATTCAAATTCGCTTGTCATTGGTCAACACACGCACCAGCACCGAAGATTATATCCCCAAGATCCTAATCTTTGGTGCTGGTGCGTGTGTTGACCAATGCAAAGCGATTTTTAATTTTAATTTTTCCAAATTAAATTTATTTTATACTCGTTAATATGGGCCCTATAACCAGCTAGAAATAATATGTTTGGTACTTTATCTCGAACAATTTTAGTCGACCGGTGACGGGGAAAGCACCTCGTGTCATTCGGCCGATTCAGTCGACCAACTGACGGCCTCAACAGTATACGGGGTTTCATGAAGGTAGGTATCGATAACTCATATGACGGAGGGGGGGGGGGGGGGGGGGACGGAGGTATATCGAACTCGAAAAGTCGGGGGGGGGGGTGTACTCATGTTGTGCACGGCCGTAGTCATATGACCATAGACCCTCGCATCCCTACAATGCCGGGACGGAGCACGTTGGGTTTTCACCAACCAGGCAGACATTGCTTGCACCAAGCGCGAAACGCCGTGAGGTATTGGGCGAGTCGCATGGAGGGTGAGCTGCATCCTGCTAAGAACCGCCTCTGAGGCGGACTTCATAGGACGACAGCTTCAATGAGTTAATTTATTTCTGGTGGGCCACTTCCGGAGACAGCAATGGGTTTTACTACTGTAACTGCCTCGCGGATGCCTTACCATATTAACACTACGTGATACGACCATTCCCCTTGTGCGGAGCAAATGTTCTCACCCCGCACAAATGATCTACTCGACCGCCAGCTTTGGTGACCGCCAAAAAAAAACAAAAAAAACGGCACCCTGGTTGTCTAGCTCACGCAGCGAGTGGCGTGTTTTACAGCGTCGTTGCCAACCGACGCCAACCCAACCTATAAATATATAAATATTTATAGAGGGGGGGCGACTCTGGGGGAGGGACAGACGCTCCACACCATTTCAGCCATTGCGTTGAGTGCACCTATATGTGTCTGGCTTCGGGCTTGTTACCTTTCAACACACGCTCTCGATAATTCGAACGATCACCGTCGCGTTCGCTTGACTAATCGTGATAAAGGTCTTTTGACATATATACGCAAGTATATATACTATCATTATGCATACTAAGGCGGCTCCCAGTCCCCGGAACGGACTTTCCCGCAAACTGCACAGACGTCAATTACCCACCGATTTGCAGTTTCGATACACCGGGTTTAAACCAACGCCACGCGATAGAACACCATTCAGGGGTTAAGATCGGTATAATCGCCCTGTACCCGCCTGTACTCTTGGAAGTTGCATGTCATCCAACCACTGAATTCACCTGTATTTCGATCTGCGCATATTTCTAGCTTGGCACGGCGGTTTCTCATCTAGCATTTAGTGTGCACGGTCTCTCATTTGCCAATGTCGTCCGTTCCTTGACGACAAAGGACGAGCCAAAGAAGAAATTTATCGCCCACCCTCGCCGGCGAGTGAGAAAGCGCGAGGCAGGCCACGGTACGTTAGACGCATGGCGTACGGTTAGCACTCATGCAGGTTGCACATTGTTTTCCGAGGGCGCAAGTGGAGAAGCTCCTACACTTTCATCCCGAAATCACTGAGTTTTTTTTTTTTTTTTTGAAGAAGTTATGTTCCACCGATAAAAATTCGTATGGCTTAGGTACACAATGAACATATTGCAACACACGCTTGAAATTCCGCCGAATTTGAGTTGAGGAGCCAATCCCCCGTCATTCAGACAAACTGTTTCAGCCAAAAAACGGTGTACCTCTATCGAAGTACGCATCGGTGTACGCGTTTGTGGCACCAAACATGCCAGAGGCTCCTCGCTTGACCATTAGAGTATAGGAGCTCTGTATACCTCACCCGGCACAAACAACGCCATATGAGTGATCAACGTTGAAACCCATGCCACACATTTTTGGAAGACGAGGGTAGAAATGATAGTGTTGGGAACCGCCGTTCGTCTATACCCCGATGAGGCATCCAGCGTTCTACACTACGCATACCACTAATAATGCCGGTATCAAACAATACGAGCGAGATTCGAAACATATTGGTGTTGAGAAGCTTAATCCGTCTCACCTATTCTGGACCATGCATGCTAAACCCACCGAACGTGTTAGCAGAGGTTGGGGGCGTCGGAAACCGCGTATTCGCGCGTACCGCCGAAGGTGACGCACGCGCGATAACTTGTAGTTTCGTCGTAGCATGCTTTTCTCAGAGCGTTTGCTACAGGCAGTATGTTTCAATTTCGCACGCACCTACCCGTGCTGTGTCACCCCAATGTCCATCCCCAACCCAACCCAACCCGACCCAACCCAACCCAACCCAACCCAACCGTGTGAAGCCGCAACACCTCCCAGTCTGGGTCCATCACATATTCGGTCACCGATTCCTGAACCAGGACATGGTGTTTCTTCACCACCAGGTGAGTCTCTCTCTCGGGGAGGTCATCGACCCCCCCCCGCCCCCCTCCTTCCTTCCCGCCTTATCATGATTTCGTACACCTCCTGTCGCGCGCATTATAATTCAACCGGGGGAGTCTCAGGGGCCATCAACTCACCCCCCCACCCATCTTAATCGCACGCACTATAGCCCCACCAGGGTTTAAGCCCCGGGGCAGCAATCGACGTCCATCCTTTGTCCGCCCACCCGACCGCCCACACTTCAGTGTGGCCTTGTGTCGCGCGCGCTATCGTCCACCACTATGGCCCTAAATATAGGGACCATTGCTATTCAATATTCATATACAAACGTTTCTTGTATTTTGGGTCAGATTGGTATGTCCTTTTGTCTCGCCGTTTGTCCCGCATGCGTTACACAGACTGTGCTTTTTTTATTGTTGTCTCGCTCACTCGAAGAAGAAGAAGAAGAAGCGGTGTCTCGCACCGCTACCAATTTCGACACGAACCAGAAAAAAAAAACGTGAGGAACCGCTTTTTGCCCGTAGACGTACTGTAGGAGTGACGCATGCTGCTATAAAAGGTAGGGGTGCTCCGTTTTTTTTTTTTTTGTCTTTTTCTCTCCGCCTGAGGAGCTCCATACTAACAATGAGACAACTTTTTTTTGTTTTTGAAAACTGAAAAAGCTAAGCCTAAGGGCCCGTTTTAACGAAGAAGAAAAAAAATTCAATTTGGAGAAAATAAAATTCAAATTCTCTTTTCATTGGTCAACACACGCACCAGCACCAAATATTATGCCCCAAGATCCTAATATTTTGTGCTGGTGCGTGTGTTAACCAATGAAAAGCTGATTTGAATATTTCTTTTTCCAAATTGAGTTTTTTTCTTCTTCGTTAAAACGGGCCCTAAGCATGCAAAGAAAACAATTTTGCAACACAATCACGATTGTTTGACGAGTGTTTGGCTCTAAGGGCCCGTAATAACTGGTCAGACGAATTTGGGGGAAACTACTTGGAATTAGTGTGGGACATTTGTTTCAGTTCTCAATGGGTTAAGAACGAACCCCCCCCCCACCCATCATTCACAAAACAAATCAGCCAAAAACAACGTGCCACCTCTAGAACGTAGCAGGAGTCGAGTAGCTTCTGGATATGGTATTCCCTTCCCGCGAAAAACAGCTACAGACTCTCGCCCCTCTAGCGCGCAGCTACCGGTTCGTATAATACGTTTTGTTTTCGAAAAATGTTTGGTTCGAGACTATTTAGCAGCGCGTAGAAATATTGGTCGGGTTTGAGCGACCAAAAGTGTTCGTAGTCATGTTTCGGGTGTGAGATAATGCGCTCCTCCTGTCAAGAGCCCAGATAATAAACCGCCGCCCCTGTAACAAGGAATGTTTGCTCCACATCGGTATTCTGTGTTTCAGTAGTTTACGCATGCTACCTTAAGGTAGAGGTGCGCCATGTTTTTGCCTCATANAGGAAATCCAGCCTGCTATTTAGAGCAAAAAGAGAAAAAGTCAGCAGTCGATGTCTTGAAAATTCGTGTGGAAAGCACCCTCTCTCAAATAAGAAAACCAGCCTGGCCCACATATCCTGTATCGTATTAGGTTATCTGTACTGTACACTTAAGTTTGATTCTTAAAATGCCGTTACGGGAGTTTGGAGGCCTAATCTACAGTTCTTAACTCTTACGAGTACAGCAGGATAAGTTCTCCCAGATACCTCTGCTGCGGTAGGGATTTTGTTTTTTCCAGTAAGTCATTATATTGCAGCTGTTCAGAGCCACTCCGCCGGGCGACTAAAGCCTATTCCTCTGCAGTGTTGACGTTTTTATGGCGTTCTTTTGTGGTTTCGCGTTCGACGAACCGACATGTAGGCCTGGCCCCTTCTCCWTTATTGCGCTGCATTAACCAAGAACGAAACCACGAACCTTTATATCGAGTGCACATAGAGCGACACTCTCCCGACTGTGTGACCTAAACGCGGCAGAGAAAATTGGGCTCAGCCCCTCTCCCGTACCGTAGCACTGTTAGTAGTAGCAGTCTAATATACCGACTGCCAACACGGAGGAAAAAGCCTCCTCCGGACTGTATTTTTGTGATCCAAAACATTATGCCCACGGGTAGGTGCTATGACATGATGCCTTACTTTATAAGCCCCTCAAATGAGGAGGTCAGTGTATCAAAATAAACACTAATACGGCTTCGGAGCAGTTCGTCCGCGAAATAAAAACCCGACCACAAGATTTATATGCGCTACACGTACTATCGTGTTTTTACACAACTAATCCCTCGGTACAAGCATCATACGAAACCGGAGGAGTAGTTTCTCACATTGTGAGGCACTCAAACCGGGACAGACACGTTTGGTCCAAACCGTGCACCCTGGACCAACTGGTCAGAAAATGTTGAACCAAAACGTGCAGGCGCCTCAGTGGGATGCGTCAACATCGTATTTCAAAGGAAGGGGTTTCATGAAGATATAGATGGCTCATGTGACACAGGGGAGGGGGGGGGGGGGCGCACGGTATAATTCAGTAGCCTTTACTACTGTGATCACGACCCACAAACCATACCAGACGAAGTACCAAATATACAACGGTTTTTGAGATGGTCTGCACAGTTTCCTCAGGTCGTTCAAAACGCGCGGCGAAGCCGCGCTCGGGTCGAGCCTTAGCCTGGAGAAAGGTTAGGGGTAGGGTTGAGGTTAAGTTGGGTCGACGCCTTCTCGTGATTTGTTTTGACAAGAAAACATTCAAAAACACACACATAAGGGCCCATATTAACGAGTATACAATACATTCAATTTGGAAAAAATAAAATTCAAATTCGCTTGTCATTGGTCAACACACGCACCAGCACCGAAGATTATATCCCCAAGATCCTAATCTTTGGTGCTGGTGCGTGTGTTGACCAATGCAAAGCGATTTTTAATTTTAATTTTTCCAAATTAAATTTATTTTATACTCGTTAATATGGGCCCTATAACCAGCTAGAAATAATATGTTTGGTACTTTATCTCGAACAATTTTAGTCGACCGGTGACGGGGAAAGCACCTCGTGTCATTCGGCCGATTCAGTCGACCAACTGACGGCCTCAACAGAACGGTGAGGTAGTATCGAAACTCATAGAGGAGCGGGGGGGGGGGTGTACTCCATGTCGTGCACGGCCGTAGTCATATGACCATAGACCCTCGCATCCCTACAATGCCGGGACGGAGCGACGTTGGGTTTTCACCAACCAGGCAGACATTCTTGCACCAAGCGCGAAAGCGCCGTGAGGTATTGGCGAGTCGCATGGAGGGTGAGCTGCAGTCTGCTAAGAACCGCCTCTGAGGCGGACTTACATATCGGACGACAGCTTCAATGAGTTAATTTGATTTCTGGTGGCCACTTCCGGAGACAGCAATGGGTTTTACTACTGTAACTGCCTCGCGGATGCCTTACCATATTAACACTACGTGATACGACCATTCCCCTTGTGCGGACAAAGGTTCTCCACCCCGCACAAATGATCTACTCGACCGCCAGCTTTGGTGACCGCCAAAAAAAAACAAAAAAAACGGCACGCCTGGTTGTCTAGCTCACGCAGCGAGTGGCGTGTTTTACAGCGTCGTTGCCAACCGACGCCAACCCAACCTATACATATATAACAATATTTATAGGGGGGGGCGATCGCTGGGAGGCTGGGATCACACGCCCTTCGTGGTCAACACATATCTTCTGGCATTCGGTATATTGCTGGCTAGTGTACTCTCGCTTGTCTGCTCTCAAAGCAACGAGCCCTCGTCAGCACTAATGTATAAGCTTGTTTCGAAGATTTATATCATATGCCGACTACGGCACTCAGTCGCGTCGAACGCTTCCGCAAACTCCGCTGTCATACAGGCGTTTCTACCCGTTTACAAACCACGCCGATAAACCACTAAGTTAACTGGCAACGTTACTACCTAATGATCCCACTAATCTATGTATGTCGATCTAGGCGGCAATCTTCAGGCTTGCCCGACGCTTTTGTCCGTCACTCATTGCAGATGTCTCGTACGACACGAGCCCAAAGGAATTATGCACCGTTACATAATCCGCGCGTCAAGTGACGACGAGGAAGGCGGCCATTCCGGACGTTAAGACGGCAATATGCCCGTACGTAGCACTCTGCCAGTGCATCTTGTCGAAGGCGTAGTGATTGCAACTCCAACTTCACCCGAAATCACCTGGGTTTTTTTTTTAAATTGAGATCTGGGATTTTCTCTCACCGCTTCTCATATACAATCAAGTGGTTGACGGGTTTCTGTAATTTGTTCCTCCGACGCAAGCGCAGAGAATATACGCACCCCCGTAAAACCGGTGCAACAGTTTACTTGAGCCATCTACTAGCCCGCATGAGTGCACATTTCGCGGTTACGGGAAAGCTTATTCACAAATCATTTTTTTTTTTTAAGTATGTGCACCGAAAATTTGTAGGCTGGTACACAAACAGCATTACATCACCGATTCGCCGATGATTAGCCATCCGTATTCAGAAACTGTTTCAGCCAAAAAACGGTGTACCTCTATCGAAGTACGCATCGGTGTACGCGTTTGTGGCACCAAACATGCCAGAGGCTCCTCGCTTGACCATTAGAGTATAGGAGCTCTGTATACCTCACCCGGCACAAACAACGCCATATGAGTGATCAACGTTGAAACCCATGCCACACATTTTTGGAAGACGAGGGTAGAAATGATAGTGTTGGGAACCGCCGTTCGTCTATACCCCGATGAGGCATCCAGCGTTCTACACTACGCATACCACTAATAATGCCGGTATCAAACAATACGAGCGAGATTCGAAACATATTGGTGTTGAGAAGCTTAATCCGTCTCACCTATTCTGGACCATGCATGCTAAACCCACCGAACGTGTTAGCAGAGGTTGGGGGCGTCGGAAACCGCGTATTCGCGCGTACCGCCGAAGGTGACGCACGCGCGATAACTTGTAGTTTCGTCGTAGCATGCTTTTCTCAGAGCGTTTGCTACAGGCAGTATGTTTCAATTTCGCACGCACCTACCCGTGCTGTGTCACCCCAATGTCCATCCCCAACCCAACCCAACCCGACCCAACCCAACCCAACCCAACCCAACCCAACCCAACCCAACCCAACCCAACCCAACCCAACCCCGCTGTTTGTTTCCGGTGCTTTCGTTGCAGTGTGAAGCCGCAACACCTCCCAGTCTGGGTCCATCACATATTCGGTCACCGATTCCTGAACCAGGACATGGTGTTTCTTCACCACCAGGTGAGTCTCTCTCTCGGGGAGGTCATCGACCCCCCCCCGCCCCCCTCCTTCCTTCCCGCCTTATCATGATTTCGTACACCTCCTGTCGCGCGCATTATAATTCAACCGGGGGAGTCTCAGGGGCCATCAACTCACCCCCCCACCCATCTTAATCGCACGCACTATAGCCCCACCAGGGTTTAAGCCCCGGGGCAGCAATCGACGTCCATCCTTTGTCCGCCCACCCGACCGCCCACACTTCAGTGTGGCCTTGTGTCGCGCGCGCTATCGTCCACCACTATGCCACTATGGCCCTTAATATAGGAACCATTGCTATTGAATATTCATATACAAACGTTTCTTGTATTTTGGGTCAGATTGGTATGTCCTTTTGTCTCGCCGTTTGTCCCGCATGCATTACACAGTCTGTGCTTTTTTTTTTTGTTGTCTCGCTCACTCGAAGAAGAAGAAGAAGAAGCGGTGTCTCGCACCGCTACCAATTTCGACACGAACCAGAAAAAAAAAACGTGAGGAACCGCTTTTTGCCCGTAGACGTACTGTAGGAGTGACGCATGCTGCTATAAAAGGTAGGGGTGCTCCGTTTTTTTTTTTTTTGTCTTTTTCTCTCCGCCTGAGGAGCTCCATACTAACAATGAGACAACTTTTTTTTGTTTTTGAAAACTGAAAAAGCTAAGCCTAAGGGCCCGTTTTAACGAAGAAGAAAAAAATTCAATTTGGAGAAAATAAAATTCAAATTCTCTTTTCATTGGTCAACACACGCACCAGCACCAAATATTATGCCCCAAGATCCTAATATTTTGTGCTGGTGCGTGTGTTAACCAATGAAAAGCTGATTTGAATATATTTTTTTCCAAATTGAGTTTTTTTCTTCTTCGTTAAAACGGGCCCTAAGCATGCAAAGAAAACAATTTTGCAACACAATCACGATTGTTTGACGAGTGTTTGGCTTTAACCCCGTAACAACTGGTCAGACGAATTTGGGGGAAACTACTTGGAATTAGTGTGGGACATTTATTTCAGTTCTCATTGGGTTACGAACCCCCCCCCCACCCATCATTCACAAAACAAATCAGCCAAAAACAACGTGCCACCTCTAGAACGTAGCAGGAGTCGAGTAGCTTCTGGATATGGTATTCCCTTCCCGCGAAAAACAGCTACAGACTCTCGCCCCTCTAGCGCGCAGCTACCGGTTCGTATAATACGTTTTGTTTTCGAAAAATGCTTGGTTCGAGACTATTTAGCAGCGCGTAGAAATATTGGTCGGGTTTGAGCGACCAAAAGTGTTCGTAGTCATGTTTCGGGTGTGAGATAATGCGCTCCTCCTGTCAAGAGCCCAGATAATAAACCGCCGCCCCTGTAACAAGGAATGTTTGCTCCACATCGGTATTCTGTGTTTCAGTAGTTTACGCATGCTACCTTAAGGTAGAGGTGCGCCATGTTTTTGCCTCATAAGGGTGGTCACTTGAGGAGGCTCTTATACTTCGCCCTGAAATATGTTTTTGTGGAGGAGGGGGGGGGGGGGACGATAAAGTGCTACCCGACACTATCCCGTGGCGTTCGTTATGTTGTTATAAAATGAAAACATTATTGCAAACATTAAGCAAGCGGAATTCGAATAATTGCGGGTTTGAGTGAGCGATGCATGCTATCTTAGAGTAAAGGTGCCGAACCTTATTTGTTCCTGAGGCTGGTTTACGTTGAGTAGCGATGTATGCTTTCACTATTTCTGGCGTCTGACGCTGCATCGTAGGAGGTCACTTTTGTTCCTGAGGCGTTTCGCGTATTGAGGAGCTGATGCGATCGCTATCTTAAGGTAAATGGTGCACCCTTTTAGTTCCTGAGCGCGTTTCGGTTGAGGACGCGATGCGATGCTATCTCTTAAGGTAAAGGTGCACCCTATTTGTTCTGAGAGGCGTTTAGCGATGGGAAGCGATGCATGCTATCTTAAGGTAAAGGTGCACCCTATTTGTTCCTGAGGCGTTTCTGTTGAAGGAGCGATTGCATGCTCATCTAAGGTTATAAGGTGCACCCTATATGTCCTGAGGCGTTTGGTTGAGGAGCGCATGCATGCTATCTTAATGTAAAGGTGCACCCTATTTGTTCCTGAGGCGTTTCGGTTGAGGAGCGATGCATGCTATCTTAAGGTAAAGGTGCACCCTATTTGTTCCTGAGGCGTTTCGGTTGAGGAGCGATGCATGCTATCTTAAGGTAAAGGTGCACCCTATTTGTTCCTGAGGGTGGTCACTTGAGGAGGTCTATACGTCACGCAAAACCTCATTTTGGAGGATAACAAAAGTCCTACCTAGGGTACGTATACAGCCGATGAACAATACCATGGCCGACGCAAAAAATGAAGAATATTTTGCGACACAAAAATGAGATTCGGACGATTTTGGGTTAAGGAGGCTTTACTAGGTCATTCAGAAACCGTTTCAGCCAAAATGTGTCACTGGGACTACCTCTGTCGTAGCACGCGGCAGCTCTGACGCTAAGAACCACAGTAAAGGGACGTTAATCTTGCCAGGGAAGGTTCGTTGCTATTGGTTTCCGCGGCGCGCATGAGGGTGCACATCAAGCGTTACCCCCTCCCCCCCGTTTGTTCGGTTCGGGCCTGTCGAAGCCTTGCGGGGGGAGACGTCGTGTTTAGCTTTCGATACCGCTACGACCCCTTAAGCTTAGACCCTGCCAGTGTGCCCATACAGTTGGACTCCACCGTTTGACAAACGCATGGAACTATTCGTGCAGATCGCATTGGTGAGGGAGACGTCTGGGACCGAAGAAGAACAGTTACAGACGATGTGTGAATGCCGATCGTCCAACCTGCCCGACGTTGCGCAGCTATCCGAAAACCCCTCCTGTTCTTGATGAGAGAGGGTGCTCGTGTATTTTTGTTCGGTGCTCGATTGGCAGGAAAAAACGTTGGCATCCGGTGGGTATGATAGCTCCAACTATGGCAAGGCCGTCTATACCCCCACTGCGGCAGACAAGGGTGTACTTGCAATGTGAGTCACGGAGCGCAGACACGTGAAGTGCTTATGACGTGCCTAAATCGAGGAGAAGTCTCACAGACCACCCAATAGAAGAACTGGCCTTAGAAAAGCCAAAACTAAGACCAGACCAATAATCTAAAAAGCCTGCTACTACTACTACTACCACTACTACTGAAGGGAGCCACCGAAACAATCTTGTTAAGATACAAACGGTATAATCCAGCGACATATGTCTACTGCTCTATAATAGCGACTTGACAAAACACAAACGTGTTTTTTTCACTGACCCGACATTTGGCTGAGAGCAGCGACTTGGAGGAAACATGGACGGTCAACAAACCCATCGAACCATCCAATGGCCTCGACGCGTGCTACGACGGAGGTAGTCCCAGTGACACATTTTTGTACTGAAACGATTTCTGAATTTGACGGGATCCTCAACCCCAAACCCGTCGGAGTTTGATTTCTTGTGTGTGTTGAAATAGTCTAAATTTTATCCTTGAGCCATGGGATTGCTCATCGAGTAGCCCTTTATATCCCTCCAAAATCCGTTTTTGAGAGGGTTTTTAGAGCTCCTCGAGTGACCACCCTCGGCAAATGTCCTGTATACAGGTCTGCACCTCTATCGTAGCAAGCGTCCCTTAAAAGGAGTACAGCAAGTGACTAAACGCCGTCAAGCGCGAAATGATACTTGGCCGATGTCCCGGCTGGTGTATCCTGTTCAGGATCTCCGTTGCTTGGGTCGTGTTCTTCTTCTACCCGTAAGAAGGTGAAACTGATTTTAGAAACGTGCTACGACCGACAGAGAGAGAGAAAGAGAGAACGTTTTGGCTGATCAGTTTTCAGAATGACGGAGCTTCTTCAGACACAAATTTATGAGAGTTTCGCATTCTTTTGCCGCGATATTATTGTTTTTTTACACTCAGGCCATGATATTGCTCATCAGTACGAGAACATTTGTTTTGTTTTTCACCCCTCTAAAATCAGTTTCTGGGGCGAGAATGGTGTAGAGATCGTCGAGTCAACCACCCTCAGAAACTATAGGGCGTACCTCTACCCTTGAAGATACCATGCGTCTTCGAAACAAAGAGCGTCTACCGTAGGGGTACCCCCCTAGAGTTCACGACTCATCCCACGGTGGACGCCTGCTGCGCTCTAGGTTCACCATGATTTCTGAGCGTGGTCTCTCTATACCTCACGGGAAATTAAAAAGGGCTACACCCGACGAAGAACAAGCCCTGGCACTTGAGTGTAAAGTAAACAATACGGCAATACAATACAGCAACGAAAGACAGACATATTTGGGTTAAGGAGGTTTTACTAGGTCTTTCAAAAAACGTTTCAGCCAAAAAAAGGTATACCCCACACCTCTATCGTATATAGCACGCTTCGTATCGTGTGTCCCTCATCACAATATATAGCGTTTAGTTCCTACGTAGCCCGTGGGACTGCGTATCGGGGGGGGGCATAGATTGCAGCCCCCCCCCTCCCAAGGTGAGGTGAAGAACGTTTCAAATGGTGCATGAAATCCCAGAACACGTCGGTGATACTAGTATGTGTGTGTATGTCTATGTAGGTAGCCCCACTGCGTAGAGCGGCATCGTCTGCATCACGTCACCCTACGCCTTCCCTATTGTCGGTGTCACATGATTTGTTCGTTGAGGTGTTTAGTTCGGGCCGCGAAAAATGATTGTACACGAAAATATTTTCTTGTCGCCTCCGTGTTTATTTGGTAGCCGTTTCCCGCTCCAGGTCATCGATCGTTTCGTGCACGCCTCATATCCACGAACCCTCTCCAAGTCGAGTGCTTACGGTTCCACCTTGACTACATATCGGCGGCGGACTTCATAACAAACGATGAAACTGCTGACCAGCCCCCCTTGTGGGGTATGACTGGCTTTTACAAGAAACAAACAACGAGTAAACGCGAAGCAGCTGTAGCGATCCCGTAAAACAAAACGGTACGGGTTTGTACACTTGCGAGGCATGCCTCGTGCCCGGTGTAGCGTTTCCTAACGACGACGCATTTTGTGGCGTGTCCAGGCGGAGGTGGATCGCGAAGTACGCGCCCGATGGTCCGACTTGGAGCGAAGGCTGTGACACGGCCATGCCTTCCCGCGAGCGCAATCGCGATGAGCTCTTCAACATCTACGAGGTAGACATGTCTGTTTGCAGGGCGACGCGTGCTAGTATCGTGGTAAGGGGTACGTGGCGCTTTGTTACGGCCAAACTATTTCCCACCGACTATTACGTACTACTAGATAACGACTGCTGAGTAGCAGGTAGTGTTGGCTGTATTACTGACTACTCCTACTGATTGTTTTCTTCTTCGTGTTTTCCATGCCATGTCTTAGGCCTTCTTTACTCTCTCTCTCCTTCCTAGTCGGAACTAAGATCCGGGGTCACAATGGACGCGATTCTCTCTCTCCCCTCCCCACTTCCGTTTGTGCCTTGAACTCCTATCGCGATAAGTATTCAGCCCTTTTTTTCCATCCTCGACTCGCATCGAACTGCGCCTACCCGCGCTGCTCAATACTGACTATGGCTGATTATGACTGACTGCGACTGGCTATGCTTGGATATGTCCGACTATTTCTGACTACGACTGACTACGACTGGTTATTACTGACGTGTATTGGCTACTATGGACTATCACTGACTATTACTGACTGTTACTGACTATTAACATACTCCTCAACTGCTGAATTTCCCCATTTGTCACTGGGAATATAATTGGGTGTTTACACCCTGTTTCCATGTACTGTATGTATACCTACAGTAGATTCTCAATGTCAGGTGACGAATGACTTACTATTAATACTATAGAGCTCCTTAGTCGGAAAGCCTCACAAAGTGTCTTACGTAGGTGCACTCCTATATTCGTAGCACGCGCGCGGCCGTTTACACGTACTTTATCGGCGGTATCGACACACGAACAAACCCGAACCGACGTCTATGTGTCGTGTACAAAAGTATTCAAAGCAGCTGCGCGAAGGTTGTTTCCCCCTCTTTATATGAGTTTCTAAAGTTGCCCCTGGGCTGGATCCTACGATGCAGGTACAGTCTAGCATCATTTCAACCTTCGGAGGCGAATACTGATACCGCTGACTGATGGGGCTTCTCAGACCGAGGACAAATCCAATAGGGCATAACTTACCGTTCGTTTTGTTTTATCAATACCAAGTATACGGTGTATGTTTCGATGTCAACCTATCCGTGGGATTGGATCGCTCTTCGGGGATAAGCGTAGCCGGTATTTTAAAACCCGTTCTTGGGTGATACATTCGCGTAGAACTCCTAAACTAAGAAATATCAGAGGGAAATGTGTGGGCACCCTTCTCTTAAGGTAGCATGCGCTCTCGAAAAATATTGATATACGAAGTATGTATTAGGGTTATATATACGAAGTACACATGATATACATATATGATTTGTCAACCTGGTTGTCGGTTTCTCCTCCTGCTGACGGTTCCGCCGAGCAGCATCACACCAAGAGCTGCACCTCGTGTCTCGGCGCCCTGAAGAGAGTCAACCAACTTCTCCTTGTGGCGAAAGCCTCAGCGGCGGCATCCTCCGCCTGGGTAAGAGAGAGAAAAGGAGCTCGTGTGTGCTGTCACCATGTGCGATGTAACGTGCTTATAGAGTGCCCCTTATAGTAAGTATGTCGAGCGAACGTTGAAATTAGTATTGTGATGTGCCGTCGAGTCGAGTTTCATCTTCTGAATGTTGAAGAAAACATCGTGCCTGGTCTTCCTAGGCACTTGAAAACTTGATGGTCTCTTTGCTCGAACTTGTTGTAGAACTTGACGAGCTCAAGAAGAAATGCTATCTCCTCCGCGCTGGAAAACTATATCGGTATTCTCTCGAAATTTGCGTAGACGTTAGCGAACTCATGGGGGCGTCGTTCCGTGATTCCGGTCAATGTGTGCTGCAAATCAAAGGGCGAAGCTCATAACCTGGAAAAATAGATACGTGTTTAGGCTCTCTGTTTCTGTAAAGGACATATGGCAGAGGTGACACCCGAAGTGGTGAAGAAGATAATACATAGTTTTAAAAGGCGCTTAGTATATGGCTATTGTGGACATACGGGTGATATACTGCATGCATAAACACGTATATGGGTATCAGTGTCCATGTTCCAATAACTTGATGATGCGCTGGGGTCATGGTCTTGAGCATCTTAAGTAGTTGAACATCCTAAGCTGGGAAGTCGTGAGCCCCTTGCTATGGGTTAAGATGGGCGTGCCACGGTTTAAGAGAAGTGTGCCACGGTTAGGGCCCGTATTAGGGCCCGTTTTAACGAAGAAGAAAAAAATTCAATTTGGAATTTTTTTTTATTCAAATCCGCTTTTCATTGGTCAACACACGCACCAGCACCAAAGATTAGGATCTTGGGGCATAAAAATTGGTGCTGGTGCGTGTGTTGACCAATGAAAAGCGAATTTTTATTTTTATTTTTCCAAATTGAATTTATTTTATACTCGTTAATACGGACCCTTAACGAGTATGAAATAAATTCAATTTGGAAAAAATAAAATTCAAACACGCTTTTAATTGGTCAACACACGCACCAGCATCAAAGATTAGGATCTTGGGGTCTAATCAATTTGAATTGGACGAAAAAACCAAGAAGGTCCCAGGACCTTCTTTTCCAAATAATTCAAATCAAATTGAGGAGTTGGCCCGACTTGGACCGGCATGTCCACGGTGGGCAAACGCCCCCGGTACAATCTGGTCATTTCTTGGTGGCATCGATGACCACGACCGAGGCGACAACACGTGAACCACAACCCGAGGCCACCGGGACAACAGCCGCGCCCACGCCTATAGACCATAGCACAGCGTACCCCGGCGGTGGCGCCTCAAAACCAATCATGGCGGTCGCAATCCCAACGTTTCAACCAGCTCGATGCTCCAACCCGATCAAAAACCGAGCGATCGACCCAAAAACAGAGTTGATGCGCTCAAGACTTCGATAACAATATCGCCGCCCCTATCTCGCCCGTGGCGTTCCAGGGATCCCTACGCCCACCCAGGAGACCCTGAGAGCGATAGCTTCCTAGCCTGGGCGGTCAAAAGAAAAAGTATGCTGGCGGCGGCGCGCACGCGTCGACGCATGCTTTCCCTCTCGTCTCCTCTCGTCGATTTTTTTCACCTGGGCGCTGTGACGCATGCTGCGTTTTTTCGATTTCATAAATATTTGAACGAGCAATTCACTATTCCCCATAGGACGCAAACCAGTTTTTTTTTGCGAAATCACATTCAAATAGGATTTTATTTTCCAAATTGAATTTTTGCTGTCTTCGTTAAGATGGGCCCTTAACGATATGCGTGCTACGGGTTAAGACCGAAGTGCCACCGTTTGAGATAAGCGTGATTGATGCGGTTTGGGTGAGGCGTGCCACGGTTTTACGAAAGGTGTGCCACGGTTTCAGAGCGGTGTGATGCGGTTTAATACTTGCTACGGTTAAAAAACAATGACTTGATACAGAAAGGAAAGGAGAGTTTGCGGTGCCTCAAGTATGTATCTTCCCCTTCCTCCCCCATCGTCCTCCCGCCTTTGCCCTGCCCACCTTGAACCTCGTCCGCTCGCCCCCCCCCCCCCCCCTACCTTCTGTCCACGACTGCAATTCAATGGGGGCTTCACGTGGTGTTCCATCACCGCCTGCGCGCCGCTGTAATCCAATGCCGTATCACATGGTGTTCAATCATCGCCTGCGCGCGGCTTTATATCAATGCGGTTTCATATGGCGTCTCATCACCGTGGCAGGCGGTACTGAGAGGGACGCGCGCTGTGGGCATCGCCTCGGCCTCGTCTTCCGCCTCCGTGCTGAACCTCGTGACGGCGAGAGCGATGCTCCCAGGCCTGGCCGTGATGTTCGCGAGCCTCGGTTCCATCAAGGTGCGGTGCTAATCGAGCGAATCTTACTAAATGTATTTACTGTTTACCGAAGTACTCAAACGGACGGATGGGGGAACCCTAACGTCGAGCTACTTGAGCAGGACTCTCCGGGTGGTATAAAGAAGATGCTTGGTACGCTTGGTGGACAGCAGCACATTTCGGCCCCGATCATTTCTGAGTGACAGAAATCCTCAACGAAGTTATCTTGCCCGGGACACTTATTTGCTACGATAGAGGTAACGTTGATAAGCTGAAAAGGTTTGTGAACGATCTGGCCCGTGCACCCAAAAAAGTCGGACATTCCTTCTTGTTGTGGTGTGATGTTTTTCAGTGTATACCTCGAGGTAACGACATTGTTCATCCAGTATAATCAATAATCAATGGTTCGGTGAGATGTGGATCTCGTCAAGCTTGGAGCTCAGAATCAAGCAAGAGTGTACCTCTGTCGCGTCATGCGTCCCGGCGTGTATTCAATTTTCGTCCCGCAAAGCACTTCAGTACGTCGCCGTAAACCTACTGCTGCTGTAGCACTCGCGAGGGTTGCCCATCGTGTAAAATAAGCCTACGCATCGTTTTATCGAAGTAGGTTGCTTGGTGAGCTCGTGTGGAGCACCACAAGCGGAGACGCCCGCAAAATATGCTGTATGACGAACGAGGTCGACCCATCCCTCAAACCGAAAACATGGGGTAGAGGCCGCGGACCAGCGACGACAATACGGGAATACACCAAATCTTCGTCTTAGATGGAATACCCGAGACACAATCGCGGAGCAAAGCAACACCACACTTCTTGCCACAGCGCCGGCGCCCGTACCAGAAGCCCACACCGACTAACCCCCAACACGTTGTCACTCGCAGACGCGTGCTGCGATATACCTGGTATACAACACGTTTTGAACGGAACGTGTTCTGAACGATCGGGCTCCTTCACCCGTTCAGAACTGAAACCAATACGAAGTATCCCATACTAACGTCAAGCAGTTTGCCCCCAAATACGTGGGACCAGTTCTTCAGGGGACACATGCTACGACAGAGGTGCACCATGTTTTTTCTGAGCTCCTCACTTAAGGAGCGTCATACCCTACCGAAAAAAAACTAATTTTGGAGAAAAATAAAAGTGCTGCAGGATGCGAAATATCATGACCGAAGTATACTCTGGAACATTATTCGTCACGAAATTGAAAGTCCGACGAATTTGGGTTAAGGAGCCCGATCGTTCAGAAAACGATCAAGCCGGAAAAAAGTGCTACCTCTACCGTAGCACGCGTCAGGGGCTAACCCAACCTCTGCGGTATTTCATTCTTGCTTATTGCACTATGTTTCATGGCACAGTCAGGCAGGCCGTGGGTTCGTTCCCCAGGGTACATAGCACTTCTCTAGCTTCCTTCCAAATATTGGTTTTTGATGAGAGATCTAGAGCTCCTCAAGTGGCCACCCTTGTAAGGCAAATGTCCTGAATGCAGGTGCACCTCTACCGTGTAGCATGTATCCGGCAGGAAGACGAGGTAACCGGAGGTGACTGAAGTATACACATGTAGGTATATCGTGTGGGATCGCATGCAGCGTAGGTATGTATTCGGGGGTTAGCTAATCGTGTGTGTGCGTGTGATCACATTGATGACGAAAAAATCGGGTTTCGCTGTTTGTGTTTTGGGGTCCCGTTAATGGCGGGGTTCAGGTTCAGTTTTATGCTTGTTTTGTGTGGGGGGTCACGCCGGTGAGGTAATCGGGTTTCCCTATATTTTGTGTGTAAGAAGACCGCAGTTCTTGAAGTTGTCTTTCACATGTTTCGCGTTTTGTTTTTTACCCTATATGGGTGCCGTCATCCGCGCAGGTGTTGGGAATAATCCACAAAGAATTCCACACCGGCCATTACCACCACCAAGACAACGAGTAAAAACGCCTGCTTCGAACGGGGGAGAGGGGTTCGACTGAAGACCAGCGTTAATGGTGTTGGCGTGCCGACCTACCGACGAGAAGGGGTGTCGAGGGCAACCGATGTTGTTGTTTTTTTCATCAGTATTGTTTATTTATTTTCGTTTTGTATTTTGTATTTTTATTTTCTCCATCCCATTTATTTATCATCTTCGCCCTTCTTCTTCTTCTTCTTCTTCTTCTTCTTCTTCTTCTTCTTCTTCTTCTTCTTCTTCTTCTTCTTCTTCTTCTTCTTCTTCTTCTCATCTCCCTAGTCGTAACTCAGATTTGGGGTCACACAGCAGGGCCTTCCGCCCCCTATACCCACCGCGGGTAGGGTTAGAGTTCTAGGGGATCGCGTGCAGCACACGCGCTATACTTCGTATATATCCAGGCGGACCCGACAAGGGGTGCTGAAGTTGTTGTCGCGTGAGGTGAACGTTAAACGAGGCGTGCGACGACAGAGGTGGGACATATCGGCTGACCCTGTTTTCTAAAATATCAGGCTCCTTAACCCAAATTCGTCGTATTTTCAGTCTTGCGTTGCTAAACTGCTTATTTTTTGTGCTTGGATATTGGGGGCTCTTCATGGGGGGTCCCGCTTTGACTTACTATTAGTATAAAGAAGCTCAAGAGAGGGGCCTCCGAAAACAACATGGTAGGTGCACCTCTCCCTTAAAGTGATAGCACGTGTCACGCGCGGGATGTAACATGTGAACAGCTTCGAGAGGTGTCGGTTGACCAGCTTTGCCTCCCCCTCTCTCTCTTTCACTTTTTATCTCACTCTCTCTACTTCGCGATTGCTGCTCATCCCTCTGTCAAGACAAAAAAAAAAAAAAAAACTCTAGTCACGTATTTGGTCTAAGTGTGCATCCGCTAGACATCGGGCAGGTCACTGCTCCCCGCTCAAGGACCTAGCAAATTTAATGGGGGAACATATTATCACGTATCTGTACGATTTATACATCACGATTCCGGATGGAAGCCACACAAACCTGCATGATCTACAGCAGTGTATAAATATTTATATATATATATATATTAGCACATGCATGGTGCTTGGCTTGTATCTGAATGCACTTGTTCAGACCCTGCCCCGCAACATATTCGAATGACGCCTCCTACGGTATAAGGGTGTGTACGTGGGTGGGCGGTTGGTGGTGGTGTCGGGGGATGATTGGTTATGGGTGGGGATGGTAAGTTTGGTGAGCGGATGAGTGGCAGGTTGGTGAGTGGGTTGGGTGGGTGGGTGGGTGGGTGGGGGTGGGGGGCGGGGAGATTTACTGGCGGAAATTTTTCTCCGCGAGCGGCGGCTCGCAGACTTCATCCTCCGTGCTTTCACAGGGTCTTGATTTCGTGAACATGTGGGCGGCTATCCTCTGCTAAGTGTATGTAGCTCTTTTCGTTTTGGCATCCTGAGGTATATGATGAGGGCTTTTCTCAATCACACAAGTACCCAACATCTTGTGTGTGTGTTTCACGGTACGTTTCGTTGAAGGCCGAGGCTCGTAATATGTATGGGAATGATTGCCCATCGTCGGGTTTTGCGTTATCACTCGCCATCAATTCCGTGTGTGACCTCATGACCACTAAAGTACAACCACTGAACTTGTGGACTGCAGACTATGAAGATTTCCTAAAAGGTAGTTTTTCCATACGTTGTTGAGACTGTAGAGAAGTCGGCAAGCATTTGACGGCGTACGTTGATACGCTCTAGCGTAACGCCTTACAGTATAAAGCGTACGGTTGTACATAAATACAGCTTTGAAAGTTAATTAGTTCAGCATAATAGGGGGGGGGGGGTGTACTCATGTTGTGCACGGCCGTAGTCATATGACCATAGACCCTCGCATCCCTACAATGCCGGGACGGAGCGCGTTGGGTTTTCACCAACCAGGCAGACATTGCTTGCACCAAGCGCGAAACGCCGTGAGGTATTGGGCGAGTCGCATGGAGGGTGAGCTGCATCCTGCTAAGAACCGCCTCTGAGGCGGACTTGCATATGGACGACAGCTTCAATGAGTTCATTTAATTTCTGGTGTGGCCACTTCCGGAGACAGCAATGGGTTTTACTATGTAACTGCCTCGCGGACGCCTTACCATATTAACACTACGTGATACGACCATTCCCCTTGTGCGGAACAAAGGTTCTCCACCCCGCACAAATGATCTACTCGACCGCCAGCTTTGGTGACCGCCAAAAACAAATAACAAAAAAAAACGGCACCCTGGTTGTCTAGCTCACGCAGCGAGTGGCGTGTTTTACAGCGTCGTTGCCAACCGACGCCAACCCAACCTATAAATATATCATATATTTATTGGGGGCGGGGGGGTATTATCATGTCGTGCACGACCGTAGTCGTATCATCATAAGGGGTGGGTGAAGGGGCGTACTAGTTTTTTGCTTGCCCTTATTGGTCACGCATCCCCTTCAAGACGGGGGGGGGGTGAGTTAAACCTTTGGTGTTGTTGAACACACCACCACATATATACAACATCTGCAGTTGTTTCACATACATCATTATCGGGAGTGATTGAAACACGATGTTGCTCATAACTACTTGGTACCTGGTTTGGTATACATGAGCATCCAGGTGATTACACCGCGGAAGGTTTATTCACGTTGTAGCGGGGACACTTGTTTGGTACACCCCTGCTTGTAAGGAGGCCTTCAAGAAAGCCTCTTTTCTTGTAATCGCCTGTGTGCGCGTACGCACGAAATGGTTGTCGTATCGATAGGATACCTAAGAGGATAAATCGTCCCCTGAGGAAAGCGTTGTCAAGTAGGCGCGCGTGGGCGTTTGGGCAACATATATTCAAATGACTTGGAAAAAGACTACTGAAGGAGGGTTTACCAGCATCCAAATTTCGAAGTTTTACAATAATTGATGCAAATAAACAAGAATCCAGAGTTGTTTTTTTTCCTTTTTTACCTTTTTTGTTGGGCCCCATGATTCACTACTAATACCTAAAATGGGAACGTTGTGTTTCGCTCTGCAGCACCTACGACGACGAGCCGAACATGGCCGGGCACCCAAAGACCCCAATTGCCTTCTTCGCCGAATGGGCAGCCCTATTGTACTGCAGCTGTCACTTCGTTGGTGCCAACGAACATGTACCGCCTGCCGAAAAGCGTGTCCGTGTACTTGGTGACGAGGAGTGTCTTTTATATTCTCCGCCCCCCCCTCCGTGACCACGCCATGTCTGTGATGCAACCGATCCCAATGAACAAGATGACTGCCGTATCGAAGGGAAAAACGCAAAGGGTACATTATTGGTGGAGTGTGCTAGACTCTAAGTCGTTTTTTTTCTTAGTGTTTTAGGTCGAGAATTGTGTTTGAGTACGAACTTACTCGTAGGCAATGTGTGAATGCCACTCGGGCGATTTAGCGATTTATTCGACGGACTCTTGGCATTGGGGGGGGGGGGCTGATTTGTTGTTTTGTGTCAGTGTTTTAAAAACAGGGATTTTCCCCAAATTCTCGGAAATTATGCTAACTCAACAATAAGAGTCAAGCAAAACCACATAGCGGCCTTCAATACGCGGCCGGTGTGTTCAGTCAGTGTGGCGTTTTGGATGCAGGGCTAGGGTTGCATGAAAACCCGCAGACCTACAACCTGAGACGAACTACGGGGTACACGCACGATAGAAGCTGGACTACATATTATTGGACAAACAGCTAGATGGTATTTAGCCCGACACAAACGGGATATAATGGTGGTCAGGCTCCGACATCCAGCCTCGTCGGAAGCAACGGCTCACGTCCTCTAGCGTGTCTCCGGTTCGCTTCGAACATCCGCCGTTCTCCGTCCGCAGGCTCCTGCAATCTGCAGTTGGGGCCATTTCCAAGCTTGGCGCATAGGTCTATCGGGTTTATGACCCTCCACGACATGTTGGTGACGTTGACCCTTGCGTGGGTCTTCCTCACTCGACCTTCGCTGTCCGAACTTCTCTTTCCACGACACGCACCAAAATAGTGGTGTTCAAGGTGTGCACGTTCTGTTCAGTGGGCTGACCATGGCTGTCGGCTACCTAGCGGAAGCGAAACTCCCACCTAAACTGCTTGCCGCAGGTGTCAGTGAAGACGGCTGGCGTGGGTCCTCTTGTGTGCCCCTATCTCCCTCAGCAAGTTGAGGATGTTCTCGCTCAGCGACTTTGGCACGGCCTGCTCAACCCAAGCGCTCTGACTAGGCGCGTGTTTTTTTGTGGTACATACTATGAACCTGCATTGAAGTAGTGCATCGTCAGTATTGTCGTGTCCTTTATAGTAGGAAGTTGGGGTGGTGGATCCTTTACTTGCCAGCCCGTGAGAGCCGGTCATGTTAGAGAGCAGGACCTCCTCCACCCCAACACCACCCCTCTAACTCTGTCAGCTCGACCCTTCAAGCTCTCACGCATGTCATATGAGAACAGTTGTCTTCCACTTGGATGAGTCCTGATTCTGATCAATCACTACACACCTGCACTTCTCTCTCTCAGCATGACATCACCTTAACATTTGGCGTCGTCGTCAATCTTCTCCTCGGCGTTCGCCTGGCCCACGACCCCGACACCGGAACTCCTCACCGCCTTCCCCCCGGCCCTCGCTTCGCCCACGACCTCGCCTACTGATCGCCTCGTAGCTCTCCCCCCGGCCAACGCCATGCCCGAGACCCGACCGCAGATTCGCCTTGCAGCGTCTCCGCCGGTCCGCGCTACGTGCAAGACCCCACCGTCGACTCGCCTTGCTGCGTTTCCGTCAGCCACATGTCCGTCCTTGGCCCAATCGCCGAATCGCCTTCCAGCTCCGATAAAACCACCGTGGTCACTGGCGCTCGTCCTGGTTTAGCTTCAAGGCCACCCTCCGGCTCCCCATCGTCAACCTCGGGTGTCTCGGTTTCGGCCACTCCTCGTACCTCGTCAGGCCTGACTTATTGTTGAACCCGTCACCGCTCCGTCGCTGGCGCTGGAGCTCTGCGTACTCCCACGGACTTCGGGTTTGGACGCCGGACTGCAACTACCAAGATTAATTATCTACTCATCGTCGCCCGCCCACTTCGGCGCCAAGGCTGCTATCCCGACGCCCCAGTACAGCCCACCGTCGCGACGCACAAGACTCGTCCTCAGCCAAGACCACAGCCAGCACAACCTCGCCAGTACCCGCTACCGCCTCGCCAGCTCCTACAGTCTCAGGACCCCCCTCCCCCCGACCTCCACTACTCAACCACCGACACCTTGACTGCCGGAACCCGTTGTCGGGCCTGATGGCGGCCTGCACCTTCGTTCCCGCGTTGAGCGCTAAAACTGCATCGACTGGGCGCGCGAACAGCGCAAGGAGCCTCTATGCTCCGCCGCCCTTCGCTTCCTGTCACTGGGCTCACGTTTGCCACCACCGGGCGATCTCTTGGGCTAAATCTCCTCCACCCGCCGCCCAGTACTTTCGGAGGTCCTGACCCTCGCTGCAAAAGGCCAACTGCACGCTTCGACGACGACACTGTTCTTCTCATTCACCGAACACCAACGACCTCCCCCGCGCCTGGCCGATTCTGCCTTTACTCCGCCCCCCGCACCACCACCCCGCGTCTACGTCCCCATGCTGATGCGCCCCTGGGTCTTGAACACATGCCACTCAACCACCTCCTGCCACTTGGGGGTCTCTCGGACTCTCAGCATGCTTATGCGCTACGACTCGTGGAGTGGCATGTATATCTCTACCCGATCATGGCTCCGCTGCCGTCTCAAGTGTCGGGCGCGCATGAACTCGCGCCAGACAACACGCTGGCCTACCCTTTCCTTACCGCTACCCAATGGACCCGGCATCCTCGTCAGCGTCGACTACTTCGCGCGCCTCGCGATCATGCCTAGAGGCAACGCCTACATCCTGACCTTCACCGACCGTTTCAGCCGTCTCGCCGACATGTACGCCACCACTGAGGCTGAATTCACCGCACCCGGCACGGCCGACATCCTCGTGGACTGCTACATCCTTCTTTGGGTATGCCCCGTTACCCTCCTTTCCGACAACGGTCTCCAATTCTGCTCCAGATATTCTCGCGCCCTCTATCAGCGCCTCGACATCAGTATGATGGCCACGAGCTTCTACCACCCTTGCATCAACGGCGGAGTCGAACGCGTCAACCACATCATGGCTCTGGTACTCACCATGGTCGGCGACGGACGACAAACAGACTGGGACATACACCTCCCGTACGTCGAGAGCGCCTACAACAACTCCGTCAGCGCCGCCACCCGACTTGCCCCCAACGACGTACACGTAGGCCGCCCCCTTCGACTCCCCCCCCTCGCCGTCTTCGACCCACATATCATCGGCGGGCACCAAAGCCTCAAGCGGGACCAACTTGTCTACACCAATCGCGTCACCGCCCGCCAACAACGCATCTACGGCGCCGTTCGAGACCTGCACGCCATCTACGTATCGCGGCTGGATCGCCGCAACGTCCCCATCATGGACGCCCTCCTCCTTTCCCCTCCGTTCCCCGTCGTGGGGTTATCGTGGATCTACAGCACCACTGCTACCATCCGCCCAGGCGCCAGGAAGGGCACCGGCGCCATCGTTCTCATGACCAAGCTATCGTTCAACTGGCTCGGCTCTTTCAAGATTCTCGGCGTGGGCCCGGCTCCAGCCTGCGCCGTTCCTCATGACAAGCTCCTGTGCTTCGACCTTCCCTCCGACGTGCCTGGACGCGACTCCAAGCTTCGCGTCTCCGTCGTCCGATGCAAGCCGTGCCGGAACCCTGACGACATTCACGACTTAACGAAGCACCTCCCGGCCGACCTCACCAAGTGCGTACTCAACTCCTTTTAGACAAAGTCCCCACCCTTTCATGTCACCCTCCACGACATCCCCCCACCACCAGAACGCCTCGAGGTCGATCAGATCTCGGGGACATCAGCTCGTTCGTGATCGAGGGGGTGTTATCGCCGGCATGTATGAAACGCACTGGGCCGAACTTCTTAGCCCTTGATGGAAACACGAAGGAAACCTGCAGCACCGCTGACTCCACATCATTAGATACAGGTCGCCGCCAGGCCAACCGCTTATACCGCCAGATGCGCATTGGTGCCACTAACCGCGAGTTATCGCTGTCTCCGGGCGACATTATTCTCGCTCCTGGATACTGCCTCGTTCCGCGCGCTCGCTGGCTCTCTTGCTTTAGCTTTTCGACCCTCCCCGCAGGCGCACATACTTGGTACAAGGCCCGCAACGGTGTTTGGTGGTTGGGCAAAGTAGCCGTTCGCACTTCGACCGACAGACCCTCCGCCGACTCCTACATCGTCCGCTTCCTCGACGACCCGCGCCCGATCAAGATAAAACCCCTCCGGTCGCTCTACAACACTTCACGGGGTGCTGTGCGAGGTTCCTGGTGTCTTTAGCGTCCGTAGGCCGGTGGACTGGCCCGCGGTGGTTTACGGAGCGGTGATGGACCCCCGCAACCCCTCCTCATCCGCTTGACCAGCAGGCAGTAATCAAAGGTGGACGGATGCGGGAGATAGTACGACTATAGCGTCTGTTTCCCTTGGGACCGGGACATTTTTCTGCGTCCGCTATCTTCGATGTGTGTCTACGATGGGTGCACCTTCCTCCTACACATGGCGTATTGCTTGCCTCGTCCGAACCGCACGCTTACACTCGACAGTGTCATTATACCTTCAGAGTGGGTTGTATTATGTTGCCACGTTTGCTTATCTTCGGGGCGGTCTTTCTTTTTTATATATATTATTTTGTTTCCGGACTAGAATGAACCAAGTACTCGTGCATTCCGCTTCTTCTGGTCCCTTTTGGTGTTATTTTGACTCACGTTGACATGGTTTCGCGTCAGTGTTTACCTTCACCTGACCCTCAGTACGACCTCGCCCGTAATTTGTTTTGTTACGGCCGTCGTAGTCTTCCCGCAAGCGTCTTGATTCCTTGTTCGCCTCTCATTGGTGCACCTACTCCGTTTTGTTCGGTCACGTTGCGGCACGAATAGTCACGACCCGCTCTCTCGGGTCCGACGTTGCCGTCGCTTCTTTTTCTACTTTCCTTGCTTGGTACATGTACCATGCCGAACGATCTCTGCGTTTTTGTTTCTACTTTACGTTTGATGCTAGCCTCCTTTTTACGTTTCGTATATTTTGACTCAAGTACCCCCCCCCCCCCCCCAAGCATTCTCTTGATGACACATCAAGGGATTATCTCTCTCGCCTGAGGCATCTTAGCCTCATTGACGTGGTGCGGGTTCGTCCATATATCATAGGACTGTCTTCGTTTTTGAAGTACCTTCGACCCCCTTCATGTTTTCTGAAATACTTTCAGCCATCCCTGTGGTCTGCATATACGACTATTCAGAGTGGGCTAGTGTTATGGTGTGACATTTTGTATGAGCAATATAGAACAACAGTATCCCACAGTTTAAAGATGGTATTTGTCTTACATCCTATCTTACTGTTGGATCGTATCCCCACCGTATACTAAATATTCTGCATTTTTGTTTGTCAATGTATCCAGCTTGGAATTTTGCGTGATTTGAGTAGACTCGAGTATCCTTACGCACGTACACGATGACGTAACAAGAAGTAACGTCTCGCCATGGTACGGGTCTGAGTTGACGTAGTTAGTGACGTTTTGGCAGCTCATAAGTAAGTTAGTCTTACGTTTTGCAGTGAGCAGCTCGTGGGCCACGCGCCACACGAGCTCACTCGCCCAGCTTGCCCACATCAGCAAGCTTCAATAATACAAGGACCCGTGCCATCATGACCGCAAGTCACGCGGTGGACGCCTGCGTCCTCTCTCCCTCTCCTTCACAGCTCCGCGTTGTGGACATTGGGAGTAAGAGCCCGCCTTGAATTCCTCACCCCCTCCTCAAGGCTATAAAGAACATCTAACAGCCGATTTTCCTAATTGAGAAGTACCTTCCCAACGATAATGAAAATCGATTCTAGTACTTTGGTGCTTTTTACGAGTTGTATTTCGCTCACAATAATTTTTGAACCTAGAATATATGTTCCTCGATGGTAGGTATCGATTCACGAAAAAAAATGAAATCAACCTCGACAGGCTCGTAAAACAGAGGATATAAGGGAATTGGCATCTAGGGGCGAGGTACCTCGCCCATAAATCCAATTTTCTGGGTTTTTCGATATCTTGAGACTCCCGATGCCGATTCGATTTTTTTTTGTGTCGTCGATGACTGTCACAACGGACAATAGTTCACAGTTTACAGTGTACATTTTTACTGTGAGGGAAGCACATCTCTTACTATTCAAAAAATAATGTTTTCGATTTTCATTCTCATCGGAACGGCAGTTCTCAATTGGAATATCGGCTGTTAACTGATACTCTTACGATTCAAAAAACAATATTTTCGATTTTCATTCTCATCGGAAAGGCAATTCTCAATTAGGAAAATCGGCTGTTACCTGTCCTTAGATACTGTTCGTATTGACCACACATGTTTCCATTTTTTGTTTTTATTTAGTGCAGTCATATACCCAAGGGGACATTTCACTGGTGACGTCGCAACAAAATGATAAATAATATAAAAATATGAAGAATAATGACAAATGGCGGCTGTGAAGCAGAGTTAAAAATAGGCGGTGAAATGTTGCGCAGTTGCACGATTTTTCTGATAAATCGGCGCAGCGCGCCACGAAAGGGAGTAGATGTGCGGCTTGCCGCACATCTGTTTTCGGTCCCCGCACCGTTTTGGGCCGCAGGCCCCCAAAAAAGTGCGGGGCCAAATTCGCCGTAGGCGTTTTTTTCTTTTGGGTCTGTTTTCGCCGAAGGCGAAATTTTGTTTGCGGCCTTTTTTGTGATGTTTTCGACAATTTCATCCTGAATTTCTCTGTGGATTTCCTTTTTAGGGAACCAAGTTCAAATTTATGACGTTTTCACACCTCGGATAACGTAACACTTAACGTTTTATGTTAATGTTACGCGCCAGCGGAAAAAAATCGTAACATTACGTTACTACGTTATCTATTTTCCGGATTTTGTGATAGTATAGTGTTAGTGCGTTACGATATTGGCGGGCGATCGCTTAACATTATGTTAGAGTGTTACCTTGATCCCGTGATGACCGCAGTATAAGTGTTACGGTGTTAAAGTAGGCAGCCCATAGCGTGTAACACTATGTTAGCGTGTTACCGAAATTCCTAGCTGCCATCGTAACACACGTTATAGGGATGACGTACATGGTCAATGAAGCGTTAACATTATGTTACTGTGTTATCGGTATCAGCCTGCAGCGAGTAACGTTATGTTAGTGTGTTAGCGGAATTCTTATTTTGCTGCCGTAAAACTGCCGTAACACACTTTAGACAGATAACGTACATGGTCCAATACACGTTTACATAACACTATGTGTGCAGTGTGTTAGCTGAGTTCCAACATTACGTTAACATTGTGTTACCGTGTTAGCGACACCAGCCCGTACCGAGTAACGTTATGTTAGCATGTTGCCTTATTCTTACTTGCTACCTTGGCACACTTCAGACTGATAACCAACGTACATGGCCAATTAAACGCTTACCACATAACACCACAGTACGCGACACCAGTTGAGAATCTCTTAATTCTAACCAGGCTGGAATTCTTATGCAAGGCGGGGTGTGTCCTACACTATTTTCAATATAAAAGAAGTCATGTTCTTACTTTCGTCTGAAAATCCAGCCTTAAGTTATTAACTGCCGAATTATTAAGCTGTCGCGTATTGTATGTTAGTGTGTTAGCGGAAATCCTTGTGGATATCCTAAAACACGTTATAATAGGGTTAACGTAAGTATGTATTATAGCCAATAAAACGTTGACATTGTTGAATGTTACCGTAGCAGCGGCAGCAGCAGTCCGTATCGAGCGACGTATTGCCAGGCCCACCCTCCTCCGGATGAGGGGACGAAGAAGCTCTGCTGCTGTAAATATCCTACAGCAGTAAGTAGGAGTGGTGGCACTTATGTTACGAAAATATCTGTTGTTGTGGACAGGTACGAATCACAGGTAGGTGCAGAGTTTTCGTCTTCAAATTATGCCGAATATCAATACCGGTTTGGGGAACCAGGAGACACACAATATATTAAATACTTGTACAGAGGGTTCAAGGGTTAGGCCGACAAGCCGAGCGTAAAGCGACCTCTACTGATGCTGCTGTTGCTGCTGTTCTACTGCTGCTGAATGCTGGCGAGATGTTTTTCTTGAAATCTATATTATTAAATGCTGCTATTCTGTCTGTCTGTCTGTCTGTCTGTTTGTCTGTCTGTCTGTCTGTCTGTCTGTCTGTCTGCAATTGAGCAGCGCTATTCAGAGCGATTCACCCCCACCTGCCCCCATGGGTACGGAGGCTGGGTGCCACAACCCGCAGAACACCGGGTCCCATGTCGCGCCGAGCCGTGACCGTGGCGCAATCCCGATGCAGTTCTGGCAGCCATCTAGCCAGCATACCTGCTGACTAACAATTTTTGAATTACTATTCTGGCAGCTGATTGGTTGCCCTAATCCATGCCAGTGGCTGCTGGCTCTTTCTAGAACATCGGTGCTGAAAAGAGCCAACGAGGTTCCGCCAAACCCGGGGAGGATAGGCTCCCATCCCCGTATCAGAAATCCCTCCATATCTCTACAACTCTGACCAACCGGGGACAAAACGGCGATTTCCCGGGTCAACACTGCCCCGCACGGTATGGAAACCCCACCCCCATCAGTTGGTCACTGATTGGCTGAGACTCAGGGAGCCCGCGGCACCCGGGGACGATAAAGTCCCATCCCCGGATCAGATATCCTTCCATACATCTACAACTCCTACGACCCGGGGACGCAAACGGACAACCGCCGGGTCGATACCGCCTCGCAAGGTGTGGAAACCCCAATACCACGGGCAAATTGTACGGTTGCCTGGCCCTTATAGAGCCAGCGTGCGGCGAGAGTTTTGCCCCTCGGGGCAACGTCGAAGTCCCGCCGCACCCGGGGATGATAACTTCCTATCCCCGGGTCATAAATCCTTCCATACATTTACAACTCCAACAACTCGAGGACGAAAACAGACATCCCCCGGGTCGATACCGCCCCGCAAGGTGTGGAAACCCCACCACCACTGGCTGATTGCTGATTTGGCTGGGGCGCTGAAGTTCATAGAGCCAGCGCGCAGCGAGGGTTGCCCCTTGGGGCAACAGTGAGGTCCCGCCGCACACGTGGATGACATGATCACATACCCGGGTCAGAAATCCTTCCATACATCTACAAGTCCAACGACCCGGGGATGCAAGCTGACATCCCCCGGTTCGATACCGCCTCACAAGGTGTTGAAACTCCAATACCACGGGAAAATTTTCGGTTGCCTGGCCCTCATAGAGCCAGCGTGAGGCGAGAGTTGCCCCTCGGGGCAACGTCGAAGTCCCGCCGCACTCGGGGATGATAAATTCATATCCCCGGGTCATGAATCCTTCCATACATCTACAACTCCAACAACCCGGGAACGAAAACAGACATCCCCCCGGTCGATACCGCCCCGCAAGGTGTGGAAACCCCACCACCACTGGCTGATTGCTGATTTGGCTGGGGCGCTGAAGTTCATAGAGCCAGCACGCAGCGAGGGTTGCCCCTCGGGGCAACAGCGAGGTCCCGCCGCACCCGGGGATGATATGATCACATCCCCGGGCCAGAAATACTTCCATACATTTACAACTCCAACGACCCGGGGACGCAAACGGACATCCCCCGGGTCGATACCGCCTCACAAGGTGTGAAAACCCCAATACCACGGGCTGTTTTACGGTTGCCTGACCCTCATAGAGCCAGCGCGCGGCGAGAGTTGCCCCTCGGGGCAACGTCGAAGTCCCGCCGCACCCGGGGATGATAATTTCTCATCCCCGGGTCGTACATCCTTCCATACATCTACAACTCCAACAACCCGGGGATGAAAACGTACATCCCCCGCGTCGATACCGCCCCGCAAGGTGTGGAACCCCCACCACCACTAGCTGATTGCTGATTTGGCTGGGGCGCTGCAGTTCTTCGAGTCAGCACGCAGCGAGGGTTGCCCTCCGGGGCAACAGCGAGGTCCCGCCGCACGCGGGGATGGTATGATCCCATCCCCGGGTCAAAATTCCTTCCATACATGTACAACTCCAGAGACCCGGGAACACAAACGGACACCTCCCGGGTCGATACCGCCTCACACGGTGTTGAAACCCCAACCCCACGGTTGTTTTTTGCGGTTGCCTGGCCCTCATAGAGCCAGCGTGCAGCGGGAGTTGCCCCGGGGCAACGTCGAAGTCCCACCGCACCCGGGGATGATAACGTCTCATCCTCGGGTCGTACATCCTTCCATACATCCATAAATCCAACAACCCGGGGACGAAAATGACATCCCCGCGCGAAAATGACATCCCCG
The DNA here is from genome assembly GCA_008828725.1 of Saccharina japonica. Taxonomy (NCBI): domain Eukaryota; class Phaeophyceae; order Laminariales; family Laminariaceae; genus Saccharina; species Saccharina japonica. The sequence continues at coordinate 91,704 of MEHQ01004495.1, read as the reverse complement.
CGCTCGATACCGCCCCGCAAACCCTACCACCAGTGGCTGATCGCTGATTTCGCTGCGGCGCTGGAGTTGAGAGATCCAGCACGCAGCGAGGGTTACCCCTCGGGGCAACGGCGAGGTCCCGCTGCTCCAGGGGATGATATGATTCAACCCCCGCGTCAGAAGTGCTTCCATAAATATACAACTCCAACGACGCGTGGACGAAGCAAACACCCCCCGGGTCGATACCGCCCCACAAGGTGTGGAAAACCCAACCCCACGGGCTAATTTTCGGTTGCCTGGCCCTCATAGAGCCAACGTGCGGCGAGAGTTGCCCCCCGGGGCAACGTCGAAGCCCCACCGCACCCGGGGATGATAACGTCCCATCCCCGGGTCAGAAATCCTTCCATACATCTACAACTCCAACAACCCGGGGACGAAAACGGACCTCCCCGGGGTCGATACTGCCCCATAAGATGTGGAAACCCCAACCCCACGGGCTGATTTACGGTTGGCTGTCTCTCATGGAGCCAGCGCGCGGCGCGAGTTGCCCCTCGGGGCAACGGCGAGGTCCCACCGCACCCGGGATGATAACGTCGCATCCCCGGATCAGAAATCCTTGCGGAAAACTACAACTCCAATAACCCGGGGACGAAAACAGACACCCCCTGGGTCGATCCGCCCCTGGTTATTATTTTCCGGTTTAGAGTGGTACATCACAGCAAACTGTTAATGCGAGTACTATGGGCAACGCAAATCTAGCGCCACGGGCGGAGCCGTGGCCGTACCGCTAGTACAAATAAATAACTCAAACGGCACGTATACGTAGATGTTCACTCGCGTTGGTTCAGTACGCTCAGTATTCCCCCAGCGTGATGCATTGCAGATTTGACTACTGTAGGTACTGAGGTCGCCCCTCAAATCCACCACGAGTAAATTACTACAGTAGTAACTACTGTGTTACTGGGATGTCAGTAAACTCAAACGGCTCGTATACGTAAATGTTCATTCGCGTTGGTTCAGCACAATCAGTATTCCCCCAGCGTGATGCATTGCAGATTTGACTACTGCAGGTACTGAGGTCGCGCCTCATATCCACTACGAGTAAATTACTACCATGGTACAGTAACTACTGTGTTACTGGGATGCCAGCAAAATTGGATAACACGGCCACATTATGTTACTCCGCGACGCCGCTTTACCCCTAACACAGGTAACACATGTTAGAGCGTGGGAAGATCCAAAGGGTAACGTAGTAACATTGCGCTGGATTGACTCCGCCCCCCACGGTAACTCAGTAACACAATGTTGTGCCCGGATTGTTTATTATGGTGACACAGTAACATAATGTTAAAAATCACATATTTACTGACAGTAACACCGTAACATAATGTCAGGCAGACCTCAGCATTTAGGCTAGCACCCTAACATAGTGTTACGTATCGGCCGGCTAAGACTGTAACGTATCTAACGTGTGTTAAATGTTACGTTATCCGACCTTGAGGCAATCAGACTGGGGGTCCGAATAACGTAATGTTAGTAGTACTGGACACTATGTTAGTGTTATGTTAGTGTGTTATGTGTAACACAATGTTAACACTCATTCGAAGGGTAACACAATGTTAGAGTGTTATGTATAACGCTCCGTGGACAGTAACATTTTGTCATCGTGTTAGTAAATCTGCAGTTATCGATCTGGGAATGTTAGAGTGATAACGTACGTGTTGAGTCAGAGCCCAACATTTTGTTAAAGTGTTAGTTGAAGGACGGATCACGGTGTAACATAACGTTAAGGCGTGTGCACGTTCGTGGGTTTCCAGTTAACGCTGTGTTATCGCGTTACCATGATTGCCCCTCCAGTGTTAACACTGTGTTACCGCGTTACCGTGATTGCCCCTCCAGTGTTGACACTGTGTTAGTACGTTGCCAAGTCCCTGTGTTATTAGGCCCCAAAACGTAGATAAGTGTTATCCGAGTGTTACGTTTTCCGAGGTGTGGACGTTTATATGTGTCCGACGATCAGATAAGGCTTCAAAGGCTCGCAAATATAGAGGAAGAGGTTCGAATGATAATAAAATGATAAGGGGGCGAATCAATTGATTTCAACATTTCAAAGATTCCCCAGCGGTGACCTGCGCGCTGACATTTTAGCGCTTTAGGTATTGATGGTATATCCATCAGGTATGCATGCAGTTTTGTGCAGCAGCGTCTGTCCTTGTTT